>CM032330.1:29537121-30019973 GCA_019022515.1 Quercus aquifolioides | reverse complement strand
ACAACGAGGCCACTCAAAGAGACTACGTTGGCATAAAAGGAGTGACGATTTTGTTCCAACCAAACAATCCACGTTAAGCACCCTGGAATCAAATTCCAAATATTCGAGTTATGCTTCCAAAGCCACTGATGCCAACAAGATAACAATCCCACCACCGATCCTGGCATAACCCAATGAATACCAAAAGCCTGAAGCATAAAAGTCCATAAGGTATGTGTAATAGGACAATGAAGAAGAAGATGGTCTACCGACTCCCCATCACAACAACACATACAACACCGATTTACCAAAGGGCGACCCCTAAGCATGAGATTATCCAACGTGAGAATCCGATCGTGAGCAACTGTCCACAAGAAGAAAGCCACTTGCTTAGGAATCTTTGGTTTCCAAACACCCTTCCAAGGAAACAAAAAATTCAGAGTACCCTGAATTGCTTGGTAATAAGATCGGGTGTCAAACTTACTATCACCTTTGAGCTGCCAACAAAGAGTATCCCTCCTATCACCCCGAGGAATACAAGGTTGGATAAACTGAAGTAGAGAATAAGATGCAACTAGCTCCCAATCTTCAAAAGCTCTATAAAACCTTAAATCCCACACACTAATAGTACCTCCTTCTGGAATCCACAAAACTTCAGAGAAGCAAGCATCCTTGGCAGCTGAACACACATAGAGCTCAGGATAGAGATCTTTTAGGGTATTATCCCCAATCCACCTATCATGCCAGAAGCGGATACGGGTGCCTTCACCCGCTACAAAAGACAGATGCTTAGAAAAACTCTCCCACCCTTCATGAATGCTTCTCCAAAGGCCACATCCATGAGTCCTCCTGCACACTTTCATACACCACCCCCCTTGACCCTCACCATATTTTGTGGAGATAACTCTTTGCCAAAAATGGGTAACTTCATGCCCATAATGCCACGGCCATTTCCCTAATAAAGCTTAATTAAACGACACCACACTTCTTATCCCTAAACCACCCAATTCAACAGGTAAACACACCTTTTCCCAAGCCACCAAAGGATATTTGAAACTTCCTTCAGAAGACCCCCAAAGAAAATTCCTTTGAATACTTTCCATTCTAGTAGCCACAGCTTTAGGAATAGTGAAGAGAGATAAAAAGTACGTTGGAAGACTTGAGAGAGTACTCTTTAGTAATGTGAGCCTACCACCCTTAGATAAATAGGGGTGCTTCCACCCTGATAGTTTCTTCTCCATCTTCTTCAAAATAGGATTCCAAATTGAAGCTGTCTTAAAAGAAGTTCCCAACGGCATTCCCAAATATTTCATAGGCCAGCTACCCACTCTACATTGAAGAATACTAGCCAATGCAACTAGATTATTCACCTCTCCAACATGGACAATCTCACTTTTCCCAACATTGACCTTCAAACCCGTAAAAACCTGAAAACAAGACAACGCCAACCATATGGACAGCAACTGTTCCTTAGAGGCAACACAAAATAAGATAGTGTCATCCGCAAACAACAAATGGGAAATCCGCACACCAACAGAATTCACTGCTCCCACATGAAACCCCCAAATAAGGTTATTCTCCTCTAACTTCTTCAAAATTTTGCTTAAAACCTCCATTATCAAGAGAAACAAAAGCGGGGATAATGAGTCTCCTCGTCTCAACCCGAGAGAACTTCCAAAAAAACCTTTAGGGGATCCATTTACTAGGACTGAAAAACGGACAAAAGTAACACAAGCCTTAATCCACCCCTTCCATTTCAACCCAAAACCCATCTAGTCCAACAGATAAAACAAGGCCTCCCAGTTAACATGGTCATATGCTTTTTCAATATCAAGCTTGCAAACCACACCCAGTAACCGGCTCTTCAACCTACTATCCAAACACTATTTGCAATGAGCACTGAATCCAGAATCTGCCTTCCACCAACAAACGAATTTTGAGTCTTAGAGATGAGATTATCCAAAACTGCCCTCAACCTGTTAGCTAACACCTTGGACAACAACTTGTACACACTACCCACCAAACTGATAGGGTGGAAGTCCTTAATGTTAACAGCATTACACTTCTTAGGAATTAAAGTGAGAAACGAAGCATTCATTGACTGTTCAAACACAGAGTGCCGATGAAAAAAAAAAAAAAATCCATGACATCCTTTTCCACAACACTCCAACATTTGTGAAAGAAAGCCATGGTGAAACCATCAGGACCAGGGGCTGTATGGCAAATACATTTGAGCTTCTAGGTCTAATTCATTACTTGGCCTAATAAATGTAGTTCAACTTCATTATCAACACAAAATAGCCATATATGAACTAGGTAGTCTCCTTGATATATGAGTTCCATTACATATGAATTCAACTATAGTATTGGGCTCCTATTAAAATACTCAAACATCACCCGAGTAGCTTTTAAATTCTTATTTAACATGACTTTAGGTGGTTCTTGCTTGTAAAAATTGGAATTATGTTACCTTTTTTATGTGTTTGCATAAATTTTATAGAAAGTTTTACTGGCTTATCAATCATATCTTCTACTCTCTCTCTCTCTCTCTCTATTTTGTTCTTTCATTTTAACAGGAGACCAGGGCTTTCTGAACTCATATTACACTGGATTTCCCAATGCACATGTTTTTGAGCCAAATTTACCGATAGATTCTAGATCAGTTCCTGAAATGCAGCGGCTATCTACTCTATATAATGCAGATGTTGGTCTTTACATGCTCGCTAACAAGGTACTGACTATGATGTATGAGTATTAAAGGAATCTCCATATTGCACACTAGTGGGCTAGTGTTGAATGTAATTGGCATACATCGAAGTATATGTTTATTTTCAGTTTGGTGTTTGATATGTATTACTAGTAAAGCATAATAATTATCTTTGAAAAATCACTTAAGATATAAGATATAAGATCCTTTTGTTCTAACACAAGGCTTTTTTTTTTGATAAGTAAAGTTAAATGATAATAGTCAACAAGGCAATTTTACTCTTGTTATACTTAAGTCTATATAGTTAACCGCTAATTTAATAATTGTAGGGAGCCCTGTGTTGTTGAAAATTATGAATTTCCAAAAGAAACAAAAAAAGTAAATCATTCTTTTTTTGGTCATTATCCAATATTTATGTTGAAGAGAGGAAGAGACAGTTGAAGATAATTGCATCATCTGAATGATAATTTATTACTTAGTCAAGCACCTCTGTCAAGCAAAAATGTATTTTTGTGGTTGTAGGTTTTGAGTGTTTACAGTATCTTAACCACCTTTCAATAAACTTGCCCAAGTATGGACCTTTCTAATTTGCATTAAATATCTTTTTCATTCATACAAGAAGTCTATAGGTCTCTCTTCTGTGTATCCTGTCTGTTCTCTCATCTTTTATTTTGTTAGAGATGATATAGTGCTTTTAACCTGCCTTAGTTTGAGACCTGAGTCACCTGACTTTGAAATTTTAGTATGTACAGAGACCTAAAATTTTGCTTTTTATAATCTTAATTAGATTGGATCAGTCTATTTTTTACAGTCTATCAGTATTTTACCGTTTATTTGTTTAGATATTGCAAGTCCCAGACAGCTGAAGATTGGTGGAATGAATGTTCAATTTAAAGGGTCTCATAAGTAACATATCCCCAAGCACAGACGCATCCTATTTAACCACTCCACAGCCATCAGTCCAACCGAGTTATAAACAGAAGCTTAGTAAAAATCTAAACATGACAATTTATGCTGTGTGGTCACTTGTCAAAAGGAGGGGGGAAGAAAAGAAAAGAAGAATTACTTCATTTTTGTTGGGAGTGGCATTCTAGGTTATTGATGTTCGATTTTCATAGATAAATTACAAAGTATCCTCTTTCTGTTTTCTGATAATTGTCTCCGATGCTTATGCCTTATCGAATGATGATGGTTTTTATACAGAAAAGGCTTTTCAATTGTTGCAATTGTATTTGAAGAATTAGATGGTTGAGAATATTACTAGCAGTGCAATTTGTAACAGAGTTATGTCTTAAATGGAAGGATTTTTTTTTTTTTGGGAATATGTTATTTAACTGTTTAAAATGGAAGGCAATCTTTTTGTTGGGAATGTATGGGGTGTGTGTGTGTGTCTCTGAGAGAGAGAAAGAGAGGTGTTGGTGTTGGGGGATCAAGGTGATTACCTGTTCTTGCTTTTTTTTTTTTGGTAAATACATTATCACTGAATTCTCCTCCTCTTCTTCCTTTCTTTTGAGGATGGTGTTGGTGGATCAAGGTGATGACCTGTTCTTACCATTTTTTTTTTTTTTTTGATGAGTACATTATTACTGAATTCTCCTCCTCTTCCTTTCTTTTGTTCCTTGAGCTTTCTCCTCCACCTTCTGCAAGTTAGGGTTACAGTGAAACAAATGATCCCTTTAAACTCAGAGTTATATGCATTACAATTTCAATTGTCTTGCTTATTCCTTCATATGTGTAAAGCAATTTCATGGATTAGATCAGTTGTAATAATGTCAGGGAACCATTTTTGTCCTAACTCCATTTATGAAAAGAATGTAGTCATACTTGAACACTGAAAGTGCAAAATTCAATTTGCATGCTTGTGACTAACTAATGACCTCTGTTTATATTGGAGATGGAACTTTCAATACTCAGATTATAGTTGAAAAAGGTTTTCCATATAAGTTTTTTGACTGTTGGAATGATGACTCATATGTAAAATGACTGCTTTTTAAATATACTTTTGATGTGCGTTTAGCTACCCAATCAAGTTGTCAAATATTTTTTTGAATGTTATATGCAGTGGATGGTGGATGAGAGTGAACTCCGTGTTATTCACTATACACTTGGCCCCCTTAAACCTTGGGATTGGTGGACATCTTGGCTTCTGAAACCTGTAGATGTCTGGCAGGTGCATTCAAATTCTTTTACCCAATTATCTTTGTGGGAATTTTCTGATATTATTTATTCATTTCCTTGTGTGACACTTCTTTTTCCTTTTACTTTTATAAGAGGATTAGAAAAGAGAGAGAAGGGGGTGAGAGAGAGAGCGAGAAGGGGGGTTTATGGGATGGAAAAGAGATAGCATTGCTTATGCACTGTTCAAGATGGCTTGATATTATGGTTTAGTCTGTTGTTTTATGTAGTGGAAGAGGATTAAGCCAATGAATTTATGCCTTCTTATATTCTATATATGGTTTTCTTATGCTGCAGAATGTTAGGGAACAGCTTGCGGAATCCCTCCCTGGAACTGGTGGGGGCAGAAATCCTAATGATGATCTTCTTGTCAAATTTCTTTTTCTACTTCCATTTTGTGCTTTAGTCTTTTGTTACTATCGGTCTTTTCTTCAGGTCAGCAGTTAACAGTGTTTTTTAACCCCCCTACTTTTTCCCCTCCCCGAGCATTAAGCAAGTAGGTTGTTTTTGTTTGGATGTGAACATGTATTTAATTTTTGCAGACACGGGAGCACTTTGGATCATTTTGTAGAAGTTCATTATGTGATCATATCAGACACCTGTACTACAAAATTAGATCGAGTGGATCACTGACTTATAGTGGTGTTTCTACTTCGGCTACCATTAATTCCAACCATCAGGTTAGTTCTCTTTTCCCATTCTTTTAAGTTGGTTTTGCATGATCACTTATATTTTATAAGCTTTTATTCTTATATGGTATGCTGTTGTTGTACTATTGACCTATCAAATTCTGTGGCAGTGCGTGGTCATACACTGTGGCATTTGACCAATAATTGTCCCATAATTTTGTGTTAAAATAATTTGTTGTGATCTTAAACAGTTATCTAATGGTGCACAGTCCAAGGTGCCTATTTATTTGGGTGGAATATCTGTCATCATCTGTTTTATGGCTGTTGCGGTGTCCCTTGTACTTGCTCTAGTAATTGTGCCTCGGCAAGTGAAGCCATGGACTGGCTTGCTCTTGATGTATGAGTGGACATTCACATTGTTCATTCTATTTTTTGGAGGTTATCTATATCTGGTTTATTTATGGGGAAAGACAACGGCTTTGCAAGCAGGATCTTTTTCCTCTAATCCTGAATCTTATGATTATGATTCTGGAAAAGGTTTGTTGCATTTGAGTACTTGTATTTTTAAGATGCATTGTTTTATGTGACTTCTGCCAATTAGTTACTGTAATTCTTTAAATTGGTTGATACTTGTATGTATTTCAGGTCATCAGCGGCAAGGATTGTCTTGCGATGTTGTGACATGTTGTTATGGGTTAGGGATGGCATTTTTGGCTGTTGCAGCCCCATCTTTGCCATGTGTTTTAGGGATCACTGCTCTATTTGCAAGGTAATTTGCATGAGCATAGTGCTATATATTGACATCTTTACTTGCTTTATTTTTTTTTCGTTTTATTTTTTATTTTTTTTATTTTATGTTGTTGAAAACATTGGAAATTGGGAAAAAATTATTTAAATGTAACTTTGATGGGGGTTAAAACGTAAGTAAAAAGAAAAAGAAAAAGATTGAATTTACTCAATGGTTGTATTATGCTTCTATCCATAAAATGATTGTAGTAGAGATGATGACGTTAAAATGGATATGTGGTAACATTTGGTAGAAGGGTGGCCAAAATAATTAAGTCTAAGGGCACAAACAATTTCACAACTGCTAAGGTAGCAATTTGTGATTGGTGTGCTATAAAAGTGATGTTAGTGGTGGTCCGTGTGAAAGTGACATGTCTGTATTATTCACAATCTATCAACTCAATAAATTGTGAAAAAAGTTGTCTGTAGCATTGTTGGTGGTCAAAAATGATGTGGGTAATACTCATAAGGAAAAGCATGGATATTAGAGAGATAAATTAGGACATGCCCTTAGATAGTCAAGTGGCATAGAATAATCCAAAGAGCTGACCCCAATTAGTTGAGTTAAGGTTATACTATGTTTATATGTCAGATACTATTGGCCCTCTATGACTCCCAATTTTTATCATATAATTCTGTTCTCTTGCTTGATATAGACATGTAATCAGTTACCTTCTGCACCTCTTTGTTTTCCCGTATAATACTCATGCATAACTTGTTTATCAATAATTACTTTTGACTCCGGGATACTTCCACAATCGTTGGGCACTCGGTCCTTTCTTCTAATTATATGTAGTATTTATTGTATTATCCAAATTTCTTGCCCCGTCTTTTTTTTCTTGAGAAATAGAGGGTCAGTTAGGTTATCTCAATTACATTCACTCTATTCATCCTGGAGGACATATACATGATTACTGCCAATGAATTATAATCCCTAGGAAACACAAGAAAAACAAAAATTGTGTACAGATATGATTGTTGTAAGTTTTGCCTTGAAATTGTTGTGGTATGTTCAATTTGTTCTTGTTCGGCATGCCAATAAGCCAACTCCCACTGAAAACCCAGGAAAAAAAAGAAGGAAAGCAGAGTAATTAAAAAAGACTTTTGTGATCTTTTTAACAGGTTAGGTTTGATGTTTGTGGGAGGACTTGTTTTGGCTTCTTTCATGACTTATGCTTCAGAGCACCTCGCAATTAGATCATTTTTGAAAGGCCGCGAAGATCGTGACACTACACGAAGTAGGAGCTTATGTTTCTTTTGTTGATTATTGACTAAAAAAGATGTAAACAATTAGCAGTGTCTCCTAATTGTAATTTATTTTATATGTATTGCCCATCGCATGATTTGTAAAATTTTGCTGAAAGTTTTTTCAATTCAGAATGCCTTTTTGTCCTAGAGTTTTGTTGTAATATTCTTTCATAAACTAGTCAGCTACAGAGTTCTCACTTTTTAATCAATGAGAAAAAAAAATGGTGTATCTTGTTTTACAATATTATATTTTCTAGTAATACATTTACGTTGTAAGCCCTGGTTCCATTGCTGCTAAATGAATGATGATTTGTTGTTTGCAACCCTGTGATCTCATATAATCATTCATGCAGTTAAAAACCTTTTAAAACTGACTAGTTCTAAATAATTTCTTTACAAAATTGCCTTTAGCCATAGTTGTCAAAACGTGAATCGTATTGTGAATCGATTTTTAATTTTTCTGTAATGTGTATAGTATCATATTGTGTATTGTAAGATACACAAACACTTAATAAAATCTATAAAAAATCATAAATATACTCTTTATATATGTATATTTACATATAGTTCATTTAAATTTTTGTTGAAGAGATTGACAAGGACCTCTTTTTAAATAATATTTTCTTATTTCATTTTGGTCATTAAAATTTTCTTTTTTCATCTTGATCATTAAAATAATAAGATGAGATCTTTTGCAACCATTGATTCGAAGGAAGATTTTTCAAGTCAACATAAGTTTTTTTAGATGATAAATCTTAGGTAGAATATGAATCTTGCAGTATACATGATTTCCTTATTAGAAATTTATTCATAGTACAACAAGAGAATAAAATGATTAACTATAATTTCATTGAGCATATTGTTTTTTATTATATTGAAGGTTAGTGTTGCTAAAATTAAATCTTGGAAATCATTTATTGTCTCTTATTATAATAAAATTATTAATTATTATTGTTAAGTGAACTATAATTATTATTGCTTTGAATATTTTAATTTATTATTTATTAGTTTTTGTCTTTATTCTTTTCAATTATTTTATTTAACAATTCAACTCAACTTTTACAACTTATTAGTCTTTCTAACCCATTAAATTTGTGTGTGTGTGTGTGTGTCTATTGCATTACTCTATTAAGAATTCAACACAATAATACAATTATTAAAAAAAAATGTCCTCACTTCTCAATTCCTACTTCCACTACCTTACACTTAATTGTCTTTTAGTGTTAGTTGTTTACATTTTAATTCTCACTTAATTTTTTTTTTCTTGAGATTTAGGGTCAACAAATTACTAATTTTTGTTGCTGGGTTTGCTATTTTTTTTTATTATCAGATTTTAGATAAAATTGGTCTGTTATTAGGTTTTTCTTTTTGTTTAAAAAGGCCAAGATAAAATTTGGTGTTCAATTGATTTGTTATTAGGTTTCTTTCAGGAGGTTCAAATTTGCAATTTAGGGTGGTCAAAACAAAAAAAAAAACCTTAAAAATATTATATGTAAAAATTAAAAAAAAAAAAAAAAAAAATTCCCCCTTGACTCTATGTGGCGCCGCCACTGACTTATAGTCAAATCATGGTGACTGTTGTTTTCCAAGCAATTTCATAGGCAGTTTTTTTTGACGTATATGTTTTCTCCTCGAGTTATCTCATTTTTCTTGCAATATGAAGATGAGAGATCTAATACCTGTTCTGCAGTCAAAAGTGGAAAGGGATTGAATTTTGTAAATAAAAAGCTATAACATAGAATTTTAATGAACAATTTTAAGATTTTACCTTGCTTTCAAGCTATTGTAATATTCACTAGAATCTTCCACTACCTTTTTTGCAATGAGTGCTAGCATCAGGAAGGAAAATTATAGTGTCCTACACTAATAAAAGTGGAAAGGATTTGAAATGAAATGCTATAATATAGGATTATAATGAAAAATTTTGAGGTTTTACAATGCTTTCATTCTGTTGTAATTTTTAATGGAATCTTTTGCTACCTTTTTGGCATTGAGTAATAACATTGGAAAAGGGATTTTGGTAATTGTAGGTTTCTTTTTTTATTATATATATATATATATATATATATATTAATGTAACGCATTCTTATATATAGAAATAACTATAAGTAATGTCTCATATAGGATAAATTATTAGGTTCATTGGGAGGATTGCTGAAATAGTAGTACTCTTGATTTTTCTAACCAATAAAATGCTACCACTTATGCAAATGTGACACTATCTAATGGTTTTTATTTTTATTTTAATGCTAATTAGGAATCTGATTCACACATTTACATAAATGACATTATTTCATTGGTTGGAAAGACCACTTTAGCAATCTTCCTGTTGCATAATATTATGGGGTTTTTTCTTTTCATAAGAGAATGTTAATGGTTTAAAATTAGTATTTATTCCATTATAGATTTACTGGACAAAATTGCTTTTGCCCCTTTCTGAAAAAAAATCCAGCATTTTGCCCTCTTTCTCAAATTAATTAGGGAAATGCCCCTCTTTTGAAAATTGAGTTTCTGAAAATCGATTTAAGCCCTATAGCGGCGTTTTTAAGGACCATATAGTGACGTTTTAAGGACCTATAGTGACGTTTTATAACTCGATTTTCATAAAGTCGAGTTATAAGTAAAAAAAAGAAAAAAAATTGCATGTAACTCGACTTTATGAAAATCGAGTTACAAAACGTCACTATAGGTCCTTAAAATGTCATTATAGGGTCCTTAAAAACGCCGCTATAGGGCCTAAATCGATTTTCAGAAACTCGATTTTCAAAAGAGAGAAATTCCCCTAATTAGTTTAAGAAAGAAGGCAAAATGCTGGATTTTTTTCCAGAAAGGGGCAAAAAGCAATTTTCTCCTAGATTTTACTACTACTAAAATCAATTAGTAATAATGACTATTGATTTTCTAATAAATTAATGATTATTATTTCATTAAAAACTGTACATGCATTGATTTGGTTGTTGGTTTGGAATGGAAAAATAGTAAGAGAACGTAATTGGTTTAAAATTAGTATTTATTTCATTATAGATTTACTACTATTAAAATCAATCAGTAATAATGACTGTTGATTTTCTAATAAATTAATGATTATTATTTCATTAAAAACCGTACATGCATTGATTTGGTTGTTGGTTTGGAATGGAAAAATAATGAATAATTGGTTGGACAAAGTTTAGTCAACTTTACTCAATAAAATAAAAATTACTTCTACTACATATTTTAAAAATCTAACCGTTGAAATGCATGTTCTTTACTCTCTTAATATATATGTCAAAATTTGTGTCAAACATATATTATTCACTAGGACAAGACTTAAGTACAGTACCTTAGGTGCTGTTCCTTAGGTTCTCTTTTTAAAATTCTGTCATGTGGATTTTTCCTCATAAATGGAAGTGTATTTTTTCAGTTAAATAGCCATATGGCTGAATCTTAAAAGGGGAATCTAAGGAACAACACCTAAGGTATTGTACCTAAGTTTTGTCCTATTTACTATATGATCTATAAGTTTATATTTTATGCATAATTTTAAATTACAAAAACTTGCAATTTAAACAATTTATTGATGACATAGCTATTGATCTTTAATTTTTTAGAAATTTTGCAAGTATGAAAGTTATAAGAAAAATATGTAATCCAATGGTGGATTTGTTAAAATTCACTTCTAATAAAAAAATATTGAGTAAAGTTGTAGCCTTAAATTACAACCAATTTTATAGCTAAACTTTGTCTTTAATGGTTTATAGGAACTTCTTCTTCTTTCTTTTTCTTTTTTTTTTTCTTTTTTGAGAAAATGGTTTATAGGAACATGGATGCGAAAGAATTTTTTTTTTTTTTTTGATAAATACAAATAATAACACAAAAATGAAGAGCTAATTAAATCATTTTTTTTTTGCCATAAACAATTGCAAATTAAACAGATAAAATAATCAAAGATCATATTATATAAACTGAAGCAAAAAGTCTATCCATTAAAATTATTTTGTTTAAAATTAATAAGCTTACCTTATCCCTGTCTTCTCAAAGAATTTAATCATTAAAAACTCAACTAAAAATTAAGCAGCCTAATGGAAAAAGTTAAATAAATTCAAATTATGACTGAAAATCCTAATAATATCAACATCATCCATACCTCGATACCGTTCTGGGTAGGAGCTCTTTGCTCTTCTTTATTGCCTTCTCTTTGCAAGGTACAATTTTCTAATGCAATCTAATTAGTGGGTAACAAAAATAAGCACATCCTTCAACTATAGCCATTTGTGTGGGCCAAGGTGAGCTAAAGAATGTTGGGCCTAGACAGAAGTCTGAGAAGGCCCAGTTGAACATTCATATGGAGTACTTGGGTTTAAATAGTACGAGGAAGGGGTAGTCCGAAGAAGAAATTAGTTTGAGGAAAGATTGAATCAAGGACGACAGAGAAATGATAAGCCATACCGAGGGTGTTAGCCGAAGAAAGTAGCAGTGGCCCATCCGAACAAAAGTTAGGGGAAGCTTCCTAACGAAGCCACCGTTCCCTCCACATTAAATGTTTTGCAGTAAACAAACATGCTATATTAATGGTTGAATGACACCTGAATAGTGTCTAAACAACTTGTTACCTGCTCAACACAACCTCAAAGGAAGGGAGAAGAGAGATGAGACAAGTATCACAGTGGGGGGAAAATACCTCTACACATTAAAGGGAGTTTACTCCTTATAAGTAATGTGAGATTCCATGGATTGCAAGACCCCCTTTCTGGGTCTCTACAATCCACCCCCCTTATGGGCACACGAGCTGTATAGATATTGTTCGCTTTGGAGTCCATACCCTTCACGATTTTGTTCTCTCCCAAAGCACACAACAATGAGGGAAAATGCCTTTACACATTAAAGGGAGGTCATTCCTTATAAGCACATTCACATGTGCTTCCCTAAGCGATGTGGGATTCTATGGAATGCAAGACCCCCCTTTTGGGTTACCACAATCCATCCCCCTTACGGGCACACGCGTTCCCACATGTAGGGCCCACACTTCCGGCTAAGGCATAGCTTTGATACCATTTGTAATGACTCTGTCCTAGTTGTGTAGATATTGTCCACTTTGGAGCCCATACCCTTCACGATTTTGTTCTTCCCTAAAGCACACAATAGTGAGGGAAAAAGACCTCTACACATTAAAGGGAGGTCACTCCTTATAAGTGATGTGGGATTCCATGGATTGCAAGACTTCGCTTTTGGGTCTCTACAACAAGTGGATGGCAAGGATTGGAGCAATAGAGCTATAAATAGGGAAAGATCCCCCATGTACAAAGATCTGATGCAGAAATAGAGAAAGAGAGAGATAAACTTTGTAATATTGAATATAGTTGAACCTTGTATCCTTGTCCTAGAAAAAATACTCCTCGGACTTTCCAAGGAAGGTAAAACAATCAAGAATCGATCCCATCTTTTATAAAGTTTGACTTGTGTTATTGTCTTTTCCTTTCTCCATGTTGAATTATTGCTTCAACTTAACTGTTAGTCCAAACACCCATCTCTTACAAACAAATTACTTAGTGTTTTGAACAAAAGCCCAACCCATCAACCAGGGTCTTTGGTGTTTGACCCATACACCATTTATTCATTTGAATTTAAGTTTATAATCCTAAAATACAACATCAAACCTACTACTTCCTTAAAAATCTACTAACTACAAGAAAGTTCAACATACCATAGACAACATTAAGTCTTCAAGAGCTTGGTTTTGAAGAAATATCACGAAAGTTCCTTGATTCACCAACCATGTCAGAGTCCACATAATAAATCTGCCCACCATCGTATACAAATTATTAATAACAATTAATAACACAAAAAAGAATGCAAAAGGTACTTTGAAAATAAAGCATCTACTCTACCAAGAAAAAATCCTATTGACATATGAAGCACATATATCTTATTTAACCAAAAAAGAAAAAAAAAATGAAGCACATATCTTTATACTAATAATCACAAAAAAAAGTAGGTTTCAGTTAGTTCAATTGGTAAAGTCTCTGATGGTTGAATAAAAGATTTGAGATTCAATTCTCGCCTACATAAAAAACCAATTAATGTCTTGGTTTGATAATAAAAAGATATTATCAGAAGCGGACGCTATAAGTTGAAAGTTGAAAGTTGAAACTCTCTTAATAACACAAAAAAAAAAAAAAAAAAAATCATAATAGTCAATTCACCAATTAATATATATATATATATATATATATATAGAAGGTTTGAAGCATCATGCAGCTTATTAATTAGCTGCTACCTTATGCATAACTCCTCAAGTTCATGAGTTACTTATATACGTACTTCGCCTCTTCATTGCATGGGAGGCGTTAGCATGTTTATGGATGTTAAAAGACATGTCATTTATTTTTATATACTTAGTGTATGTTTGGATAGTGCTGAAAAGTACTTGTGTCTACATTTCACGTTTTTTTTTTTTTTTTTTTTTAGAAGGGTGTTTCATGTTTTCAGATGTGGGACCCATGGCTACAGTGTAGGAAGAGAAAGCAAGATTATGCTTTTCCAGTGGGCCCCATGCACTATTCATGGAACCCGTAAGTATTTTATTCAGAAAAAATTTTAAAACTGGGTCTCACAGTACTATTTACACATTTAAAAATTATTTTGCTACAGTGTTTTCAGTTTTCAGTAAAATAAGCGGTATTCAAACAGACTCTTATTGTACTTAAAAATAGGTAGTAAGACCTTTTAGATTTGTAGTCATCCTTCTTCCGAAAATAAAAAATAGAAAATTATAACATACATTAACTAAATTGAAAGATGCGGCTTTAAGTTTAAAATCCAAAGGTCTACTATCATGTATATGGACAACAATTTCCCTTCGTTGTAACTAAATATTTATAATAATGGTTAGTAAATGTTTATCATTATGAGATCTAAGTGGGAGATAGAAAAAAAAATTTTGATGAAGAATTTAAAGGGGCTTATAGTGGTTTTTTATTAAAATAGTAGAATGATCATTAAGATTTATTTATTGGTAACATATTGCAAAAAGATTGACATGTATAAGCAATTGTCTGCCATCTAGTGTTATTTTTCCATATCATACCTAATAGATAGAAGAAGTTACAAAAGATGATATGTGTCATTATTTTATACATTGCCAAAGAGACACGTCAAAAAGACACGTGTGACCATTTTGTGTATTCACCAGTTGTAGGAATTCAACTTTTATAATATAGATAGATAGATAGGTAGATAGATTGATTGTCTGCCATGTGATGTTATTTTTCCATATCATACCTAATAAATAGAGGAAGTTATAATAAAAAAATATGTGTCATTTTTTTATACATTGCCAAAGAGACACGTGCCACCATTTTATGTATCGACCAAACTGATTCAATTTTATAATATAGATAGATATTGTGGTTTCTTTTTTCTCCCGAAAAATCGTGCAAAGTGGAGTTTATATAGGTGCACTATAGAGTTTAAATAATGGTCTAAACCTAATACAAGAAGGATTTGGAAACAGAGTTGAAAAACAATATTCTACAATTTCACTCAAGCAAATGTCGTGTAAGGGTCAAGTAAGATTAATGACTTCCTCGAGTAGGGTCACTCTAATTATAGTAGTCTTGGACTTTATTCTCGTTGGTTATGTGAAATTTTCTTGCCCTATGGTAGCATAGTTAAATCCTTATGTCTGATTTGACTTAAAGACATTTTATTCTTCATAGCAAACTCCCACTTTGGAGTTTGGACTAACTTTCATCTTCCAATGCTTAATCATATCACTTTAGTTCACCATAGTCGGATTTCAACTAGCAGAGCAAGAAGGAGAATACTACCGTGTAGTGCTAGCTAGAGACTCTAGAGGATTGGCTCAGTGTAGACTTGTCCTGTTCATTGAGCTACAATCTATGGAATGTCCGAATTAACCTAAACTATATTCTACATATAAAGTTCCCTTCTGACTCAATATATTTATGTTTTCAGTATTAGTATCTACATTCTTAACTTTGAAATTGATATGTTTTATAAACATTTTTGTTGAATATAACGTTAATTACTTTTAATATTGTTTCGATTTTGATCATCCTAAAATCGATAACCAAACTCATCAATTTTATAATCAATAAAAATGAATTTAGTGGACTCTAAATCTAATCTATATTTATACCTCACCTTTTCATTGAAAAAAAAAAAGAATTAAAATCTATATGCACGTACAAAACACATCCAATCATTTTCACATCTGAAAGATTTACCTCTTTTCCACTCCAAGCCTACTCTAGTAATTAAGTTCCCATCCAAGGAACAGATAGATAGTAATGTTGATTGCATCAACCCAGGAGATCTGGGGGGAATTGAAACGGATTTTGCATGCGTTTTGTGATGCTATTCTGTCGAAGTGCATTCTAAACTTTTTTCATCTATTCTGATTCCATTAACAGCATAGGATTTTTTGAATCTCTTATTGTCAAACACTTTATTTTCAAACATGTAATGTCTCGTTCACCATCATGGTTTTGTTCGTCGTCCTTACTTTTCTTGTTGCTTTTATCAAATTATAGTATTAGTGAGCACTCACTCATTTGTATGAACCAACTCTACCGTTTCAATTCCCAAAAGCACCCTTACAGAAACTAAAGTCTATAAATTTTATATCTGAAAGTTGTCCCCTTGACAAGACTATCTTCATCCTTTTCTTACTCGTGACTCTTGAGTTGTGACCACACGGACTTGACTCTCCACTCACTTATATCAACAAATGCAATAGTATTTTTACTATTTTGTTGTCATATAGTGTAACACCTTGTACCCATTACGACAAAAATCCTTGGTCAAGCAAAAGATAATATAGAACTCAAAATATTTTCAAAAATACGAAAAACCCTTTGGAACCCTAGGTTTGCGTACACAGACTAGTAAGCTTTACTTATGCTAGCAAGGTTCGGGAAGCGACAAATGGAAATTTTCTCTTGAAAATTTGAGGCAAGGCTACATTGTTGGGAGAAAAGGCCTTGCATTAAAAAATTCTCCTATAAAAAGGCCCTATAGGCATACATTGTAAAATACAAGAATATATTCCGAGAAATACATGCTCATCAAATCACTAGAAAAGTGATTCAAGAGGGAGTTTTTATGAAATTCCTTGAGTTTAATATTTATTACTTGATCAAGACCTGTATTGTTCTAGGGTCACTCTAGTTAAAGGTTTACTAATTCTTTTTAGTTTGTATGATAGATTGACTAATTAAGGAAAATAGTCAAAATCAAGTTTTGGCTTCTCTCATTTGAGGTAAGCTTTCTTTTATTTCTTTGAAGTCTCGTTTTAATTCTCCTTTTGCTTTAGTTTTTATTGCTTTAGTAGTTTGTAGTTTTAATTTATAAGTTTAGGATAAATTTAGTTGCCTTTCAGATATGTTAGAATATATGCTTAGGATAGGTTAGTTTTAAATTTTGGGGTTTCTGCCTCAGGGTGAGTGCGTAGACTCAACCCTACGTGCACAACTTAAGGAGCCTACGTATGTAGCCTTAGTCATGCATACGTATGCTCACTCAAAAACTAGAATTTTCATTTTTGTTCGATGTGCGCTTGATTTTTAGCTTTCAATTCGAAAGTAAAATGCTTGGGACTCTTCTAACATCCAAGAAACATGATTGAGGTATTTCAATTGATTAGAAATCTGATTAGGTTTTTTTTAATTAAAATCATTAGGAGGGTTTGGAATGATGAACCTGATTACTTTGATGGATGTAATCATGAATATAATTCTATTTGGTTGTGTTTGAATGTTGTAATTTTAATTTACATGCATGATTAGGATAGCCTATTAAGTGGTCCTTATTAGAACTAGGCTATGGAATATGTGAGTGGAGGTTGGCCTATTTAGTAAGGCGGAATTGAGTGCCTAACACATTTTCAATCATGTATCCCAACTCCAAACTCAATGATTGGTTCGTAGACCTTTGCATAAAGGTTAATTTGTTTCTTGGACCTAAATTAGGTGGCGACTTCTAATATTTCTTCATTTAGTCCCCTTAGCTACATCATACTCACACTATGGTGGTCAAAATTAATTTTTAATTTAATACAGTTTTATTTTTAGAATTTTATGTAGTCATTTTAATGCAACATTTACATCTATATACTATATTATGTTAGTTACATAAATGGATTGATAAAAATTAAAACTTTACACAATTATTTAAATAAATTAAATCGACTTAGCTAACATTCAATTTGAAACTTAACATATGCTTGCTCAACATATTCACAACTCAAATCCTAACAATCCAACATGGTTAAGACTTACTAGTATTACTTTTACTTTTTCATGTAGAGTAGACTAAACTTTAATAATAATAAAAAATGTTTTATCACAAAGACAAAGAAGACAAACTTATTTTTGCATGAGAGAGTGCGCTTTCTGTTATGGCCACCACCAATGCCATATCAAAAGTGGAGCTTCTAGGGCCTGCCAAATGGTTCAATGGAAATCAAATGAATAATACCATCCTCCATTAAAAGCACTTTTGAGGAAAACCATACACTAGGATTCCAATCTCTCTAAAATTCTAAAAACCCCACCTCAACTCAACTGCTCAAATAACTAACATATTTTTTAGCCGTACAAGGATGACCACAAAGGATCCAACAAAGAGAGAAAATAAAATCCAAATCATAGATGTCAATCTTGCCACTTAAAACTAAGATTCCAAGTCAAAACCATAAGCAAAATATTAATGAAATGGAAGCAACATAATTTTATTAGATAAGTGGATGAGTATCTCAATTCGTATATATTTGCTTCTATGATTCTGAATCTTTTTCCACTTTTGGTAACTGTCATTAATCTTATCAACCATTTTTTCCTCTTAGTTTATATTTAGCTTTTGTCAATTAGTCCTAGATGAGTCATTAGGGAATAAAAAAATGTTACTTGATCGATTAGTTGTGTGTCATTTTCACTAAAGCAATACACATGAAAATTAATTCAGATTAATAGAAAAGGCAAATTGACATGATGAAAGTTGAGACTTTAGTGGTTCATCATCCTTATCCTAAAGTATGGTTGATTACAGCTATTATTTTTTACTTGTCGTACATATAGAAAGTTAAAAATCTTATAGTAACCTTTATTGTGGCTTCCACAATTTAGAGAAAAGTTGGACAAAAGATTCCATTGTCCCACTGAACTTCCTTGGATATATATCTCCTATTTCAAGTTATTTTAAATTACTCATGCATTTTTGCATATATGAGTGGTGTATAATTGATTAGAGATGCTTAAAATATAGTAAATTCTACAACACTAGAGTGGGGTAATAATTAGAGAGAGCACGGTATCAAAAAAGAGAAACCATGTTGATCATAAAAAAAATTGGGGCTTCTACCTTGGTGAAACTGGAGCTAAGAAAGTGACAAATAAAAATGTTATTTTAGGCCACTACAAACTCAGGACTAGGGTCTAGGGTCTAGGGGCATGATTCTTACTGGACCTTGCAATCACGGCATTAATTTGTGGGATTCAATCTTTTGTTGAGAGAGATTGAAAACTGTAATTTGAAAGATCAAAGTATTGTTGCCACCATTTTCTAGTGAACAATACACCAAATCACCAACGCTCACTAAAGTTTATCTAGAAATAACATGTGTTTGGTTTGACGAAAAATTTCGGAAAAGAAAATATATATATATTTTTAAGTATTTGGTTGTATTCTTAAAAATGTTCAAAAATATGTTTTTAAGTGTTTGGTTGTATTCCTCTTAAATGCTATGAAAAACATATTTTCTACTATTTTTCCACATTTTCTCATATTCTAAGCTCATATATAATTTTTTAAAAAAATGAGAATTTTAGATTAAGAAAAATCATGATTGGTGACCGCTGATGGTAGAGATTAGCGACTAGCTAGGGACTAGGGACTAGGGATGTTAGTGGGGGGTAGTGATTGGGTGGCTAACAGTCAGGGGTGGTAGGTGGAGGCTCGGTTGATGAGTTTTGGGTGAGACATAAAATGAAAGGACCGCAAATGAAAGTGCAAAACATTTTCAATAAGAAGTGCATTTATTTTAGGGTCAACCGGAAGATAATTTCATATTGACAAACAATTTCAGTTGCTCCAAAAACACCAAAATGCAAAAAATATTTTTTGAAAATCAATTTTTGTTGAAACAAACACAACCTAAGTTATATTATGAATAGTGTGATACTTCAAATTGGGTGAATTGGATTAGATTGGATTGTTTGGAGTGTGTGTTGCGTATGCGTGTACTAAGTCCCATACTGAGTATTCACTTGGTGAATCTTGGATTTATAAGTGATTGGGAGAAGCTCCAATTGGGGTTTGTTGGACCATGAGCTATTCTATTTCACCTCAAAACTAATTGGTGATGAGGGAGAACACTCAATTCTTTTATGACATTTGACATAGTATCCAGCGGGCTTGTTTTTAGAGAGGTTGTAACGAGTCTAATTGTGGTCCCTCTAAACAATTCCTCTCACAATGATGCTCCTGCGACTCAAACCCATAACATTGGCTTTGATACCACTTGTTGGATTGTGAGTTTTGTCACTCTACCTCAAAACCAATTAGTGATGAAGGAGATACACTCAAGTCTTTTATGACATTTGATATCATTCCTTATAGGTTTGTTTTTAGAGTTGTTGTAGAGAGTCAAATCTCTCTCCCCCCCCCCCCCCCCCTCCCCTCCCCAAACACACACACACACACACACACATAGAGTCAAATCTTTTATTTACTAGTTCTTTTCCTTGGGTTGTTAAAAATGGTATCAAATCAAAGCTGGTAACACCATGTGACTTGAGGGAACTACAGTACAACGTGATTTCAAGAAGCCCTAATTGAAACTCAACTAGTTCTTTTAGGGTGTAAGTGTAAATGTGGTTAGTGCTTTCCTTAGATCATTACAAATAGTATTAAAGCCATCCTAGTAACCTTGTGTGAGCTTAGATTACCTTGCAAATTTGACCCTTACAAGGACATCAAGAATTTAAGTGGGGAAGATTGTGATATACCTCATATTGTGTGGATTTAATTGGATTAGATTGTTTGAGTATGTGTAATGTGGATGTATGTTAAGTCCCACATTTGGTGTTTACTAGGTAGATGTTGGATTTATAAGTGATTACAAAGAGTTTCAATTGTAACTTAACTAATTATTTTGAGGTGTAAGTGTAGATGTGACTAACGTTATTCTCAAGTTGTTATGAATGGAGCCCCAATCCCAATAGGTCTAAGATATAAAAAATCCCAAGTATATATATCCCTTCCATCTAATAATAGGTAACCCACTACTACATCTTTTATTTATTTTTGAGGAAAACCCCACTACTAGCTACAATTAAACTAAGATAAGATGATAGTGAATTGGTAGGGAGGGGAATGAGAAATCCTATTCCACTTGAATTTAGCTCATTAGCTTTGCCTGGTTATTGTTTATGTTTAGATAGATTTATTGTAAATATTAACGTTACTTTGCTAATCTCTTTTACTTAATCTTTTTTACTGAATCAAGCCTTTCATAAACAACTTGGACTTGGCTTGAAAAAAAGCTTGTTTATATCTATTTTGCTAGGTTCTAAAAGTTTAGAACAATAGGCAAACCGTGAACCCAAACTTGTCTAAATATAGATTTTAGAATCTATAGGGTTTATTAGACAATGCTCAATGTGCTGCAAATCAGAATACAAGAAAATTTTAAGAAAGCTGCAGGTTCAGGAATTCGAAACATGTTAGTTTCGACCGATCGAGATGCATTTTTGCAGAATTTAATTGAAGCCCAATAGCTCATTAAACCCATTAAGTGATTAGAGTTTCAGATCTAATTCTCATAGTATTTAAAGAAAACCCTAAGGCACGTTTTAAAGGGGTTTTTAGAGAAAGAATAGTGCTTCTTGTACCTCCTATTGTAGATCTAGGGTTTTTGAACCCAAAGCTCTGTAAAATCTTCTACCGGCAATATTCTTTGAAGAAACTCAAGATCCAGTGTTGTAGAAGTTGTTGCATACAAGATCAACTACTGCTAATGATCTAAAGTTTTGAGTAGGATCTCAAAGTCACAGACGTGGGTGTTTGTGTTCAATAGATTCAGATAGAAGAGTATGTGGATTCGGAGCCGCGTATGGTCATGTGAGTAAGTACTACAAGAGGTAGATTTAGATTTAGGAAAAAAATTATTGTAAAACTTTCATTCTATCATAGTGAATTTGTTGCCTTGTGGATAGTTTAGGTTAAGTCCTCCCCAGATTTTTTACCTTAAAACTGGACAGTTTCATTGGTTTTCTTAGGTTATCATATCGCTTTTCTTCTTTACTTTTCCGCACTTTGTGATATGATTGTTTGTATTTAACTTAGATATGAATAATAAACCTAAGTATCAACTTGGTTAATTAAAAACAATTTGAGTGAACTAAGGTCTAAATAATCTAACATGTTTATTTATAAATAAGCCAATCTTTTTTTTATATATAAATATAAATAAGCCAATCTTGAGTCTTAGTTTTAGGCTTGTTTAATAAACAAGTTGAGTCCAAGCAAAAACATTTGTTCATGAAACTAGCTCGTGAGCTATATTGCTTAATGCATAACAAGTCGAGCAGACTCATTTATAGTCTTAGTATGTGTTTGCTAAATAAATTCATTACATATATCTTAATAATGACATGACTCATATGGGACCACTACCCATTATCTTAATTTGTCTATTTCCTCTAAACTAACCAAGCATCACTTTAGACTTTAGTTACATTTATATATATTTAAGTGGGCCACCTATGGACCTTCCCCATCCACCATTTAAAGTAAAGTTATGAAACATGTTAGTCATGTCCCATTCACAATTGTATTTTGAACAATTGTTGAAGCTATAGACAAGGAATGATGAATAGATGGATTTAATTATGTAAAGTTGTAATTTGAACAATGGCTAATCATAGGTGGGACTAAAAGTATGATAAAATGAGTATGTTATTTTCTCATTTTTGGAGATTTAAGCATTTGATAATGTAATTTTGTTAAATCTCAAGCTCAAAAGCTTGGCTTGAGCTTGAGTCTGAGCTTGATATTAAGCTTGCACTTGGCATGACTAATTAATCAAGCCAAGCCAAGTCAAGCTCAAGTATTTTGGATTTCCCATGAACTTAAGCTCAAACATAATTTTAGGCTTGTCTTGAGCTCAAGCCAAGCTTGAGCTTTTAGCTTTTATTGATGAACCAAGCTTAAACATGCACTACTCAGCAAAAACCAGCTCATTTACAACCCTATTTTTGTGATACTCTTATTTGACTAGGAGAAATACTTTTTTTTTTTTTTAATGTCTCCATTATACACTTAACTTTCCTAAACTTTTTAAATTTTTTTTTTTTTTAATCTTAATTTACTTTGTAAATATGTTTGTTTAGCACTGCTAGACCGTTTTATTATTTTGCAGGATATATTCATTTAAGCATGTTGCACTCTTTGAATCTCTTAGGGGCTGTTTGGATTTATTGTTTTCCATCACCTATCACTCTGTTTTTATCACCCATAACTCAAAACTAATGGGTCCCAAGGCAGAAGAGTTTGTTTGGATTTGTTTTCAATTTTTGTTTCCATCACTGAATTCTCTGATTTTTGAGTGATGAGTTATGAAAACTGAAAACACATTTTAAGTGTTTTCAAATTATGGAAATAGAGTTATAATGGCAATATGGTAATTTCATTCCACTTATGGGACCCACAAATTTGTCTTGTCATGTCATGCCAGCTTGCACCCAACGACTCTCTCTTTCTCAGACTCTCTTTTCTCTCTTTTAGTTTTCTTTCTTTCTATTCTCCTCATCTCTTCATTCCGAATTTTTTCTTCAACAAAGAGCCTCCATTTCTTCGTTCTTTCTTTCATTTTTTCCAACTCCAACGAAACAAACTTTTCAATTCAAACAATCTCCAAAATCTCTAACCCACCACTCTATTTTTCTCTCTCTTTCACTTCAGATTTTTCATCAATGGCATCTGCAAATGTCGAATTCCGATGCTTCATCGGAGGGCTCGCCTAGGCCACCGATGACCAAGCGTTGGAGCGTGCTTTCTCACCGTACGGTGATATCCTTGAATCAAAGGTCCGTTGATGAGAATACTGTAGTTTAGAGGTTGATGATCCATAATTAAAATTCCCACAAACAATCCTCAACCCAAAACAAACACAACCCCAACTGCACAAAAATCAATCCAAATGAAACAAATCAACCCAAAATTAACCCATAAATTCCGATCTACGAGCACATCGAACCTGTCAATCCACCGTGCACTACCACCAACACCAGAAGCACGAAAGAGAAGAAAGAGAGACAGAATCAAACAAGGCGAGAAGCTACACCACCAGACCACTAGCACCCCTAAAGCCACGACCAAACAATCATACCCAAAAGACCTTTCATTTTACGAACCCCAAACCCAAAATTGACAAACTTCAGAACCCAAATTGGGGTTACCCAATCACAAAATTAGTCCAAAGAGCAGAGATGAAAACAAGAACAACGGGTAGCAAAGATGTAGAGAGAGAGAGGTCCTTGGAGAAGGAAACTAGGAAAGTGATAAGCTTTTTTTTATTAATAACATGAACATTAGGAAATATTTGATCAAATATATGGGTCCCACAAACAGTAGAAATATTTGAGTGATGAGAAACTGAAAACAGTATGCCAAACATGCGGGGTTTAGGAAATTGGAGTATTTTAAGTGATAAGTGATGAGTGACGAGTGACAAAAATTGAGTGAGAAGTGATGAGTGATGGTTTTTTAAAAACCAAACAGCCCCTTATTATTGCTTCTGAGTGCTCTACGATCTAACTACCTCCATTAAGGAAAAGTTATTTCTTTCCCTATATTTCCAAATTCTTTTTTTACATCATTTTTCATCTTATTTTACTTAATAATTATATTATTTAATTATTAAATGAGAAGCACAATGGTAACGACCAATACGTGATTATTAGCAAGAGTTTTGGGCTCAACTATCTCTCCGATTCTCACTAATGTGACTTCTATATCACAATCTAAATATATATATATATATATATATATATATATATTAACAATTATAATATTAACTACTAGTAATTGGTCTAGGCATTAGACCTAGCTAGTTTGCAATTCTTTTTTCATTTTTTAGTAGGCTGTTAATGTTTTAATTTCCAAGTTCAATATTGGTTCTTTGACACTTTCAATATAACCTTGCACCATTTGAGCCCCGAATGAGTTTTATTGGTTCATTGGCTGTCTCCAGCCACTTGATCCTCTTTTTTTTTTTTTAAATAAATAAAAAAACCATTAAATATAGCAAATTACGAAGATAATTCTAAGACATTACAAATTGTGGTGATTTGTAATCCAAAAAACAAATAGATCAGTGTAAATCAATCTCGGTCGTCAGTAAGTTGCACAATTAGTCAGGGGCCGAGACACAAAATCTCCCTTGGGATTGGAGTATAGATCAAGGTGAAAATTCCAGTTCATAAATTTAAAGAGAGTCAGTACATCATTGCCAACTTATTTGAAGGTTTTCAAACACTTTAGAAGAAGTTGTCATGTCATGTCCCTCATGTGTTTATTTTTATTAATAAAAAAGAGCACACAATAGTAACAAATCCAAATTAAGCTTAAAAAAAATGGATTTTATTAATGTTTCTCAAAAAAAAAAAATCTAAGGGTACACAATAGTAAATTAATTTTGAAAAAAATTTATCGAAAATTAAAAAAGTTTTCAATAAAACTTTTTTAAAAATGGATTTGTTAATGTGTGCCCTTAGCCAGACCCAAAAAAAATTAAGGGTTCGTTTGGTATGTGTGTTTAAATAATAGTATTTAATTTTTTTAGAAATACGTGTGAGTGAAAAAGTATGTGAAAATACGTGTAATATTATTTAAAAACTGAAAACATGTATTTAAACACATGTACCAAACGGGCTCTAAAGCTTAACTTTTTTTATAAATATAGTTTCAAACACATCAAATCTTGATATTCTATATATACTACGAAGTAGTCATATTAATCAAGGTGGGGAAAAATAAAATAATTTCTTCAAATTGTATGTGAATCATGAGAATAGTCTAACTTTCTAACTTAGTATTTAAGCAAGATATAGAACTTAACAATAATAAATAAGAGAGAGAGAGAGAGAGAGAGAGAGAGAGAGAGAGCATGGGAAAAAAAGATAAAGAAAATAAGGTGTTTGATGATAGGTGTGACTTTGTGAGGGGGGCCAGTAGTGTTTTACGTTGGAGGGGCCAATTCATATGGAATCAAAGCCAATCTGTATTTTCTTTGTAAGAAAATTGTGCCTTCAACACACCCACCCATATATTTGACCCCTCAGCCTCAATTCTACAATGGGGGTTTTTCTTTCTTTTTCTTTTTCCTGGTGGGGGCAGTGTGTCTAGCAATATCACATTTGACACACTTGTAGCTAAGGGGTCTTACTCTTGTAACAATTTCACTAACAATGATTTCATTTGGTACAATTTTTTCCCTTTTTTTTTCTAAGGCATGGGTACAATATGTCAATATGTAGATTGCTTTATCCTAACTTCTAGGAGTCGCATTACACAACTCCTGATTGGCTTTTCTCCATTCTGGCAACTTCCAATTAAATAGGAAGACATTGAATCTCTTTTGGGTGTAAATAAAGATGTATGTTGGTATTGGAAATCACATAGTCTAGCCTAGTCTATTCTTTAATTGGAGCACGAGATTTGATTTGCCCAAGTCACAATCACTAATTATAGGTGTCAATACCGCAAATAGAGAAAACTTATATAATTGGTTCACAGAACTAGCTAGCTCTCACACTGCCCTATTCTTTTTGCTCAGAATGATAGAATTGCATTGAAAAAGCATAGGGAAAAAAAAGTGATAGTACCAACGAATAGAGATATCTTGAGATTTGATTCTATCCAATAGGCATAATCACCAAAATAAACTAGTTACGAAATCATATTAAGAGCCTCCAGTCATGTCCTAACTTGTCTAAGAGTTAGATTTATCTCAACTATTTATCTCTTGCCTTCAACTTTTCACAACGACATTCACTTATACAGTAATGGTATTTAATTATGAAGATGTTTTCAATAGAGTATTCATAATTCAAATCCTCATTTTCTTGTTGTAACTATCAAATTTTGTAAACCAATTATATACAAATTGCTCACACTGCCTTCTTGTACTAAATGATATAGGGATTACTAATAGTATAAAAGAAAGAAAACAAATTACAAATTATTCACACTATCTTGTTGTACTAAATGAAATAGGGATGACTAAAAATTGCTTCATTGTACTAAAGAAAGAAATTAAATTATATAAGTTTGTAATTTGGTATTTGTAGGTCCTATTGGTTGATAGAGGTTTGAACCTTAATATCATTATGATTTTTATGCAGTTCACAAAGCTTTTGATATTATTCAAACAACAAATGAGTTTCCATTCCATTTTCCATTCAACCTAGAGAGCGATTGGCATGACCAACATGAACGACATCTAATTAATCTACAACAATATAAATTATGGGAAAATATGCATATACTCTCAAGGAAAAATTGCTAAGATAGTAAATCAATTGATTTCAATCCCTTAAAATGAACCCAACATGCGAGCTAGAAATTTCACCTTCCAACCAAACAACTACGAGAGTTATTTTTGTACATACAAGAAAATGATTCATTTATTCATCCAAAAGAATAAATTAGAAGTAATTTAATGAACAAATCTAAGTTGAAAGACTCAGAATACCATTGATATTATAAAGTTAAAACAAGAAACAAAAAAGACCAATCAAGAGCCTTGTAGCTCAGAGACACTACCCAGTCTCCTCTATGAGAGAACTTGATTGTGAATCCCCCTCCCCTGGTAAGAAAAAGAAAGCAAAACAAAACACTAGCTGTGTTTTACATGGATGTTTTTGTTATAGTGTTGAAAAACACAGAGGACGCAAGAAGAAAAAGATTAAACTTTGTCTGGTTGCACACCAAGAAATAGCAAAAGTAGAGAAATTCTGGAATCTAACATGGAATTAAAGATTCCAAATTTCTAGTTCCTTCGATTTTCTTGGCGAGCAGCAAACATGAAAAAGAAGAAGAAAAAAGAAAAAGGAAAAAAGAAAAAAGAGGAATGAAAGAGGAGGAGTTCTTAAGCCAAGCATTAGACTTGCCTAGAGGTTACATTTCCTCAAGTTCAGCTTCTTTGTAGTGATAAATTAGGCCATGGCTGAAAAGCAAATCCATATCCACCAAAGGAACCTTGAAACATGGCAGCAAGAAGACCTTGAAATCTTGTTCTTAACTTTGAGCTGGTCATATTGATCTCCTTTCCAACACCAAAAATGCTTTCAATAGAATCAATACCCAAAAGCTAAATTCTTCATAAGAAGAAGAAGAAGCAATAGTTAGCTGGAGAAGAACATAGAGAGAGAGAGAGAGAGATGCAAATAGTTTGGAGTTGTTGGTTATATTTATAATAAAATAGGGGGATATGTCCATATTTCTTAGTAAGTCTTGGTTGGGGAGACGGATAAAACAAAGAGCAAAGATAAAAATACTAGGCCACGTACATGTGGAGGCCTACTTCACATGTTTGTATATGTTAAGTTAGTAGTAAAGGGAATATGCAAATAAAATAAAGTGGCTCTTATATGTTTTAGAGTGGGAATCTGAGGTGAACCATTAATTTGGGTCCATTTAGAATAATACAACAAAGTTAATATATATAAATAAATATATATCTATATAAAAAATAAAGTGATCATGGGTCCATAGGGCACAATAATTGTAAGCGTGGCCAGAAATCACCACTATCGACTTCATTGCCTTCATTGGCTACAAACTCCGTAACTCAGCTGAATTGACCATCGATACGTGGTCAGCTTGCTACTGTTCTGCAGGTGCATGTGCACAAACCTAATTATATATATATATAGATGGGTTCAAGTTACACCTGGTGTAACTTGACAAGAGTTACACCATTTGTAGACCATAGATTTGTAATTGATCTAATGGTTAAAAAAATAGCATTAAATGCTATTGGTTTCCACTTCATTCATAATTAATAGTAGCATTTTCTCTCTCTCCTTATTTATTGTTTTTCACTTGATTAAAGTGATATTGCCATTTTTAAGAACTTGCATTTCTATACTTGAAAAAAAAAAACTATACAAAAAAACGGATGTTATCAACTGGACCAAAGTTCATTGGCATTTTTTTTTTTGTTTTTGTTTTTGTTTTCTGCTTTGGTTACGTTTAGATTTTTCATGGAAATTATATATGCCTCTAGTTATCAAATCTATATCAAATCCCCCAAATCCAATATAAGGATATGAAGCTTGGTAGTCCTCAGCATATTTTCTTTTGTGTTTGTGTTATCAGTAATCATGTTCATAAGGACTTAGACAAAGGACGAGGATCCCAGGTAACATAGTGACATAGTTTGATGCAACTCTTCATTGGTAATGAAGTAGCGCCCTTTCCCACAGAGTCGTAGATTTTAAGCAAACTGTTTTTAAACAAAAGGAACTATGTACTTAATTCTTCATTTGTTGTAATTACTTCTTCTTCTTTGTTTCCCCCATTTATTTTAAACCTCATTAAACAACACTTAGCCATTTATTTATTTTTAAGGAGACAAAATATATATTCAGAATTGATAAGACTATAAGAGTATGACCGGCTTAAAAGAAGGAAAAAAAAAAAAAAGAGTATTACGAACTCAAAAAAAAAAAAAAAAAGTATTGCAAATATATTTGTAAAGTCATTGGCAAAAAAAGGAATATATGTAAAAGGTTTTAAATAATAACTAAGGAGAGAGAAACAAAATTGCTATTAATTAAGTAAATGAGGTGTAAGTCAATTTGCATTTAGTGCTATTTTTTTAACCATTAGATCAATTACGAATCTATGGTCTACAAATGGTGTAACTCTTGTCAAGTTACACCAGGTATAACTTGAACCTATCTCATATATATATATATATATATATATATTCAAAGTAGATTTTGTATTAACTTGGGGTTAGTTTTAATTCATTCAGTGCACCGAAAATTTTACCAAAATAGCGATAACAACACCAAAGTTCTAGTTTCCAATTTTATGATATAGGTTATGAATTTTCAATAAATTAGTTAGGGTCAACATGTATTCTTTTTTTGCATTCTATTTATATATATATATATATATATATATATTCCAAGGTAGATTTTGTATTAGCTAGCTTGAAATTAATTCTAATTCATGATGTGTACCGAAACTTTTTTATCAAAACAAAAACGACAACAACAAAATTCTAATTCCAAATTTTTTAGGGTTGGCATATATTTTTTTTCTCCATTTTATTTTATCTAAAGTTATACTATGTCACTTCATTAATCAATATATAATTTTTTTACTACTTTTATTATTATTATATTTTTGTCTTTCTCTAGTATTTTTGTTCGCTCAACTCGAATGAACCTATTCTTTCTTATTGGCGCGTTATTCGCTCTTCTCTAAACATGGATGAACCATCTCAAATGACTCTCACTCATCTTTTCATCAATAGGGGTTGCTCATATTTTTAAGTTGATTTCCACATTCTGAATCTCATATTCCCATGTACTTTTACTTGTCCATTTTAATATTCTTATTTTAAGAAAGAATATTAAGATAAGAATTGATATTTAAAGATATCACTGATCTTACAGTACGTAGCCTGACAAAATTTTCTTTTAACTTAATAGGTATTCTATGATCACACTATCTTTAATGCGCTTCTCCACTTCATCCATTATGCTCTTATCCTATGATTCACTTCCTTTTCAATTTATTAAAAAATATTTATAAATGAAACATATATGACAAAAAATTATATATATATTTATTAAACATATATATATATATATATATATATCAATAAATCCAAATCCAAATCAAAGAATTTATTTAGAAATTATGTAACATAATTAAATTTTAATTTTTTTAAAAGTACCAAACCTAATTTAATAAGTTGTTTTCTATCTTCAAATAAAATAATGAGTACTCTTAATTACTTTTCACAGAAATGAAAATTAGTATATATATTCAATTAAACAGATTGCTCTAATTGATCTTAAAATTTATGAGTTTTCATAATTTTATGTAACAATAAAAGGAATAAAAATTGATAAATCAAAAGGTTCCATTATATATATATATGTATGATGTTTAATAACGAAATGACAGGGAAAAAAGAAAATTAAAGCAGCTCTCAGAACTTTAGTTGAATATGAGCATGCTCATCAAACAGGAAACAAATAAAAGCACTTAGACGTATTTAAGTAATAAGGTCGGAATCAGAAATCAGAGATAATGAAAGATTCTACCACCAGAAAAGAAAGAAAAAAGAATCTACACATCATCATCGATCATAAGAATGATGATTATAATGATATATTGGTCAAACTCCAACACACATTCTTTTGCTCCACTTTGGTTACTAGATCTCAATAGTTTATACGTACGGCAATGACTAGCTGACAAATTATATCAGGGCTGAAAGTGAAAACAAATCTGTTAGTGCCATAGGCAGCGCTACTTAATTATATACATTTTTTATATCTCAATATAAGTCATCACATGTATCACTACTTGAACTATCTTTTACTACTTTATAAATATTGGGAAAAGAATTGACATTTAACTTTTAATTTTGATAATTTTTTTCTCCCATTTCATGCCATTCATACATATTCATTAAGCTCTCTCTCTCTCTCTCTCTCTCTCTCTATATATATATATATATATAGAGAGAGAGAGAGGGAGAGAGAGCTTAGAGAAGTCATATTTGGAAGAAGAGGAAAAAAAAAAAAAAGATTAAGCAGTCCTACTTTTTGTGAATTAGAGAAAAATTATAATAATTAGGACGGAAAAAGAAGACAACATAATAGGGGAGAAAAGGTTTTATTCAAATGTTGATCATATTTTTGGTATTGGAGGAGAGGAATGTTTAAAAATAAAGAGTAGGAAAAAAAAAGGGAATTGAAAAAGGAATTATGTATAAGAGTAGGAAGTCAATTAATTATCTATTTAAAACAGGAATTATAACAAAAGAATACAAAATAAAATAAATATTTTCAGGGTAAATAGACAGCCTCAAACCGTCATCAATTTCTTCTTATCTATCAAGTCCTAAAATAAAAAAGAAGATTATCTTAGAAAAATAAAAATAAAAACTTATGAAAACAAATGAATTCTAGTTGGCAGCAGAGGAAATCCATACAGTCGAAACTCACTGAGGACAAAGTTCTAACTTGGTGGTAGTGGTGGGTTTCCAGAAGAATTTCTATTCCATGTTTTTTAACACAATCAAGCATCTAGGCGACAAAGGTATGAAAATGAATATGCTAATAAGGGTGAGTTAAATGATCTCATACTACCCCAAAGAATATATTTATAGACTGAAACCTGAAGTACATAGTACATGTTAATAAGGGGGAGTTTAATGATTTCATACTATAAACCCCAAAGTACATGTGATCCCGATTAATGATGGTTGTAACTAAATTGTTAATGACACAAGCATATGTATCCTTTATCTTCAGGTTCATCAACATGTAAATGTTATCTTCTTCGTTGATAGATTATAAAGAACCATATATAAATTTTAGGATATTGAATTATCATGATATCACAACTATACAAATTAATTATAAAGCTTACCTTGATCCATTGCTGAAATTTTTTGTAGATCAAATCTTAGTATAAAAGATAATTATTATAGAATTGGTTTCTCTCTCTTGACTCTCTTTTCTCTTTAATTATTCAGTATATGTGATAGGGTAGCTGAATGTCTCTTTTATAGGTAGAAAGATAACCAAATTCCTTGTATGTATAATCTCCACTTGCCCATCAAAGTTGGAGTTACTTAGAAAACTTACTTCTCCATTAACCAATGTTTTAAGGACACGTAACTCTTATTAAACTATAACATATATGAAGTTATCAAATAGGACAATTTATTCTTACATTCTCCCACTTGGCCCATGTGATAACTTACGTCAAGGCTTAATAAGATTAACTATTAGGTGCACAATGGTACACGTCCTCTTACTTTAAATTGGTCATCATAATACTATAGTTAAACAACCCACTAATGTGAGTCACAGTAGTTCCATATCAATTATACGACATAGTTCCTTCCATGTACTACAACACTAGCAACTTGCTTAATATAACCAATCAATGAGAAGTGACTTAAAAGGTCCAACAATAATGTTTCCTTTGTTAGAGAATATTTCTGTTATTATTCATTTATCATCATATATGTATGTACATAAAATAAAACAAGAATAATCAGAAACATCTTTAATGAGATCTCTAAGTATCAAAAGCATAAAGTAACATTAAAATAACAACCATCATGTTTTACGTCCAAAACCTATTCAATCAACATGTTCCTTAAATGTCTTAGGAGGTAACCCTTTTGTCAATGGATTTGCAATCATAAGCTGTGTGCTTATGCGTTCTATTGACACTCATTGTTTCTGAAGTTCTTCCTTAACAGTAAGGTATTTCAATTCCATGTGTTTCGCACTATTAGAATACTTATCGTTTTTAGAGAAAAACACAGTTGCAGAATTATCACAATAAATTCTCAATTGCTTGAAAATAGAGTTAACAATTCCAAGTCCTGAGATAAAATTCCGCAACCACAATCCATGAACTGTGGCCTCAAAAGCATGCCACAAATTCAGCTTCCATAGTGGATGTAGCAGTGATAGTTTGCTTTAAACTTTTCCATGATATTGCTCCTCCAGCTAACATGAACAAATAACCAAAAGTGGACTTTCTACGATCAACACATCTAGTAAAATTTGAATCTGAGTAACCAATGACCTCAAGATTATTAGATTTCTTAAATGTGAGCATGTAATCATTTGTGCCTTGCAAGTACCTTATCCCTTTCTTTCCAGCTTTCTGATGATCCAATCTTGGATTGCTTTGGTCTGCAAAGCTAATGTCGAGCCTTGTGCATGTTTGGGCATACATTAAACTTTCTACTGTAGAGGCATAAGGAATTCCTTCCATTTGTTTCCATTCCCATTCATTTTGTGGGCATTGCATAAGGCTGAATTTGTCCCCCTTTTGAATTGGGGCCCGAGCAGAACATTTCTCCATATTGAATCTCTCTAGAACTCTTTCAATATATACTTTCTGAGACAACCCTAACAGTCCACGTGATCTATCTTGGAATATTTCAATTCCTGTCACATAAGTTGCATCACCCATATCTTTCATTTCAAAGTTCTTAGAGAGAAACTTCTTGGTTTCATGCAATAAGCCAAGATCACTACTAGCAAGCAAAATATCGCCAACATACAAAATTAAAAATATAAACTTACTCCCACTAACCATCAGATAAATACACCGATCAACAGTATTTTCCATAAATCCAAAAAATGTAATGGTATCATTAAACTTAAGATACCATTGCCGAGAAGCTTGTTTAAGTCCATATATTGACTTCTTAAGTTTGCAAGCTAAGTATTCCTTACCTTTAATGGAGAAACCTTCAAGTTGATCCATATAGACATTATCTTCTAAAGTCCCATTCAGGAAAGCAGTTATCACATCCATTTGGTGCAACTCCAAATCATAATGAGCTACTAATGCCAAAACGATTCTAAGTGGGTCCTTCTTGTATACAGGGGAGAAAATCTCTTGGTAATCAATGCCTTCTTTCTGAGTGAAACCTTTGGCCACAAGTCTAGCTTTAAATCGTTCGATATTGCCCTTAGTGTCACGCTTGGTCTTAAAGACCCACTTACTACCAACTTTCTTGTATCCTTTAGGCAATTTTACAAGATCCCATATTTTATTTTGGTCCGTTGATTTCATTTCATCTTTCATGGCATCCATCCATTTAATAGAATCAACATTTTTTAGGGCTTGTGAAAACAAAATCGGATCCTTACTTGTTCCTATATCAAAATCAGATTCATGTAAATAAACCATATAATCATCAGAAATAGCAAACTTTCGTTCTCTTTGAGATCTTCTTAATGCTACTTCTTGTGGAATTCTTCTACCACCTATTCATTAGTGAGCATCTCATTATATGGAGTAGTGGTTCATTAATTTGTTGTTCAACATTGTTTGGCTGTTCAACAATTTCATTCGAAGTTATATGTAGTGGAACTTGTACCCTAACTTCTTAAAGATCCACATTTCATAGATTATCACTCCCACTGATTTCACTATTTTCAATGAATCTGGCATTACTGGTTTTCACAATTCTCGTACTTTGGTTAGGATAGTAGAACCTATACCCTTTAGACTTTTCAGGGTAACCTATAAAGTAACTAGTAATTGTTCTTGAGTCTAATATGTTTTCATGTGGATTATAAATTCTAGCCTCCGCTGAACAACCCCAAACATGCAGGTGTCTTAAACTCGGTTTCCTTCTTGTCCACAATTCAAAAGGGGTTTTTGGAACTGCCTTACTAGGAACCCAATTTAACAAGTATACAACAATTTTAAGAGCATACATCCACAATGATAAGGGTAATGTGGAATTACTTAATACTCCTAACCATATCCATTAGAGTACGATTGTGTCTTTCAACTAGGGGCGGGCTCCCCTCCCGTTATAACATCTCTAGTTCTCTCATGTTTTTACACCGATGAAAGACACGTGGCAAGCAACAAATCCTAAGGTTAGAAAAATCACACGTCAAATACCGGTTTTTCCTCTCAATTTTTTGTCTTTCTTTCTTCTTTGCATCTTTCTCCAACATCCCCACCCTAACGGATCTCACCTACCTGAGCATCAGATGCGTCCAGATTGGCAGATCGGAACTTGATGGCAATTGGTTTGGGCTAAAACTGTGGGTTTCACAGCTAAGATTGGCATAGCATAACAAGAAACCATTGTTGTTTGGATTGACACGGTGGGTTTCATGGCTATGACGCTATGAGCATCGAGGCTCGGTCTGGCGGAGGCGTGTGAAATTGAGGTCCTCCGGCGAGCTTGGGGAGGTGAGACATCGGGTCTGATACGGATTTCTGGCCGTGGGAGTTCCGATGGGTTGTGGGTTTGGCATGAGACTTCTGAATATGCTTTGAAAGCTGTGAAAGAATCAGCCATACCAGTTTGAAAGCTTCCTCTCCTTCAAAGCTTGAAAGCAGCCATGATATTCTTCTCTAATCTTTTATTCCTTAATTTTTTTAATTCATTTATCCAATTAATCGGCCTTTCTCTTCACATTCAAATCACAATTGATAAAACCCAAATCAAAGACCTAATTCATTGTTCTGTTCTCCATCAAAAGTTGTTCCCATCAAACTTTGAAGCTCTTGAAAGAGTTCTTGAGCTTCCTAGATATGGGTCTGGAGTGGCTAATCATTTTGTGATAGTGGAAACCATCAAAATATGATTTTGAAAGATCATTTTTCGTAACAAGTTATTGAAGCAAACCCAGAAAAATTTTCTTGAAAACTGAAAAGGGTTGAAAGGGTGAGAAAATTATGTGGCTTATTTATAACCTTAGGATTTGTTGCTTGCCACGTGTCTTTCATTGGTGTAAAAACATGAGAGAACTGGAGATATTATAACGGGAGGGGAGCCCGCCCCTTTCAACTACACCATTTTGTTGTGGTATTCTTGGCATAGTGTATTGTGCACAAATGACATGCTTTTCAAGGAGTTTAGCAAACAAGCCTGGACATTGCCTTGATTCATCATACTTTCCATAATATTCACCTATATCTGATCTAATGATTTTCACTTTTCTTTCTAATTGCCTTTCTACCTCAATAATGTACACCGCAAGGGCTTCCACTACTTGAGATTTTTCATGCAATAAATAAATATAAGTATAATGTGAAAAAATCATCTATAAATGTGATAAAATATTTTTCTTTACCGAAATATGGAGCATCAAAAGGCCCACAAATGTCTGTATGAATAATTTCAAGAAGCTCTGTACTTCTTATGGCACATTTCTTAGTGTGTTTGGTTTTTTTTTTTGCCCTTAATACAATCCGCACACACACTGAGATCAATAAAATCTAGGTTCGGGAGAATTCCATCTTTTACTAGTCTCTCTAACCTTTCTCTAGAAATGTGTTCCAGCCTTTTAGGCCACAAATTTGAGGAATTTTCATTAATTAAGCTACGTTTAGTTCCAATACTACGATGCAAGGTGAGAAGGTTTCAGCAAAATCATCATGAAGGTTAAATTTGTACAAACCATCAAAAAGAATACTGGAACCAACAAAAGAGGTATTCTTAAACAAAGTAAAACTTTTATTCCCAAAATTTATGAAATGTCCATCAAGATCAAGTTTAGGCAAGGAGACTAAATTTCTAGAAAAAGAAGGAACATAACATGTTTGAAACAAATCTATGTGTTTATTGGTGTCTAGAAATAAATGATAAGTATCAATTGCTTCAATTGGTGCTTTCACCCGATTTTCCATAAATACAAAATTCTCATTTGGATTTATGGTCTGGATTGAAAGAAATCTCTGCATTGTATTTGAAATATAAGTAGTAGTCCTAGAATCAAGCCATCAAGTATTAGAAGAAACTTCAGTTAGGTTTGATTCTAAACATACATAAATATAACCTTTAATTAAAGATTTACTTTTTCTTTCGAACCATTGCCTACGTTTTGGGCAATCTTTCTTAAAATGTTCCAACCTTTTTATAGAAGTGATATTTATAATCGTCATTTTCTTTCTTTTGAGGCTGACCATTTGGATTAGGATCACTTGCCTTGTGTGGTCCATGCTTTAAGCCCTTTTTTAGGCTTCCTCAATTTTCTTTCAGCTCCTTGATTTATGAGATGAATTGATTGTTGCTCAAGTTACTTGAATCTTGCTTCTTCTTGATTAAGTATAATGGTCAATTGATTTACATTCCACTTATCTTTTATAATGTTGTAATTAATTTGAAATGGCCCATACTGAGGAGGCAAAGAATTCAATATAAATTGAACGACAAAAAACTCATCCACATCCCTAAAGTCTTTATTTGAGCAACCAAAGTTGTCATTTCAATGGCATGCTCTTATATCCCACACTTACCATCAAATTTCATGGTGGTAAGTTTAGCCATTAATGTCCCTGCAAGGGATTTATCAGCTTTTTTGAAACGGTCTTCCACATTTGAAAGGAATTCTTTCGCATTATCAGTTTTAGGAAGTGTTGTCTTGATATTGTTTGCTATGATCATTCGCATAAACATAATACTTAGTCTATTTGATTTTTCTCATGCTTTGTATAAAGTCTTTTCTTTTGCACTGCTTGTATCAGTAAGAGTAAGCAATTTCTTAAATCCAAGTGCTATATCAAGATCCAGTATACCAAGGTGAAACTAAACCTGTTCTTTCTAATCTGAGAAGTTTGTTACAATTAGCATGGGAATAGACGAAGCATGCAAATGTAGTGAAACATGGACTGATACTGCAAACAAAGTAATAATATATGCTCACTACATTAGTGGTAAGAGTTATCGATTAAGGAACAATAAACCAAAATGAAACACATGTTTAAACAATGATAAATAGTATTACCGTGATCACCTTTGGGCTATTCTTATGGTAAACTATTAAACAGTTATGGTGATTCCCTTTCACCTAGTAAAACTAATTAATAAAATATTCATAATTAAGTTGGCCTGTTACCTTTGGGTATCCATTTCAATCTCAATCATGAATGTCCATCAACTATCCTATTCCTATATATTAATCACTTGAAAGTGGTGCACTTTTGGGCCAACCTAATATTCTTGTGATTCAAGAATTGTGATTTGCAAAGTCACTAATTTTTAATACTAGAGAATATGTGTTAAATTTCAATTATTTTGACTTGTTATCTATGCGTCTTTTCGATTGGGCCACTTTGGTGACTACCAATACGTATCATAATATAGACTCCAAATCAAAATTAATGGTCTTGCATAAACATTAAATTAATGGGATACATTATAGCAATACAGATATAAAAGTTTGTGCTATACATGTTTACATCGAAACAAATAAGTCCATTATTTCATAAAAGACATTAATGAAATACTTGATAGAACAGTAAGTTATAGTCTTGATAATATTAGTAGTTTATTACAACATTAAATAAACTAAATTTAGCAATTTAACATTCATTGCATGTAAAAAGTGAACATAAGGCGGAACAATTAATAATGAACAATAACTGACAATCTCAAAGTATAAAAGAATTTATACCATAACTATTCATGAGTGTCAGATGATATCATATTCTCAACTTTAAGAGATTTGAACATTAAACATTAAATTTGTTAATCTTTAAAGAAACAATTAAATAAACTAGAACCAAATATCGTAGAAATTTGTAATACCCCAAAGTTATTAATTAATGGAAAAATAAAGTTCATATTATCCATACTTGATCCATGATAATATAGAAGATGTTAATTGCTTCCACAAATCCAAAATCACAATCATGATACTGGAAACTAAAAATGTTTATAAATCTTTTATTGGAAAAACATGATAATTCTATAACATAAGCTCTGATACCACATGTAAATGCTTTCTTTTTCGTTGTTAGATTATAAACAACCATATATAAATTCTAGGATCTTGAATTATCATTATATCACAACTACAAAAATTAATTATAAAGCTTACCTTGATCCATTGCTAATCTTTTCTTAAGATCAAGTCTTAGTATAAAAGACACTTAATTCTTATAGAATTGGTTTCTCTCTCTTGACCCTCTTTTCTCTTTAACTATTTAGTGTATGTGATGGGGTAGCTGAATGTCTCTTTTATAGGTAGAAAGAGGACCAAATTTCTTGTGTCTATTACCTCCACTTGCCCATCAAAGTTGGAGTTACTTAGGAAACTTACTTCTCCATTAACCAATGTTTTAAGGACATGTAATTTCTTATTAAACCATAACATATATGAAGTTATCAGATGGATACATTATCAAATGGGACAATTTATCCTTACATAACATGGTAAGACTGTGTATGTATTGTTATATAATTTTTGTTAGAATTATAGTTAAGTGATTAAACTCACCATTTCCTAATAGCTTAAACTTTTGGGACAATTTGTAGTTTAACATGGAATCAGAGCAGGAGATTCTGAGTTTGATCCCTGTCTTCACTCTACCTCCCATTTAAAATGTTAAATTTTCACTTGTTGGGCCCCCACTTATTAAGAGGAAGTTTAGGCCTAGAAGTTAAGGAGAGTGTTAGAATTATGGTTAAGTGATTAAACTCACCATTTCTAATAGCTTAAGCTTTTGGGACAATTGGTAGTTTAACAATTTCTATGTAAAAAAATTGATTGAATGTCACCTTCTACTTGTTTGCTGGTGGAAATTTGATAGAGTTCCAATGTTTGGTGTGCTATGGTCTCATGCCAGTGTGGGCAACATACACCGACAATGTTCGGTGTTTGGAACCCTATAGTACCATATTGGTAGTACGGTTTTGGGACCAAAAACGTATTTTTTTTTATACCCTAGTCAAGTTGCAATTAGCGCTTCTCATAATAATTTATGAACCCAAAATTCATATAGTAAACACCTGATGTGGGATTTAAATGTGTAACTTGGTACAAAACCCTTAGTCTTGACCATGAGAACAACTTGGATCTTCAAAGGACACCAAATGTGTAACTCGGTACAAAACCCTTCATGCATAAAAGTCGCAGTAGCTTCTCCAACTTTCACAGTATTCTCTCTTTTGTTATGATGACAAAAGAAGGGCTTTAAGGCTGTGTTTGTTTCGTGTAAAACGTTTTCCGGAAAATACATATTTTTCGGAAATGTTATTTTCCGGAAAAGGAAAATATTTTTAAGTGTTTGGTTGAATTATGAAAATTGTTGTGGAAAATATTTTCATGTGTTTGGTTCTATTAGGAAAATGCTATTTTCCGGCAGCAAATTCCGGCAACAACACAACAACAACAACAGCAAATTCCGGCAACAACAACCACAACAACAATCAGTTCATCAAAAAAAAAAACAACAACAACAATCAAATTAAAAAAAAAAAACAACAACAACAATCAAATTTAAAAAAAAAAAACAACTGAGAGATCGAGGAAGAGAGAGCTCGAGGTGCGATGGCGCGATCGAGGGTCTGGGACTGGGTCGAGCGGCGTTGGAGCGATGGCGCGATCGAGGAGGCGATGGGTCTGGGTCGACGACGAGGTGCGATGGCGCGATCGAGGAGGGGATGGGTCTGGGTCGAGCGGCGATGGAGCGATCGGCGCGGTGCTGCGATTTCCCTTTGATTGATCAGCGCGGTGCGATGGCGAGGTGCGAGACCGGTAAGATGGCGAGGTGCGAGACCGGTGCGATGGCGAGGTGCGATGGGCGCTGGGCTTGGCTCGGTGATGGCGCCGTTTCGTGGGTTCGTGCTCTCTGTTTCGTGGGTTCGTTCGACTGGGCTTGGTTCGTGGGTTTGTGCTCTCCATTTCTCAATTTTCCGGAAAATGCCATTTGAAGTGAAAATAAAAGGTGAAATGCATTTCCGCCTGGGGAGGGGTTATTTTCGGTCAAAGGGGAAATTATTTTTCGTTGACCCAATTTTTCTAAGCAGCCAAACACCCAAATTTTACGGAAATTGATTTCCTGAAATCGTTTTCACCCAATTCAAACGCAGCCTAAATGTCTTGGAACCCTAGTGCACGGATTCCAAGGTCACTTAGTCCTCATGGATTGCAAACTAAAAAAACTATAAAATCAAAGCTCGACCGATCGACTAGAGTTGAGCTTTAATGAACCTTGATCGGTCAACCTACAGTCGAGACAACAAAACCTCTTCTTATTGAGTTGTTTTTTTGTGCCTTCAATGTAGAACTTCAACCACTATTTAGGCACTAAAATATTACAATTCAATCACATTGAAAAAGAGTTTAGAATACGTATTTGCTAACACTTTAACACAATTGACCAATTAAAAAAAAAAATGTGTAGCGTTCTCGAGTTAAATTAAAATGTATTTTTTTATATCAAATTGTGTTAACCATCATAAGACGAATATTGTGTGATAGCTAACACAGTTTCCTCATATAACCCAACCCTCAAATCTATCATTTTAGTTCAATACATTTACTGCCACCAAGCTCATGACCTCACCTAAGTCGGATAATCATATTTTAAAATTCCGATAAGTGGTGATAATTTACCGAAGGATCGATTCTAAATAAGTATAGACAATATAAACCACTTTTTTTTTTACTTAAAAATAAATAAATTTTCACTTTTTAACAAGAAAAGGAAACACTTCGGGAAGTAAGGTTTCAGTGTAAGGGAAAATTTAAAAAAATAAAATGAAGCAAAATCTGATGGAAATTTAGACCCCTTAAACACACAGATTGCGTAGCCTAGATTAATTAGCCAAGTTGTTACTTAGTCAAATTATGCAATACTAGGTTAAAACAATCAAATAATCATATCAAGATATAAAGCAGCGGAAAATAAATGAACACAAGATATGATCACCCAGGAAACCATACGGTAAAAACCTGGGGAGGATTTGACCCACCGATCCTCAAGACATAACAGAATTCACTATGAAAGAATTGAAGTTCTTACAAAAGGACTACAAGCTCCCCGCTCGACTTCCTAATGCTACCCACTAGTAGAACTTCCTGACACGACCACGCGCAGGTTCCGAATCCACGGACTACTTCTTTCTTGAATTCTTCAATCAGCTACAAGCTCCCTGCTTGCTTTTCTTTTAAGTTCCAATGGTTGCAACGGTAATGATCTTCAAGATGTTGAAATCATCTCTACCTTGAAAACCCTAAGTTTTGTGTAAAGGAAAGTTCCTCAAAGATCTCACAAGAGATTCACACAAAACAGCAATGTATGAGCAACAAAGCAATATGGACAACCTTCAAAAACGTGGCTAGGGTTTAGTTTATATACCTAGGGTAAAAACATAAAACCCTAAACGTTTAATGAGGTAGGGCTGAGTTGGAAATTCTGCAGAATAATCAACCTGTGCGATTTTCGATCGATCGAGTCTATTATTCGATCGATCGAGCCAGGCCAAAAGTCCCAAGTACTTCTGCAGCCACTCGATTCCAACTTTACAATAATAAATCAACTTTGAGCAAGCCTAAACAAGACTAAATACAATGTTTTGATCATGGTTTGCCAACATTACAAATTAGAATTCTAAATACATAAAATCCTAAGACCTTAGAATCTAACAAAATCAATTGAAGTCCTATAGGTAAACCATCACTTGAGATGTGAACCGCACTCCATTGTAGCCCTAGCTAGCCCACATGAAATGTGTTTCATAAAAAAAATGAAAATAAATAAAGAAAACCCTGTTATTCTGTCTTTTCCACTTGATTCCCAACGTTCTTCTTTATCCTAACATGATATTTCAGGTCAATGCATGTTTCCTTGGTGCTTTGAGTGGTTAACAGACTATCTTTACTCCAAAATAGAAAAAGACTATATCTGATGCCTTGGTACCCTTTTTCTTTTAGATATACATACATGCATCTCATGATATTTGTATCTATTATCGCACCCTTCTTCTTACTTTTTTACAAGTTCGAATTTGTCATCTCACTTTTCATCTTTTGTTTATATATATATATATATATATGTGTGTGTTATTTCTATATAGAAGGTTAACTTTTTCCATATATGAATTAGAATTTATTCACAGTCGGCAACCTTTATAAAATAATTCAAGGCATATTTATGTCTATGAAATAGCATTATGACTAAACATTCTAAAGCCTGCTTCTGCGATGTGGGGTTTTTTTTTTTTTCCTAAACACTGGATCTGTTAAGATGTGAATACATGGCAAATGTTTAGTATATCTTCACATCTGTTAAGATCCAATGTATAGAAATATTAGACTAAAGCCATTTTTGTTAAAAACTAAACCTTCATTCAAATTATGGAGTATTTATTTTTATTATGTATTAATTGTAATATAAATTCTGTAAATTTGTGGAGATCAACAGGGTAAAGTTTTTTTCTTGATATATAGCAGATACTGAGAATGAATGTACATTCAAATAAGTGATGAAAAGGTTTAAGAAAAAAGGAAAGCTAAGGACCGAAAGTACTAATTTGTACAATTTTTAAAGCATCGAAAGTTAAGCTGTAGTGGCACTTAGGAAACACCGATTCTTTTTCCCCTGAAAATTGATGTAAGCGCAGAAAAATAAAAAATAGAGAGAGAGAGAGAGACGGAGATTGATTGATTTTGACAACCAGAGTCGGCAAGCCCAAAAAACTGAAATGTGCAAATACTAAAGGTAGACTGTATAATTTCTTTTTTTTTTCGTTTCTTTTTTTTTCTTTTTTGAAAATATAGACTGTATAATTTCATGGACCACTTCTTTTGCATAGTTAATATGGAAAATTAAAGAATATTAATTAAAGACCACGAAAAGTCTTTGCTTTCTTCAAAAAAAAAAAAATGAAGAAATTATTAAAGATGCAATTTAGAAGTTATTAATAAAGTCTCTGCATCAATTGTATAAAATTTTACATAAAAAATATGGTGAATCTCTTGTAAACCACTAATTATAAAATTGTATTGCGGTATCCCTATCAATATCTATGTTGTATCACATATTTTATTCATATTTGGTCTTAAGCCTAAAATAGAGAGGAGGCTTATAGTAGGTAACATTTATTATTGATGGGAAGAGGACACTTAAAGTAGACTCTTAGGATTTCATTACTCAACTAAACACAATACATAGTATTTACACATGAATATTCCAACAAATCCCCCCCCCCCCCCCCCCTTTGCATAGGTGTGGCATTTGATCAATAAGTTCCCCTTTCAAATGGAATCTTTTTTCTTAACATGTTATAAGTGTTAGCGAATGCAATAAGAAACTATAAAGGACTTAGAATCCAAGATTCGAGTGACATATGGAAGAGAGTGGGCACCCAGTGTCTTAGTCTCTCTCCTTCTCCCCTCCTTCACTTCTCTCCCCTCCTTCACTTCTCTCTCAAACGAGGAGGTGAGAGACCTGTTTGTAGGAAAAATAGAAGAGATCCAATGGTCGGTCAATGTGACATGTGCCACAAGATGCATTGCATCACCACATGTAATGTCACAAATAGAGTGCGGTTTAAGGCACTAAGCCTTAAAGAGTCAACTCTGTGATGAAGCCTTTGTTTCAATCCCTCCAAACCACAATTCTCATGACGGTCCCCGTGAAAGCAGTGCCAAAGCCACACTACAAAAAACGCGGTTTTAAGCCGCGTTTTTGTAAAACGCGGCTCTAGGCTAGGGTTTTAGCCGCGTTTTTGTAAAACGCGGCTCCAGGCTAGACTTTGAGCTGCGTTTGCTAAAAACGCGGCTATAGGTTCAGCTGAATAATTCTTTTTAACAGGAACCTATAGCTGCGTTTTCTAAAAACGCAGCTATAGCTGACCTTTAGCCGCGTTTTTAAACGCAGCTACAGGTAAGCTATAGCCGCGTTTTCAAAAAACGCGGCTTTATGTCTAGCCGAATAATTTTTTAAAGAAGGTCCAGGAGAATAAAAATTTTTAAGGGCGACCTATAGCCGCGTTTTTTAGAAAACGCAGCTATAGCTCCAGCAGAATATTTTTTAAAGGTAGTCCAGTCGAATAAAGATTTTTTAATAGTGACCTATAGCCACGTTTTTCAAAAACGTGGCTACAGCTGACCTTTAGCCACGTTTTTAAACGCAGCTACAAGGTAGCTATAGCCGCGTTTTTGAAAAATGCGGCAATAGCTCCAGCCGTATAACTATGTAATTAAGGGGGCCTATAGCGGCATTTTACAGCCGCGTTTTTAAAAACGCCTGTAAAGTTGTGATTTACAACTATGTGTTTTGTTGGCGTTTATTCCGTGCCAAATTTGATTGTAATTACTTTCAATTATTTATACCCTGTATTTGTTGTGGGAATTGTTGTAAGGGGTGTGTGATAGAGAGTGTGTGAAGACTCAAGCAAAGTGGAAGCTGATGGAATCTCGCGGGTATGTCGCGACTAAGCTTCCCGCGAAGTGAAGCATGTGCCTTGCACATGCTTGAATGCGAAGAGTCAGGACAGATGGAGACAGCTGTCTCTCGCGAGTATCTCGCGGGTAAGACCTTCCCGCGAGACACCCGCGAGACATGCTGTTCTGCCAGCCTGTACTGACTGACTCACACATTCTGCACCTATCCTATATAAACCCCCATTACCCACAAATGTTGAGAAATGCTTCAGAGAGAAAACCCTAGCCAAACACATTTGCAATTAGAGATTGTCATCCCCACCTTTCTCTATACACTTGCTTGTGGTATCTCCTCAACCCTTCCCTCTCCATTTCCACACCATTGAGAGGTTGATAGCCCAAACACTTACCACATCATCTGAGAGTGTTGAGTGACGTTTTGGTGCTGCTGGGAAGCATTGGAAGAAGCCAAGGATGGCAGATGCAACATGGAGCTTGTTGCGGGATCCGGAGAACTAGACAAGACACGGTTCCGAGAAGCCTTGTTGGAGTAGGAGCTTGGAGGGCTTAGGTGCATCGGGTAGATTAGGCTTGGAGGGTCTATTGCTCACTCATGTATCCCAACTGATTGTCTAGTGGATCGATTTCCGCTTGGAGGGCGGCGGAGAGGTTTTTCGCCGAGTTCTTCGGTTTCCTCTTCGAAAACACGTCTTGGTGTTTTCTGTGTTTGCATCTTTCTTCCCTACTCTTTTATATTCCATTATACTGCTGTGTTGCTTAGTTTATGGATTAGAGTAGCTTATTGTGTATACGCTTGTGTTTACACGTTTCCGCACTTAGTATTAAGTTTGTGTAAAATCAACCAAGCCGTAATTTGAATTGGGGGTCTAAACAGCTCTTGTGTTTTTCAACACATTTTAGAGCTTTCAACGCCACTATATGTAACACCCAAAAAAAAAAAAATTTGTTTCTCCAGCTTCCCACGTGCCCCCCCTTTCCCACCTACCCCACTTTCTTCTTTTCTTTTATTTCTTCTTCTTCTTTCTTTTTTCTTTCTTCATTCTTCACTCCCATCGTAAGTCTTCTCTCTTTCCTTTTTTTTTTTTTTTTTTTTTTTCTTCCTTCCTCACATCTGGGTGACTCTTCTTCTTCTTTTTTTCTTTTTTTTTTTTTTTTTTTTCTTTCTTCCTTCCTCACATCTGGGTAACACTTCTTCTTTTTTTTTTTTTTTCTTCCTTCTTCTTAACTGGGTAACTCTTTTTTTGTTCTTTGTTTCTTTGGAGCTGTTGCTTCTTTTTTTTTGTTTCTTTCTTTTTTTCTTCATCTCAAGCACACTGATTTGTCATTAGATCTACTGAAAATTTTGAATGAAGTGGATATTCTAGCAATATTTGATTTTGAATTTTTTGGATCTGTGCTTGAATTTGTGCTACTGTGTTGCTAATATTGTGATTATGTTTAAATGAGTTTGTGTTCTTATATTTTGGAACACATTGTGTATGATTTTTAATTTTTTGGGTGTGTTTGTATTGTGAGTATGTTGTGTTTGATTTTGAATTTTCTGGATGTTTTTGTATTGTGAGAATGTTGTGTTTGATTTTGAATTTTTTGAGTTTGTGTTTGATTTTGAAATTTTTGGATTTGCGTTTAATTTTGAATTTTTTTTATTTGAATTTCAAATTTTGAATTTTCTGGAAAAAAAAAAACCCAAAATTTTTTTATTTTTTCTGGAAAAAAAAAAAGAAAAACAAAACCCAAAATTTTTTTTTTTTGTTTTCCGGAAAAAAAAAAAAAACAAAAAATATTTTTTTTTGTTTTTAAAAAAACCTATAGCCGCGTTTTTAAAACGCGGCTATAGGTCCGAACCCTTAGCCGCGGTTATAAACGCAGCTAGAAGCTGACCTATAGCCGCGTTTTTTAAAAACGCGGCTATAGGCCAGAATCCTATAGCCGCAGTTAAAAACGCGGCTATAGGTCTGACTATAGCCGCGTTTTGGAAAAACGCGGCCATAGGTCTGTTGCTGCGGTGCTTGCGCCGTGTTTTAAAAACGCGGCTATAAAAACACGGCTCTAGGCTATAGCCGCGTTTTTTTGTACCTATAGCCGCGTTTTTTAAACGCGGCTATAGCCCGCGTTTTTTGTAGTGCCACCTTGATACTGCCTAAGGTTAGGCAAGCGCAATTATTTATCCTATGATGTGAAATGTACAATGCTAGCATCTTTGTAGGTGACTCTAGAGTTAAGTGACATCTAGGGTTAAGTGACACCTTAAATTCGGTGATGTGCTAAGTTCGGTGACATCCGGGTTAAATGATCATAGGTTACGTATGTTTTATACATAAACAACTGAATTTGTAAATTTTGTTACTTTCATCCGTTAGTAAATTTTATTATAGTAAATATTGTACTAGCTAGTTCTAACATTTTTCATTTTATTAACTCTCCATCTGATATATGATTTTATTTAATCTTTTCTTCTTCTTTTCCTTAGAATCTTGCCAAGTAGACGGTCAACACTTTTAACCATATCCCCCCAATGAAAGCATTTGAAAGGCTGTGAATCCCAACTGACAAAAGATGACACGTGAAATATTCCCTGTTATTTTAAGACATTGAAACATTGGTAAATGCATAACCCCAAAAGTTTATCAATCACTTCTATAAGTCTTGACTCATGAGAGGAGTAGAGGACATTCAGCGGTTAGGGGGGGAAAAAAAACAGTTGAGGGATGATAAGAATCTACAGCGCGGAACCCAATTGGTTTCTTCAGAAACAGAAAAATACTTTTAAAAATAATAGTTTATAATTACTAATAATAAGAATCTACATTGTAATAAAATTTGCATTAGTAATAGCTAATAGGGTCATTCTCAAGTCAACAATTCTTTACTAATCGCATCCCTCCCCTTACACCTCTTTACAATAAGGATTTTGCTAATGTGTTCTTTAAGGGCACACAATATTTTTCATTTTTTAAAAAAAAATTCTCAGAAATTGAAAAAGTATTGAAAGATTCTTCAATTTTCGAGAAAATGTTTCCAAAAAAAGAAAGTTTAATGTGTGCGGGCACACGTTAACCAGACCCTTACAATAAATATTATTTGAATATTTTATGATACATTATAATTTATAAATTGTTAATGGTCAACACTTTTAACCAGATCCACACAGTGAGGCATTTGAAAAATGTGAATCTCAGAATCTTATTAGAAAAAAATATTTTTTCAAAACATTTTTCATAACGTACATTATTGTGATTGTTATTGTGCGCACCAAAAACTGAAACCCGTTGGGCTGGGCCTCACTGGGACTCACAACTTATTTGTATAGTGGGTTTGGATTTCCCACAATGGGTCGTTCTAAACACCAAGGCTCAACTGAAGCGCTTTCCTCTTCTCGGGGACCTGACCCGAGTTCTTGCTCTGCTCTCTCTGTTTACACTCTTCCTTCCCTCAATTCTCCAACCCTTGTCTTCTCAAAACTTCTTGTATTTATAGCTCATAGTTTAGTGGAGAGCCATAATTACTTGCCAGTAGGTGCAACCGGCGGTCCAGTATTATCGAATGTAAGTGGGTGGTTAGGTGGGAGTGGGGAGCGGTGCCGGTGGCGTTGGAACTTGGTTCCCACTTCCACGATAGTTCTCGGCAGCGGTGCCTCCCCGAGGCACGGCCGGGTAGGTACAGGGCGGGATTTTCCGCGAGTATGTTATCAATCAATGCTCGGTAAGGTATCGCCGATAAATGACGAAGATGCCAGGCTTGGGCCAGCAACACGCGTGGCCCGGGGGTGGGCCGCGAGGCAGAGGGAGGCCGGCCTTATGGGCCCTATGCCCAGGCCAGGGTCCAAGGCCCAATATAGGACGCGGTGCGGGGGCCGTACAATAGCCCCCCCTTGATTCACTCCTCATTCCCGGGGATGAATCAAGGATCATCGGGGGTAAACACCCGTTGGGGAAGTCGAAAGGTCAGCGCCCGGCCGTTGATTGTCTCATTAATGCGCGTCTCAAAAGACGCGTCTGGAACTGACTGACGACCTACCCGTCATCATTGCCTGACGGTTCGTGAACCGAGGCGTTACGCGTGTGGCAGTTGGAGCGACGGTTCGCGTGGTCTCCTGCCAGTGGGTTATTAAATGCTTCCCACTTCATCCCCCACGTCTATAAATAGTCCCTCCAGTCGCTGATCCTCACTTTTGCATTCCTCCTCTTACAAAATCTTACTCTGCCGAGCATCCCCTCCTCGTGGTTCACTCTCTGGCCCAGAACACACTTCCTCCCTAGAGCCCACAGTAAGTTCCTTTCCTTCTTCTTGCTTTTTCAGTTCAGCCATTTTAGTATATTCTTTGATACTAGTAGCACTTCTTTTCCCTTTTGTTAAGAAACTGTTTTGAAAAAAGAAAACATGAGTTACTCTCACCTCCTTACCACCGAGCATGCTTTGGCTAGATTTAGGGAGGCATATAATGTCCCGAGTGACGTAGATATCGCCTACTGCAATATGGGCGATATCGACATCCAGAGGCGCCGAGGGGAGAACACGGTGTTCTTTCCCTTGATGGCCATTTTAGAGGGCGGGCTTAGGTTCCCGGTTGACCCTCTAATTCTCAGCACCCTTAGATATTATGGCCTTTGTCCCGACCAACTTCCCCCCAACTTTTACCGGGTAGTGAGTTGTGTGAGTACACTGAACCGATTGTACGGGTTGGAACTTAACCACCACGACATTAACCAGATGTACAGTTTGTGCGGCAAGATCGAGTCCGACTATTACCTTAAGACTAGGGACGCGAGGGTACGGCTTATCTCATGCCTGCCGGACTCGAACCGTAACTCGGCCAAAGATTTCGTTCGGGTGAGCGGCAATTGGTTTGCCGAGGGGTTCCCCTGTGCGTTTTCGCCGCGCGACGTTGGTCGGTGACTAGCCCCCATTTACTTTGATGCATTTTTATTTCGGTCCGGTTATGTAATCCCTAACCATCATTTCCTTTGTGCAGAGAGCAAAAGATTCAAGCCCGACGTCAGAGTGGTACACGTTCGGGACTTGAACTTCGTACTCCGGTCGGAAATCTTCGTGCACACGGACGGACAACTCCGAGCGTCCCACCTCATCCTCGGCGTCACTCCCGTCTACTCAACTTGGCAGTCGTTCGGCCAAGCTTTGCTAGTCGACAGTCCTCTCATCTCATACATTGACGTCCGGCACGCAAACTTCCTCCCCCCGAGGCTAACAGTAGGCGAGGCACGTGAGCACGGTCCCCGGTACATTTGTTCAGACGAGCGACCGCCCGTCCGTGACGAATCAGCCGAGCGCGTATCCGCCGAGCGTAGGAGACGAGCTCACGAGCAAATCCAGCAAGCTCCTGCTCAGCCCAAGAGAACAGTAGAGCCCGGGGCAACTGTTCGGGAAGGGGAGGGTGTAGCCGCAGAACCAACAGACTCTTCGGAAACAGGATCCGATCAGGGTGACGCAATGGTGGCCAGGAGGAAGATGACAATTGACCGCTTTGTCCCGAGTGCCCGGCCAACCGGGCAACAACAACAAACACCCGCCCGAGATGCTTCCCCTCCCGCTGCCCCGCTGACCCGAGTTCGAAAGAGGCCGCGCACCACCGATCATACTCAAACGGGCTCGGGCAATGTGCCCACCCGACCCTCGGTCGGTATCGTCATCCGGGAACCGGTAGCGCAAACCGGGATAGACCTGGCGTCTACTTCCCGGGCTCCGGCAGCATGGCGACCCTCCTTCCATATTGGCGGTGAGCCTCTCCCGTCGACAGCCAGTGCCCGAGTGTGGGATAAAGGGCATGGCGGCTGCGTGGCGCAGAGTCTGGCGCGGGGCATCCTCTTGCCCGAGGACTTGCACGCCTTCACGGAATCGACGGATGAGTCCTTGGGGAGACGTTTGCAGTGGCACACCATAGCGGTAACTATTTCACTTTTCTCTATGATTCTCGGTTTCCCTTTTGCTTGTGTGTGCGTTCTTTCCACTTTACCTTACAAAGCGGATATTGTGTGGTCAGGCTGCGCAAATGTCGTACGTGGTGGACGGGAGGATGAAGGAGCTGGCCGAGGACGTTGAGCGGGAAAAGGCTCTGAAGGAAGTCGCCGAGGCCACGGCGCGGGAGCGGTTGAAAATTGCCGAGGAGGCAAAGGATAAGATTGCTACAGCCATGAAGGCCCAGGCGCTCGCCGAAACGAAGCGCGAGGAGCTGGAACTCCAGTTGGGGGGCACCGAGCTTAAGTTGGCCGAGGCTCAGAGCCTGAATACCATGCTGGAGGGGCAGTTGACCGACTCGAAGGTGGCGCTGGAGGCTTGCGAAACCAAATGGTATAACGAGGGGTTCGCGGATGTCGAGAATTCGGCGGAACCGATCATTCGCCAGGCCCATAAACTCGGATATGAAGAGGGTTGGTTCGCCGCTCTCCAAGCCCTGGGGGTTCCCGAGGATTCCCCGTTGAGGGATCGCAGCAGGATTCCTTTCCCGAGCATCCCCAACACCGAGAATCCTGGGCCACTTGTCATCGACGAGGAAGAGACCTCCAGCATGAGGGAACTGGTGAATGCCATTGACTCTCATGCAGTGCCGACCGACATGGAGGGGACGAGCCAACCCCATGCCGGGGACCGAGCCGGGGAGGACATCCAGCCGCCAACTCCTCACGCCGACCAACACTCCCAAGAGGACGCATCCTCCGCCCATGCGGCGGACATTTAAAGTTGAAAGCCAACGCTTCTTTACCTTTCCTTTGTTTGAGAACTCTAGATAAGCGGATTTGCCTATGTCACCGGGATGTGGTAACGGGACAACTTTTTGTTGTGTTTTCTTTGTTTCGGGTTGCCGGGTTTTGGCAACATAACGCTAATTTAAGTTTCACGTTTTAATATGAATGCTTTACTGTGTTGCTTGTACGTATTTACCGAGTAATGAACTCTTCTTGTCTGCCTTTTTATTGTGATGTGTCCGACTATGGTAAGGCCTCCAAACGCTAATTTAAATTTCACGTGCTCGGCGATAAGATCGAACCGAGGGTCAGGCTCCCGTCCTTAAGAGTTAATCGTCAGGTTTCCACCTGCTTGGCGATTAGGGTCTAGCCGGGAGTCAGGTTTCTGTCCTTAGAATTAATCGTTCTGGTGTTCACCCGCTCGGTGATAGGGATCGAACCGAGAGTCAGGTTTCTGTCCTTATAGTGGGTCGTTCAGGTTTCCACCTGCTCGGCGATTAGGGTCTAGCCGAGAGTCAGGTTTCTGTCATGGAGAGGGGAAGGCTAAGGTTTCCACCTGCTCGGTGATATGGATCGAACCGAGAGTCAGGTTTCTGTCCTTATAGTGGGTCGTTCAGGTTTCCACCTGCTCGGCGATTAGGGTCTAGCCAAGAGTCAGGTTTCTGTCCTGGAGACGGGAAGGCTAAGGTTTCCACCTGCTCGGTGATATGGATCGAACCGAGAGTCAGGTTTCTGTCCTTATAGTAGGTCGTTCAGGTTTCCACCTGCTCGGCGATTAGGGTCCAGCCGAGAGTCAGGTTTCTGTCCTGAAGACGAGAAGGCTAAGGTTTCCACCTGCTCGGTGATATGGATCGAACCGAGAGTCAGGTTTCTGTCCTTAGAACGTGCAGATAAGGTTTCTGCGTGCTCGGCGATAAATCGAACCGAGGATCAGGCTTCTGTTGGTAAAACGCATCGGCTAAGAATGAACATTGCTCGGTGAATGGGATCGAACCGAGAATTTTGGTTAGAACCGTGCGATTTTGTATAAAAGACATCATTAGTACAACTAGCAAAACATATGCAACATTAATAACAAAATATATACAACACGTTGCGGTTAACTCTATGCTCGGAGAACCGCCTATCAATGATAGTACTTCTTCAGGTTATGGACGTTCCATGGTCGGGGAAGTTGTCTCTCATCCAGGTCTTCCAAGAAATAAGCCCCGGTGCCGGCCACTGCCGTGACCCTATAAGGTCCCTCCCATGTCTGTGCCAATTTCCCGGCACTAGTGTCTCGCATGTTGCCCACGGCTCTTCTGAGAACCAAATCCCCGGAGACAAACTCCCTCGTTCTCACACCTCGGTTGTATCTCCGGGCGAGCTTCTGCTGCTACTCCGCGAGCCGTATTGTCACCAATTCGCGGTACTCTTCCACCTTGTCCAAATATCCTACCATCATTGCGTCGTTCTGGGCCTGATCGAAACCCGCTACTCTTGCACTGCACAGATTCACCTCGGTGGGGATCACGGCCTCCGCTCCGTACGTGAGAGAGAATGGGGTCTCCCCGGTGGACCGTCTAGGAGTGGTGCGGTATGCCCATAAGACTTTGGGAAGCTCCTCGGCCCAGTTTCCCTTTGCTCCCTCCAGCCTTTTCTTCAGCCCACTCACAATCACCTTATTCACGGCCTCGGCCTGGCCGTTGCCCTGTGGGTAAGCAGGAGTTGAGTACCTGTTCTTGATGCCGAGGCCACTGCAAAATTCTCGGAAGGCCCGGCTGTCAAACTGTAGCCCGTTGTCAGATATGATAGTGTTCGGCACCCCGAACCTGGTGATGACGTTTTTCCATATGAACTTCTTCACTTCCACATCCCGTATGTTGGCCAACGCTTCCGCCTCCGCCCACTTGGTAAAATAGTCGATGGCCACCAAAACGAACTTTCGGCCGCCAGTCGCCTTCGGGAACGGGCCGATGATGTCCAGCCCCCACTGCGCAAAAGGCCAAGGACTGCTGATCGGGTTCAAGTGGCCCGCGGGCTGATGGATCAGAGGGGCGTGCTTTTGACACTGCTCACATTTAAGCACATATTCGGCGGCATCCTTCTGCATCTGAGGCCACCAGAACCCCTGAGTCATGGCTCGGTGCGCCAATGAGCGTCCCCCGACATGGCCGCCGCACACCCCAGAGTGGAGCTCCGCCAAGAGCTCGCCCACCCTCTCCGGGCGTAAGCACAAGAGGTACGGCCCTCCGAAAGACCTTCGATACAAAGTCCGGTCTTCTGCCAACCAATACCGAGGAGCCATCCTACGGATCCTGATGCCCTCCTTCTCGTCACTCGGCAGTCGGTCGTCGGCCAGAAAGTCGACGATGGGGTCGATCCAGCAAGTGGCAGGGGCTGCGATTGCCGTGACGTTGATCCCTGTAGTTCCCGAGTTTCTCGTTACACTGATGCTCGGCTCCGAAATAAGCTCGACTTTGATCTGCCGTGGTATCTCCTCGGCCACTGAGGACGCCAGCGTGGCTAGGGAGTCAGCGTGTCTGTTCTGGGTTCGGGCAACGTGGAAAACTTTCACCGTGTTGAAGCTGGTCATAACTAGCCTTGCCTATTCTAGGTATGCTTTCATCCGGGGATCTCGGGCCTCAAAACTGCCCTGCACCTGATTAACCACCAGACGCGAATCCGAGTATAGCTCAATATCCCGAGCCCCCAGGTTTGAAGCTACCCTCAGTCCGGCCAAGAAAGCCTCGTATTCCGCCTCGTTGTTGGATGCCCTGAAACTCAATCTAAACGAGTGTTCCAGCCGAATTCCTTCGGGGGTAATCATGACCACTCCTGAACCGGCCCCCGTGGAGCTCGAAGCGCCGTCCACAAATATCTTCCACGGTCGAACCTCCAGTCGGCAAACCATCTCTCCCTTCTCTCTGGGCGAAAATTCAGCGATGAAGTCCGCAAGGACCTGGCCTTTCACCGAGCTCCGAGGCCTGTACCGTATGTCGAAGGAACCGAGTCGAGTCCCCCATTTGGCTATGCGGCCCGTGAAATCAGACCTCTTCAATAACGACTGTAATGGGTACTCGGTCAAGACGTGTACGGTGTGAGCTTGGAAATAGTGCGGCAACTTCCTTGTGGCGTGTATCAGGGCCAGTACGAGCTTCTCCAAGGGCAAGTACCTCGTCTCGGCGTCGACGAGAGTTTTGCTGATGTAGTATACGGGTTGCTGGATCCCTTTGTCCCTTAGCAGCACAGCACTCACGGCGTGCTCGAATACCGCCAGATACACGAATAAGTCTTCACCTGCCTCCGGTGCCGCGAGCATGGGCGCTCGCGCTAAATAAATCTTCAGATCCACAAAGGCCTGTTCGCACTCCTCGGTCCACCGAAATCCCGTCCATTTCTTCAGCAGTTGGTAGAATGGTCGGCATCGGTCTGCGAATTTTGAGATGAACCGGTTAAGGGCGGCCAGCATCCCGGTTAGAATTTGTACTTCCTTCGGGTTGCTCGGTGGCTTTAGTCTTCTCACAGCCTCTATCTGGTCCGGGTTGACTTCAATCCCCCGTGTACTGATCAGGTACCCCAAGAACTTCCCGGCCTCTACGCCAAACGCGCACTTCTCCGCATTAAGGCGCAACTTGTGCCGTCGGAGAACCTCGAAAACCTCCAGGAGGTCCCCCATATGCAAGGCTTCCCGTTTGCTTTTAACCACCATGTCGTCGATGTATACCTCGACCGTGCGCCCTATCTTGTCTCGGAACATTCTCGTCATCATTCGCTGGTAAGTGGCCCCGGCGTTCTTCAGTCCGAAGGGCATCCTGGTGTAGTGGTAATTTGCCTCCGGGGAAATGAACGCCGTTTTCTCTTGATCCTCGGGCGCTAGGGCGATCTGGTGATACCCTTGGAAAGCGTCCAGAAAGCTCATCCTCGGGTGCCCACACGTGGCGTCCACCAGCTGATCAATCTTCGGCACGGGAAAAGGGTCTTTCGGGCAGGCCCTGTTCAGATCGGTAAAATCGACGCAGACCCTCCACTTGCCGTTCTTCTTCTTCACTACCACGGTGTTCGCCAACCAATCCGGGAAGATGATCTCCCGAATCACCCCCGCCTCCTTCAATCTCTGAACTTCCACTTTTACTGCCTCGGAGTGCTCCCAGGCTGATCTCCTCGGCCTCTGCTTTTTAGGGGTGAATGAGGGGTCAACTCCAAGTCTATGCATGATGAATTCGGGATCCACCCCGGGTACCTCGTACGGACTCCAGGCGAATACGTCCACATTCTGTATTAGGAGCAGCAACATCTCTACTTTTTCCCGGTCCTCCATGCTCTCCCCTATCTGGAAGTACTTGTCCATGTCCGGCAACACCTTCACCCTCAGCATGTTCTCGGCACGCGCAACCTCCTTCTCTGGCGGGCCCTGTAACTGCTATAAAGGCGTCCCTGACGACGAACCTCTGGGATCGGCCTGACCCTCCCGGTCGGTTTGCTCCTTCTTCCAATCGACCATGGCGATCAAACATTGCCTGGCCGCCTGCTGACTCCCTTGTATCACCGTGACGCCATAATCAGTATGAAACTTGACCCTCATGTGCAGAGTGGACGGGACAGCCCCCATTGCATGTATCCATGGCCTCCCTAGAATCGCCGTGTAGGGGGAGTACGATGTAACTGCGAAGAAGCTTACCATCACCTCCTTGCCCCCCATGTTCACGGGCAGAGAGATTTGCCCCTCGGGCGCCACCATCTTCCCATCGAACCCAACCAGGGGAGTGTTGTTCTTCGACAGGTCCTCATCCCTCAACCCGAGCCCCCTGAATAGGTCCGGGTACATAACATCCGCTCCGCTTCCCTGGTCTATCATTATCCTTCTCACAACGAAGCCGCCAACCCTTGCCGTTACTATCAATGCGTCGTCGTGCGGCTGAATGGTTCCTTCTAGATCACTGTCGTCGAAAGAGATCGGCTCCCGGGTAGGTCTGATCCTCTTCGCGGCAGGCGGCACGCCCGTACTCCCCTCTACCGATATCATCGTCAGCACCTCCTTCCCCTTTGCCGTTGAAATGCCCCTCGGGGCGACGTGGATAACATCAATTATCCCAAGAGGGGGCGGTAGGGGATTCCCTCTCTGTGGGGCGCCATGCCCCGTTCCTCTATCCCCGGCGTCCGTCACAAAATCCTTGAGGTGTCCTGCTTTAGCCAACTGCCCGAGATGGTCCTTTAGCACTCGGCACTGCTCGGTAGTATGCCCCCGGTCTTTGTGGTAGGTGCAGTACAGGTTCTGATTTCTCCTAGAGGGGTCGCCAGCCATCCGGTTCGGCCATCTGAAGTACGGCTCGTGCTTGATCTTATCCACGATTTTATGCACGGGCTCCTTGAATGTCACGTTCACCTCCCCTGCTGGTGCTGCTGGCTCTTGAATCCTCAAATTTCCCCGTGCCCTCTGTTGAAAACTGCTCAGCCGAGGACGATCAGCTACCTGTGCTTTGCCTTTGCTCTGTATCTTATCGTCTTCCAACCGCTTGTACTCCTCGATGCGCCTCATCAGCTGCCTCATGTCCTCGGGAGGCTTCTTAGTTAACGACTCTCTCAACCCCGAGTCGTCAGGCAATCCCAATCTGAAGGTGCTCGCCGCAATCTTCTCGTTCCCTCCGCCAATCTCGTTGTAGAGCTCCCAGTATCGGTTAGCGTAATCCCGGAGGGTTTCCCCTGCCCTCATCTTCATAGACAACAGCGCGTCCACCGGTTGTTGCTCCCGGCTGCACGTCACGAAACGGGAACCGAACTCCTGTATTAGCTCGGCGAAATTGTGAATGGAGCCCTTGCGCAACCCGTTGAACCACCTTAAGGCCGTGGGACCAAGGCTGGAGGGAAAAACCTTGCACATCAGAGCGTCATTGCGGGTATGCAAAGACATCATCTGGATATAGTGGCTGACATGCTCTACGGGGTCTGTTTTCCCACCATACGAATTGAAAGGCGGGCGCGTAAACCTGTGCGGCATCGGTGCACGCTCAATATCTGCTGAGAATGGTGACCGAGCAGCCCTGCGTAATGCACGGCTCATAGCATCCATGGCCGCATTCCTCGGCCGTCCCTCTGGAGACTCCGAGCCTCGATTACCGTACTCCCGCGACCGAGAGCGATTTCGCCGCCGGTGAGACTCTGTGGAATGGGAGCGGTCTCGGCGGCGACGGGACTCCCTCGAGTGCGAGCGCTCCCTGTGGTGGCGGGATCCTGATTGATTCGATCCCACCCCGCGTCTTTCTCCCTCGGCGCCTGGCCCCCTCTCTCGGTCGTCTTGACCGGCTCGGCGGCGCTCGTTTCGGGCTTCCAACTCTAGGTCTTGTACTAACCTCCGCAGCCGCTCAAGCTCTTCATCCCTGACGTCGTGCTGCCTATCCCGGGAAGCATGGGATGCCGTTCTTCCCGTTTGATACGACCCTTCTCCAAGGCCGGACCGCTCTTCCTGTTGATCGTGAAACGGATCCTCGCGTCTCTTCTGCCTCTGTTCTCGCCAGGTGGAGCCCCTGGAAGACCCTGCCGAGCCACTCGCGGCGTTACCTCCTGACATCTTTCCTGTATACGAGCCTTGGCAGAACCACTGCTTAGTAGGATTTCCCACAGACGACGCCAATTGTGCGCACCAAAAACTGAAACCCGTTGGGCTGGGCCTCACTGGGACTCACAACTTATTTGTATAGTGGGTTTGGATTTCCCACAATGGGTCGTTCTAAACACCAAGGCTCAACTGAAGCGCTTTCCTCTTCTCGGGGACCTGACCCGAGTTCTTGCTCTGCTCTCTCTGTTTACACTCTTCCTTCCCTCAATTCTCCAACCCTTGTCTTCTCAAAACTTCTTGTATTTATAGCTCATAGTTTAGTGGAGAGCCATAATTACTTGCCAGTAGGTGCAACCGGCGGTCCAGTATTATCGAATGTAAGTGGGTGGTTAGGTGGGAGTGGGGAGCGGTGCCGGTGGCGTTGGAACTTGGTTCCCACTTCCACGATAGTTCTCGGCAGCGGTGCCTCCCCGAGGCACGGCCGGGTAGGTACAGGGCGGGATTTACCGCGAGTATGTTATCAATCAATGCTCGGTAAGGTATCGCCGATAAATGACGAAGATGCCAGGCTTGGGCCAGCAACACGCGTGGCCCGGGGGTGGGCCGCGAGGCAGAGGGAGGCCGGCCTTATGGGCCCTATGCCCAGGCCAGGGTCCAAGGCCCAATATAGGACGCGGTGCGGGGGCCGTACAGTTATCTAATAAAAGTGATATCAACCATGGTGTCGTATAAAAGTTATGTTGCTCCATAGAGGTGGCTCTAGAAACTTTTGTAAAGTAGTTATTATAAAACTTAAACTGCACAAAATTTAATTAAAAAAAACTTAAATATATCAACATCACACAAAAATATATATTAAGCAAATACATGAAATTTTACCATTTTTGTCTACTAACAAAATGAAAAAGCAAAAAGAGGCTAGTGGGAGATAAAGTAATAAATAAGAATATGCTAAGATGCTAAGTTGTATGGATACCAACACGAGTACTAGTAAAATACGAGTACGGGTACAATAATACAACATTTATTAACTGAAAGCTCGGATTTGTGATAAAATACAAGAGCTTGTTCAGACCCCCAATTAAAAATTACGGCTAGATTGCTTTTACTCTTACTTAATCAAAGTGCGGAACAAGAGTAAATGTGCACAATGAACCGATTCTACTCTAGTGCATAAACATGAACAACAAACAATAAATGTAAAGTGATAGGCCAAAAATGAACTGACCCCTTGTGATGAATTAATTGATTAATTAGCCAAGTTTAATTAATTAATCAAATTAACATGCAAACACGTGGTAGCACAAACAAATCACCAAGTAAACTAAGTATGTAGCGGAAAATAAATTGACACGGTGATTTGTTTACAAATGGGGAAAACCTACACGGTAAAAACCCCACCAGGTGATTTTAAGGTCACCACTCCCGAAATTTCACTATTATCACAATAAGCGATTACAAGTAAAGGAATCCCAGTACCTCATACCAACCTACAGTTGAACCCTCACCCCAATACCCAATTGAACTTGTTCTGTAGTGACAATTTCTCCTTTTGATGCACGGCTCCCAGTACGTGACTAACCAATTGCACGGATCCCAGTACGCGACTTCAATCACCAACTAGAGAAGGTTGTTGGCTGCAAAGTTCTTTAGTTCATCCACAATGAAGATCAAGAAGATGCTTGGTTACAAAACCCTACGGTGCACAAACATAGCAACTTCTTCACAAGAATGATGAACTAGGGCAAAACTCTGTCTCCGGTCATAATTTTCTTGAACAAACTTTGCTCAATATTTGTGCAACTTGTATCCTCTTTGACGGCCCTTAAAATAATCATTTTATATGTCTAGGGTTGTGAGAAAAGAAAACCCAAACACATAATCACGGATTAGAGCCAAAACAGATCTGAAATTCTATTTTTCATAAACCTTGATAGATGCCTCTCTGTCGAACAGCTGTCGAGTCACGGGGCTAGAACAGCTTCTTAAGCTCGATAGATGGCTAGCTGTCGAGTTAGCTGTCGAGTTTTAATGACAAGCACTTCTTCAGCTTGAATCTTGGACAGACTTGCATGTCTTCAACACTTGATTTTGAAACACTGTTTCTTGAAATATTAAACACATCCTAGATCTACCCAAATATAAGTAAAGTGTGTTTTGTCAAAGGATTAGCCAATTACATAAAGTAGTGACATATGTTCCTAACAAGTGAATCACATATGTCCTAACAATCTCCCCCTTTGGCAATCCGTGACAAAACCACAACAAACAAATGAACATATGAGAGAAGTCATAAATCACTCAACTCATACTCACTTGTTGAATACAATAAAATCTATCCTAACACAAACTCTTGAAAAACTTTGCAAGAAGAGAGTTTATGGCAAGTAGACTTTGACAACATGTATTTCTGAAACACTTTAAACAAAACTCATCAAGACATCTTTGTGTGAAACAGAAATAATAGATTGCATACACGTAATAAGAAGCACGTGCATAAAGAGAGAAAAGAAACAATACATGTAAGGGTAGGTGAAAGAAACATACATCAACATATAAAGAAGATAAGTACAATGTATGTCAATAATGGTCACAAGACCCAATGTACAAAAAATAAATGTATCTAAAGTAGAGAAAAGAAAAAGATACAAGTAATCCTCACTACATCCCTCAGATATCAACACTCTCCCTAACAAAAGTGACCTAAACTAACTCTCCCCCTAAGAATGATTACTCTTATATCCAAAACTACTCCCCTTTTTTGTCACGAGTGACAAAGGGTAAGAGTGTCAAATAGACATCTCATCGATAGAGCTAGCATCTCCATCATTATCATCAGAAGCATCATCACCATCATCATCATCATCCTCAGAAGCCTCTAGAGTACGTGAAGAAGAAGAGACGAAACCACCCATGGCCGCTTGTCGTCGTGCAATACGACCCACACGAGTGTTCACCTGACACAACTCATCACTAAGAGTGTCGAGGCGAGCATCCATGCGCTGCAGCTGTGCCATGATGTCCGCAAGAGTGACATTGCTCGTAGAAGAGAAGGGAGCGGATGCGGATGGAGCAGATCGAGATGGAGCCGAACGGAAGGGAGGAGCTGTTGAATCCGACTGCTGTGACTGAAACTGCGCCTCGCTACATTTAATGGTAGCGGCATCTATGACACACATAACAGAGAAGTGATTGGAAGAGGGAAAAGGAACAAAAAAATGGCATAAAATCCACGTGATAGTTGAAGGAAAAACGAGCTTATCACGGGTAGCTGTATCCCTAAACACATCTATAATAGAAAGAATAAAATATGAAGGAAAATCTATAGTGAGTTGCTCTAACAAAGAAACCAAAAATCGAGCACAAGGCTCTATGATGGAGTTATAGTGAGAGAGTGGGTACAACACAAAAGTCATCACCATGTTCATGAATCTAGGACCTTTAGCAAAGGGCTTACATGGTGTAAACTAACAATCACCCCAAATAGAAGGGCGCTAGCAGAAAGTAGACATCATCTCGTCTTTGGACACAGTCCTCAAACGCTCACAACTAGGGTAGTCAGGATGCTCTATCCTCAGGACACGGAGCACATCTGCAACAAGCTGCGGTGTGATAGCAATGCGCGTACCTCGAACGTGAGTATGAAAGAGAGGTACTGAAGAATCAAGTCCATGCATGTTGGAGTAAAACTCCTAGATCAGCATGGAAGGACATGTGACCGGGACATCACACAGTGACTCCCAACCCCAACTGTGAATAACATCGGGTAGGTCAGTGTTGACGAAGTTTGCCAAAATGACTCGGCATTCTTCATGAACACCTCGTCGAGAAAAGTTCTCCGAGAAGTCCTTTCGGGCATCCTCATCACGGAACCGAATATGAGGAGTAGGATCAGACAAAGACGATGCCCCAGAACGAAGAGGGTTCCGAGACGGAGCTGACTTACGTTTAGGTGTCATAGACACGACTAATGTAAACAGAAAAGAAAGGGAGAGAGAAAGACAATCAGAAAAGTCCCAAGTAGTTCAAATATATCAAAATATATTGAAAAGAGAGTACGTATGTATGGGAAATGCATGAACATGTGACATGCAAAAGAAATTGCATCATGGGCTCAGCCCAATCCAATCCTACTAGCACACAATCGATTTGCACACACCTAAATGCATGATAATACTGTTATAATGCTAATGTGATGCAATGTATGAGATTTGAAACTCATTAAAGCAAAAACCCATCCCAAAATTGCAACAATAACTCATCAATTTTGAAAAAACCCCAAAATTTTTCAAAAACCCCAAAACCTAAGTTTCAAAACATGAAATGCATGTTAAAGGAGAGAAAAGAAACTTACCAAGTGAAAGAAAAACCTTGAAAACACTTGAAAATCACTTGGAATAGAGGTTTGGAGTGAGAGAGAGTGATTTGGTAGGTGAGGAGACAAAGCTATCGAGAGAGAGATCGCGAGAAATGAAGTCCGGATCGCACAGAACCTATTTATAGAACTTCAGTAAATCTCGACAGATAGAGGTATCGAGACATCTGTCGAGCTAGGTGTCGAGAGAACAAAATGTCGACAGATGAAGCTGTCAAGGATCTATCAAGGGACAAATCAATCAAAGGCTAAAAAAAGCTCGATCAATCCACTAGGTGTCGAGAAGCTATCGATGGGACATGAGCTTTCTCGATCGATCCACCAACTATTGAGAATGTGTCAAGATTGCGATAAGAAACATCTTAAGAGTTTGACAGACAACCAGGTGTTGAGGAGGTGTCGAGATTGCTTAAAAACAATTTTTCAAGAAGGGAAAAACACAAATATGAATGCAATCAGGCATGCAACTCAACCAAGGATCCAAACAACGATTTAAGCTCTCAAAATCATCTCTCAACAACAATTTTATGAACAAAGATCCCAAAAACACACACACACACACTAAACAAGTCTAACCAATTTTATATTTCAAAAATAAGTCAAGACAGTTTAGTGAGCATATATTAACACATGTAAACCTTGTGATGGTCAAAAGAATATTGCGTGTTGTGTATGAAAAACATTGCAAGATTACATAAGTGTATACATGTTATGACAATTTAAGATATGAGAAATCACTTTAACTCACACGCAATCATAACTGTTTGATGGGGACTATCACCTTCGAGGTACATCCTATAACTCTCACATCTCTTAGAATACATGCTTGCAATCATATATAAAGCATTTTTATTCTTTTTGCTTTTTATTTTTCTTTGCATGCTTTTTTTCTTTCTAAGCAAATCATGCATGGGCATATAAGAGATAGAAAAGAAATACCCAATTATGTTAAGCATTTGACATTCCAATTTTGCTATGCCGAAGCATACAAATGTCATTTCATGATTGGCGGGCAATAGTGGTGAGATGGTTATTTATGCATTTCTCTTAAGATTTTCTAGTCCTTCCCATCAAAAAGAGTGATACGAGTGTTAAGTACAAGAGATAACTTAATCTTACCCAATTATGTTAAGCATTTGACATTCCAATTTTGCTATGTCGAAGCATACAAATGTCATTTCATGATTGGCGAGCAATAGTGGTGAGATGGTTATTTATGCATTTCTCTTAGGATTTTCTAATCCTTCCCGTCAAAAAGAGTGATACGAGTGTTAAGTACAAGAGATAACTTAATCTTACTCATCACAAACAAGAGCTACAAAGCTTACTTGCTTAGTTGTGCATAGAGATGCTCATCTAAGCTACAAAAAAATACAAAGTTTAGAAAATTTTGTTTCAATGGCCATCCAAGGTATACAAGTACCAATGTACACAAAACACATTCATGATTGGCGGGCAATAGTGGTGAGATGGTTATTTATGCATTTTTCTTAAGATTTTCTAGTCCTTCTCGTCAAAAAGAGTGATACGAGTGTTAAGTACAAGAGATAACTTAATCTTACCCAATTATGTTAAGCATTTGACATTCCAATTTTGCTATGCCGAAGCATACAAATGTCATTTCATGATTGGCGGGCAATAGTGGTGAGATGGTTATTTATGCATTTCTCTTAGGATTTTCTAATCCTTCCCGTCAAAAAGAGTGATATGAGTGTTAAGTACAAGAGATAACTTAATCTTACTCATCACAAACAAGAGCCACAAAGCTTACTTGCTTAGTTGTGCATAGAGATGCTCATCTAAGCTACAAAAAATACAAAGTTTAGAAAACTTTGTTTCAATGGCTATCCAAGGTATACAAGTACCAATGTACACAAAACACACACTGTTTTTATATTTTTCTGATTTTTCAATTTTTTTTTTTTTTTATATCAAAAACAAAATAAACAAAACTGAAAACAAACAAAAACACGTTAAACAAAGTAAAGCAAAAACTAGACTGACTCAAAATAAAAGCAAAACACACAAGTTATGCAAAAACAAAAACAAGAAGAGAGAAAGGAAAGTGATAGAATCACTTGGAGTCCTTTTTCTTCCATGCCTTGGAAGAACCTTTCCTTTAATTAAACCCTTGAACCGGCGGTGAGGGGGAGGAGTTGAACCCGTTCAAGTTCAAAAGGAACATGAAGACTTTGAGAAGATCTCCAAGAGGAGAAAGAGAAGATTAAAGCTGATTCTGGCTTCCAGATGCTATCATGTCGTTGCTCTGTTGAGTGGCTAACTACTTATAGCAATTTGGTCGAGTAAGACCGGCAACTCCACAATGATGACAGAGATGTTGCTTCTTTTGTTTAGGCTTTTGAGAGTTAGCCTTCTTAGCCCTAGGGTTTTTAGCTTCTTATCTTGCTTAAGGGGTGCTCCTAAGATAAATTTACCCTTGTCTATGTTCTCACTAGCTAAATTAGTTTTAACATCATTGTTCTCAATTTTAACATTATTACTAGGAGGAACAAAAATAGTAGTACTAGTAGAAGCAATATTAGAAGAAGAGAGACCATACCCTAAACCTGTACGATCAGAAGTAGATTTCTGAAGACTGAGCATCTCATCAAGCTTTGCACTTGAAGTCCTCACCAATTGAGCTCTGACTTAAAACAGTTCCGCTTCAAGCTTCTTGGTCTTCTCAGCCAAGAAATTGCTTTCAAACCTCAGTGCTCCAATAGTCTAATTCGCTTCATCAAACTTTGTGGAAAGCTCTTTACGATCAAGTTCCACATCAGTGAGCTTCTTGGTGGCCAGCCTATAAAGTTTCTCATACTTCTCAGACACTTTGTACAATTTCTCATAGGCTGTATGGATATCATATTGATCATCCATCTTCTCGAACTTAGACTCCACCAAGTCCTCTTCTTCGTCCACGTCTTCAACAATCCCCTCAGTAGGATTGACAGTGGTAGTGAAGGCATTCAAGATTTTGTTATCCTCATTTTCGAAATCATCCTCAGGCTCGGCGTCATTCAAGGTAGCAGCAAGTGCCTGGCTCTTCCCAATGCTCTTGAGATATGTAGGACACTCCTGTTTCATGTGACCGAAGCCTTGACACCCAAAGCACTTAGGTCCTGCGGGAACAGTGTATTGACCGCCATTCCTAGCATCCTTCTTCCCTTTGTCTTGGCTCTTGAACTATGAAGAACTGGATTGCCTACAGTCCTTGTTGAAGCCTTTCCCATTGGCATTCTTCATGAACTTCTTGAATTGTCTGGTGATATAGGACTTCATCTTCGAATCCTCATCATCTGAAGACTTATCAGTGTCACTACTCTTGGCCTTCAATGCTATGCTCTTGCCCTTACCCGACTTGCCAATTCTTGTTAACCCTAGCTCATAAATCTGCAGATTGCCAACTAGCTCTGTCAAAGGAATCTTGTCAATATCCTTTGATTCCTCGATTGCCGTGATCTTTGCAAGGAATCTCTCGGGTAGAGATCTGAGCACTTTCCTCACAATCTTGGGTTCAGAAATGATTTTCCCAAGATTGAAGGCTGAGTTCACTATGTCCTTGAGTTTGGCATAAAACTCATCGAACGACTCATCCTCCTCCATCTTGATTTCTTCAAAGCTTGTAGTGAGCCTTTAAAGCTTTGAATCTTTGACAGCCTTGGTTCCCTCATAGGTTTTCTGGAGAATGGTCTATGCCTCCTTAGCAGTTTCAGTAGAGGATATCTTCTTGAACTCCTCATTAGTGACTGCACTGAATAAAGCATTCAATGCACTGTTGTTGAAGTTTACTGCCTTGATCTTGGCATCATCCCAATCGGCCGGCGCTTCCTTCGGCTTGCCACAACTTCTCATCTAAAGACTGCAAGAAAGCTCTAATGCGTACTTTCCAGTATACATAGTTAGTGCCATCAAATAAAGGAGGTATAATTAATGACTGCCCTATATCCATGACAAACAGGGGTCAATGGATCAATACAGCAAAGATTAACCCTAACAGAGTGTGCCTACTCTAATACCACTTGATAGGCCAAAAACGAACTGACCCTTTGTGATGAATTAATTGATTAATTAGCCAAGTTTAATTAATTAATCAAATTAACATGCAAACATGTGGTAACACAAACGAATCACCAAGTAAAATAAGTATGCAACGGAAAATAAATTGACACGGTGATTTGTTTACGAATGAGGAAAACCTACACGATAAAAACCCCACCAGGTGATTTTAAGGTCACCACTTCCAAAATTCCACTGTTATCACAACAAATGGTTACAAGTAAAGGAATCCTAGTACCTTATACCAACCTACAGTTGAACCCTTACCCCAATACCCAATTGGACTTGTTTTGTAGTGACAATTTCTCCTTTTGATGCACGGCTCCCAGTACATGACTAACCAATTGCGCGGATCCTAGTACGTGACTTTAATCACCAACTTGAGAAGGTTGTTGGCTGCAAAGTTCTTCAGTTCATCCATGACGAAGATCAAGAAGATACTTGGTTACAAAACCTTACGGTGCATAAACACAGCAACTTCTTCACAAGAATGATGAACTAGGGCAAAACTCTGTCTCCGGTCACAATTTGCTTGAACAAACTTTGCTCAACACTTGTACAACTTGTGTCCTCTTTGACGACCCTTAAAATAATCTTTTTATATGTCTAGGGTTGTGAGAAAAGAAAGCCCAAACACATAATCACGGATTAGAGTCAAAACAAATCTAAAATTCTGTTTTTCATAAACCTCGACAGATGCCTATCTGTCGAGCTGCTGTCGAGCCACGGGGCTGGAACAGTTTCTTAAGCTCGATAGATAGCTAGCTGTCGAGCTTTAATGACAGACACTTCTTCAGCTTGAATCTTGGACAGACTTGCATGTCTTCAACACTTGATCTTGAAACACTTTTTCTTGAAGTATTAAACACATCCTAGATCTACCCATATACAAGTAAAGTGCGTTTTGTTAAAGGATTAGCCAATTACATAAAGTAGTGACATATGTTCCTAACAAGTAAACATGATATGCTAAGGATGATGGAACAAAGGATAGACTAAGGCATGACATAGACACAAGAACATGTTATATGTGCTAAAAGGTCTAAAAAGACTTAACCAACATGAGTGAATGTAAAACATGTCAAGTGTTAGGGTGTGTGTATCAAATGTGCATGTGGTGTGCATATGTGATGCATGATCAAGGCATGACTAAGCACACTTGGGTCAAAGTGTGTAAAACACACAATCAATGATCAAAACATGATAAACAGGTATAATCATGATAATCCCTAAAGTTTGGTACTCATCGGAGTCCAAAACAACACCAAAATGCCATTTGGGCATTTTATCAAACACCTAGTATGCACAAACACAACTAACATGTAAACAATGCATGAACATTTGTAAAATATGCCTAAATACATGTTAGAATGCCACAAGGGGCCAACAAAAACACAATCAAAGCACATGGGACAGAGCCCAATCAAGAAAATCGAAAAAAAAAATTGCACAAAAATAAAGTTTTCCCAACCCTTTCAAACATATACCTAACTCATGAAAACCTAGAATCTAAGGTTTAATCTAAGGAATTAAAGATAAAAGAATGATGAAATTTACCTTAGAGTAGATTGCACTTGTGTTTTTGTTGGGTTTTTGAGAGAAAAATGGTTTAGGGTTGAGAGAGGCTCGAGGGAGGCAAAGGGTGTGAGTTTGAAAAATTGTCATGTTCAGCCTTTTAAAACTGAAAACACGCGTTTTTCGCAGGTAAGCTTCTCGCGAAGTTACTCACGAAAAATGCCACTAAAGCACATAACTTTTCGCGGGTAAGATTATCTCGCGAGACAATTGCGAAAGTTTCTATCTGAACTTTAATGTTTTCAAGTTTTGCCATCTCCATTTTCATGGGAAGAGCTAACTTGCGAAGCTTCTTGCGAAAATGCCTTTGAAGGAGTTTTTTTTTTGTTAAAAACATGAAATATGCAATATGAACACTCTAAACACACAAAAACATAAAAAAACTTTCAAAAACATATAAAATACTCAAAAAATCTTTTTAGGTTTGATCGACAAGCAATTGAGTATACACATCACATTTGAACATGTACAATCACACAAATGAAATAATTATTCATTGAACATTAGACTTGTGTGTTGTGTGCTGTGTGCGTGGATCAAATATGAACTAGTCTATAGTCTAGTATGAAGCTTCAATGATTAATTCAATCGAGTCATACATGACTAGTACGAAGTCAAGTGACCTACCTCACTTGTAGAAATGAACATATATGACCTCTCACTAATGTGATTACACTTGATTGAAAGCTGTTTGTTTTGCTTTCGTTTTACATATTTTTTATCAAAACAACTCAAATTTTTGAGAAACGATACCATAAACATTTTAAGATAACTTTGACAATTTAGCCTTTGGCTTTTGGCACCATACATTTTAGTACAAATCATTTTTCCTTTTTTCTAGTCAAATACTAGTATGTGTGATGGCTTTTTCAGCTCAAAATTCTCTTTTTGAGATTGACATTTGTAGAGCTCTTGAAAAAGAAAAAAATGTGAAGAGATATATAAGCACAAGTCTACGCATGTATCAAGATCAAGCAAGTCTATTGACCAATCATTCATGACAAGCTTGAAGATCTATTTACAACAATCAAACATAGATTTCTAGATGTCGCTCACACTTGGAAAATGTGCATACATAACAAGCTAAGCTCGTAAATGCACTATGTCATTAGTACAAAGGTACTAAGCCAAACTCTCATGTGATATACACAACACAAGCGATCAAACTTTTTGGAGATTTTTAAATTTTTATGGGTTTTTGAATTTTTCAACACACTAAAAAATAGAACATGAAAAGTAAGATCAACAAAAACAAAACAATGCATACAAATAAATGCAAGATGCACAAATGCATGAATATATAGCATCTAATGCATGAGGGGTCCTACAAAGATTGAAAGAATTAGATCAAGGACCAAAAAGAGCATAAGCTCAACCATAGGAACCCTTCCTCATCCAAACAGAACGATTTTTTGGAATGAGTGTCTCATGAGAAGTGAGACGGGGGTTGGAAGAATGAGAAGTGAGACGGGGGTTGGAAGAATGAGAACTGGAGATACACATAGATAAGGAGATAAGAACATAAAAAACTTTCTTCAACAACTTACCATTTTCCCCCAAAACCGGTTTAACTTGCAAAGCACAACTTCCAAGAAGCTCAAGTTTCTCTTTTCTTTTGGTTCTTTTAAGAGCTTGAAACTTAGAGCAATGAGGTCTTAGATGACCAAAGGCATCACAATGGTGACAAACAATGGGTTTAGGTCCACTAGGCCTTTTAGGGAGAGATCTAGCAACATGGTTTTGTTCTCTCTTCAACATGGAGCATTGAGGTCTTATGTGACCGATCACACCACAATGGTGACAAGTGTGAACAAACTTAGATCCATTCAAATCCCTAGGATGAGACCTAAACAGATGCTTAGGCTTAAGAGCCTTTCTCTCCACTTTTTGGTTTCTTTTGTGTGGAGGAATGTACACCGATTTGTCTTTAGAAGTAGAACTCACAATAGGCACAAAATCGGGCACCACAACATGATTGCAACAAAGATTTTCTTCATTTTTAGCAGTAGGTTCAGCAATCAAACACTCGGCATGCATCTTAAGAGATTCATTTTCACATTTAAGATCATCAACAAGTTTGTTAGACAAAACAAGTTTAACATCCAAGTCCATATTCAAACATACAAACTCCTTTAGTTTTTCAAGAGAAGGTTCAACAAGTTTCTTATACTTTTCAACCAATTTATTGGATTCATTGAGCTTAGCAATCAAATCATCATTTTCACAAATGAACTTGCTCAATTTCTCATGAAACTTCTTAGCCTTTTTCTTCAAGAGTTTGACATTTGGAATATTAAAATTCCCATAGATTTATGTAACATGTCATCACAATTATGAGAAAACTCATAGAGGCATTTTCACAAACACATAGCATGTTACACTCAACAACATCCAAAACATCCACGGAAGCATACAAAACACTATCCATGGCAAAACACATAAGGGGTCAAAGATCACACTTAGGTAATGAAACCAAAACAAGTGTACCCGCTCTGATACCAATTGAAAGCTCAGATTTGAGATAAAGCACAAGAGCTTATTCAGGCCCCCAATTAAAAATTATGGCTAGATTGTTTTTACTTTTACTTAATCAAAGTGCGGAACAAGAGTAAATGTGCACAATGAACCGATTCTACTCTAGTGCATAAACATGAACAACAAACAATAAATGTAAAGCATAAGAGTAAGGGAAGAAAGATGCAAACACAAGATAACATCGAGACGTGTTATCGAAGAGGAAACCGAAGAACTTAGCGAAAAACCTCTCCGCCGCCCTCCAAGCAGTAATCGATCCACTAGAGAATAAAGTTGAAGTACACAAATAACAGATCCTTGAAGCCTAGTCTACCCAATGTTCTTGAGCCCTCCAAGCTCCTACTACCAACGGACTTCTCGGAGTCATGTCTTCTCTAACTTTCCGGATCTCGCAATACGCCCGATTACATCCGCCAAGCCTCACCGGCTTATTTTGGCAAATCCCTTAAGCTTCCCAAGCTCCAAAACACTCTCTATACTCAGAAAATGTGTGGGTTGTGTTTAGGTACAAATCTCCTCTCAAGGTATGACAATAGGAGAGGGAAGGAGAAGATGCTACAATGATTTCTCACTAAGGATGAGAAGTTCTCTCTCTAAAAGATGGGTGTGTGTGTTGTAGAAAACTTATTTAGAGTTTTTCTCTCTGAATGACCTCTAATATTTTTGTTGGTAATGAGGGTATATATATTATGGGTGAAGGGTAAGAAAGTCACACTTAAAAAACCTCCAAGCAGAATGTTTCGCGAGTACCTCGCGGTAAGGCCTTACCCGCGAGACACTCGCGAAAACGACAGCCTGATATGACTCTTCAGCTTCCAACATATGCTTCTCACGTGGCTCTTTCGCGGGTTAGCTTCTCACGAGCTTCTCGCGAAATCCACTTATTTTTCAATTCATGCTCGATTCTTCACCAGCTTAATATTAAACCCAATACAATAAAATCCCACAAAATACAAGAAACAAAATTAAAACAAATACAACGCTTTTTGTCATGGAACAAAACCAACATAAAACATAGTTGTAAATCACAACTTTACATTAACAAACTAGGGTACAACATGTCTGCGGTACTAAAATTAATTGATTCATAAATATATTTTTTAGGTATATTTTAAATATCTTTGGAAATAATTTATATTTATTTAGGCTTTAAAATTAGGAAAAGTTTTTTCTCCAAACAAAAACCCTTCAAATTCCTCTTATATCTTTTTATTGGATGTGAATTTTGAAAATCTAACCATTGGGTTATATGTTCTTATTATATTCTCCATCCTTGCAAAATTTCATCAAGAAAATCAAAGATCAATAGCTATTCTATCAATCAAATATTTAAATTTCAAGTTTTTATGGTCTTATTATGCATAAAAAATAATTTTACCAATTAAATAGTAAATAACATCTGATTTAAATGAAATTTGACATATATGTTAAGAATAAAAAGAACATGCAATTCAACGGTTAGATTTTAAAAATTCACATCAAATAAAAAAAATATATGATGAATTTGAAAGATTTCTCCCTAAACTAGTTTAGAGAGAATCATTGTTCATAAAATTAAGTAACAACAACAAAATGCTTGAAAACATATATGAAAATATAAATTATTTTTATTTCAATTTAATAAATAAAATATTACCATATAATAATGTCATTCATCAAAAACAAAAACATTGAGGAGTATAAGGCTAACCAAATAAATTACCAAATACTATAGAAGAGAATAAATAAATGTTATATATATATATATATATATAGATTAAATGCATTTTTTTCTAATTTAATATAAATGATAGGCCACAAACGTATTGACCCCTTGTGATTAAATTAATTAATTAGCCAAGTTATTAATTAATCAATTTAACATGCAAACGCGTGGTAGCACAAACAAATCACCAATAAACTAATTATGCAGCAGAAAATAAATAACACGGTGATTTGTTTACGAATGGGGAACACCTAATGGCAAAAACCCCCATCGGGTGATATTCAGGTCACCACTCCCGAAACTTCACTATTATCACAACAAGCAATTACAAATAAATGAATCTCAAGTACCTTACCAACCTACAGTTGAACCCTTACCCCAATACCTAATTGGACTTGTTCTGTAGTGACAATTTCCCCTTTTGATGCACGGCTCCCAAGTACGTGACTAACCAATTGCGCGAATCCCAGTATGTGACTTCAATCACAAACTAGAGAAAGTTTGTTGGCTGCAAAGTTCTTCAGTTCATCCCAACGATGATGATCAAGAAGATGCTTGGTCACAAAACCCAAAGGTGCAAATACACAGCAACTTCTTCAATAGTGATGAACTAGGTCAAAACTTTGTCTCCAGTCACAATTTGCTTGAACAGAGTTTGCTCAATGCTTGTGCAACTTGTGAACTCTTTGATGGCCCTTAAAACAATCCTTTTATATGTCTAGGCTTAGAAGAAAAGAAGGCTCAAAGACACATCCACGGATCCCAAGAAATCAGATTAGAAATTCTAATTTTATAAACCTCGACAGATAAAAGGTGTCGAGAAGCTGTTGAGCAGGTGTCGAGCCACGGGCTTGAGACAGCTTCTTAAACCTCGACACATGTAGTTGTTGAGCCAGCTGTCGAGCTTTAATGACTGTGCACTTCTTCAGCTTGTTTCTTGGACAGACTTGATGACTTCAATACTTGATCTTGAAACCTTGTTTCTTGAAGTATTAAAAACACCTAGAACTACCCAAATACAAGTTGAGTGCGTTTTGTCAAAGGATTAGCCAATTACATAAAAGAATGACATATGTTCTTAACAAGTGAAACACATATGTCCTAACAATCTCCCCCTTTGGCAATCCGTGACAAAACCACAACAAACGAATGAACATATGAGAGAAGTCATAAATCACTTAACTCATATTCATTTGTTGAATACAATAAAATCTATCCTAACACAAACTCTTGAAAAACTTTGTAAGAAGAGAGTTTATGACAAGTAGACTTTGACAACCTGTATTTCTGAAACACTTTAAACAAAAACTCATCAAGGCATCTTAGTGTGAAACAGAAATAATAGATTGCATACAAGTAATAAGAAACATATGTATAAAAATAGAAAAGAAACAACACATGTAGAGGTAGGTGAAAGAAACATACATCCACATATAGAGAAAATAAGTACAATGTATGTAAAAATGGTCACAAGACTGAATGTACAAGAACAATGTATCTATAAAAGAAAGAAAAGAAAGGATACATCATAACCTCACTACATCCCTCAAGTATCAACAACACTCTCCCTAACAAAAAAGTCCTATACTAACTCTCCCCCTAAGATGACTACTCTCATATCCCAAAATTACTCCCCCTTTTTGTCACGAGTGACAAAGGGTAGAATGTCAAGTAGACATCTCATCAGTAGAGCTAGCATCTCCATCATCATCATCCGAAGCATCATCGTCACCATCATCATCATCATCATCATCCTCAGCATCATAATCAGAAGCCACAGGAGGAGGTGGTGAAGGAGTAGCCTCAGAAGCATAGCCACCCATAGCCGCCTGTCGTCGTGCAATACGACCGACACGAACGTTCACCTAATACAACTCCGTAGAGAGTGTATTAAGGCGAGCATCCATGCGCTGCAGCTACGCCATGATGTCTCCAAGAGATACATCACCCATGGAAGAGGAGGGAGCAGATGTAGATGGAGCAGACCAAGAGGGTGCCGAATGAGATGGAGTCGAACTGGAGGGAGGAGCTGCTGACTCCTGTCGCAACCTAAACTGAGCCTCACTACGTTTTACGGTAGCAGCGTCTATGGCACACATGACAAAAAAGAGATCAGAAGAGGGAAAAGGAATAGAAAAGTGGTGTAGAATCCGCGTGATAGCTAAAGGGAATATGAACTTATCACGGGCAGCCGTATCCCTAAACACATCTATGATGGAAAGAATGAAATGTGATGGAAAATCTATAGTGAGGTGCTCTAACAAAGAAAGCAAAAAACGAGCACAAGGCTCTGTGATAGAGTTATAGTAAGAGAAAGGGTGCAAAACAAAAGTCATCACCATGTTCATGAATCTAGGACCTTTAGCAAAAGGCCGACATGGTGTAAACTAATGCTCACCCCAAACAAATGGGTGCTCACAGAAAGCAGACATCATCTCATCTTTGGACACAGTCCTCAGACGCTCATAACCGGGGTAGTCAGGATGCTCTACCCTCAGAACTTGAAGCACATCCGCAACAAGCTACGGTGTGACAGCAAAGCGCGTACCTCGAAAGCAAGTGTGAAAGAGAGGTACTGAAGAATCAATCCCATGCATGTTGGAGTAAAACTCCTGAATAAGCACGAGAGAACAAGTGACCAGGACGTCACACAGTGACTCCCATCCCCGACTGTGAATGACATCGGGAAGGTCAGTGTCGGCGAAGTCCGCCAAAACGACTCGGCGTTCCGAATGAACACCTCGTCGAGAAAAGTTCTTCGAGTATGCCTTACGGGCATCCTCATCACGGAACCGAATGTTAGAAGGAGTAGGATTAGAAGAGGATGATGCCCCAGAACGAAGAGGGTTCCAAGACAGAGCAGACTTACGTTTAGGTGCCATAGACACGACTAACGTAAATAGAGAGAGAGAGAGAGAGAGAAGGAGACAATCAAAAAAGTCTCAAAACATTTCAAATATATCAATATATATTGAAAAGAGAGTACGTATGCATGAAAATGCATGAGCATGTGACATGCAAAGTAAAAAGCATCATGGGCTCAGCCCAATCCAATCATACCAGCACACAAGCATATTACACATATCCAAATGCATGAAAATACCATTATAATGCAAATGTGATGCAATGTATGAGGTTTTAAACACATTTAAAAGAAAACCCAACACAAAATTACAAGAAAAACTCATCAATTTTGAAAAACCCCCAAAATTTTTCAAAAAACCCCAAAACCTAGGTTTTAAATCATGAAATGCATGAAGAATGAAGAGATAGAAAGCTTACCAAGTGAAGAAAAACTTGAGGAAGCTTGAAGAAACCTTGAGGAGCAAGATTGGAGTGAGATGAGAGTGTTTGGGAGAGAAAACAGAGAGCTATCGAGAGAGAGATCGAGAGAAATGAAAACCGGATCGCACGAGGGGTATATATAGCATCCTCAGTAAATCTCAACAGATGAGGTATCGAGAGGTGTCGAGACAGCTATCGAGGGAGGTGTTGAGAAAAAGAACGTTGACAGCTGAAGGTGTCGAGGAGGTATCGAGGGATAAAACACCAGATTGAGGACAAAAGCTCGATCGATCGACCAGGTGTCGAGAATCTATCGAGGAGGCAGGAGATTTCTCGATCGATCCACCAGGTGTCGAGGAGGTGTTGAGCTTGCTTTTAAAAATAGTTTTTCGAGAAGAGAAAAACACAGACATGAATGCAATCCAACATGCAACTCAAACACTGATCCAAACAACATATTAAGCTCTCAAAAACATCTTTCAACAAAAAATTTTAAGCACATGGATCCTCAGAAACACACACACACACTAAACACGTCTAACCAATTTTATATTTCAAAAATAAGTCAAGACAGTTTAGTGAGCATACATTAACACATGTAAAACCTTTTGATGGCCAAATCACATTGTACCTGCACATGTATCAAGAGTAACAAAGAATATTGCGTGTTGTGTGTGAAAAACATCGCAAGATTGCATATGTGTATACATGTTATGACGATTTGAGATATGAGAAAATCACTTTAACTCACACACAATCATAACTGTTTGATGGGGACTATCACCTTCGAGGTACATCCTATAACTCCCACATCTCCTAGAATACACGCTTGCAATCATATTTAAAAGCATTTTTGATCTTTTTTATTTTTATTTTCTTTGCATATTTTCTTTTATTTAGCATATCATGCATGGGCATATAAGAGAGAGAAAATAAATACCCAAGATGTTAAGCATTGACATTGCACTTTTGCTATGCTAAAGCATACGGATGTCTTTGACACTGCACTTTTGCTATGCCGAAGCATACGGGTGTCTTTGACACTGCGCTTTTGCTATGCCGAAGCATACAGGTGTCATATTATGATTGGCGAGCAACAGTGATGAGATGGTTATTTATGCGTTTCTCTTAGGATTTTCTAGTCCTACCCGTCAAAAAGAGTGATACGAGTGTTAAGTTCAAGAGATAACTTAATCTTACTCATCCCAAACAAGAGCCACAAAGCTCACTTGCTTAGTTGTGCATAGAGATGCTCATCTAAGTTACAAAAGATATAAAGTTTAGAAAACTTTGTTTCGATGGCCATCCAAGGTACACAAGTACCAATGTACACAAAACACACACTGTTTTTGTATTTTTCTGATTTTTTTTTTCAAAAACAAAAAATAAACAAAACTGAAAACAAACAAACAAAAACATGTTAAACAAATCAAAGCATAAAACTAGACTGACTCAAAAAAATGCAAAACACACTAGTAATGCAACAAACAAAAACAATAAGATAGAAGAAAGTGATAAAATCACTTAGAGTCCTTTTTCTTCCACACCTTGGAAGAACCTTTCCTTTGATTAAACCTTTGAACTGGCGGTGAGGGGAAAGAATTGAAATCGTTCAAGTTCGAAAGGAACATGAGGGTTTTGGGAAGATCACCAAGAGGAGCAAGAGAGGATTGAAGCTGATTCTGGCTTCCAAATACGATCATTCCATTGCTCTGTTGAGTGGCTAACCGTTTATAGCAATTTGGTCGAGTATGACCTGCAGCTCCACAATGATGACAGAGATGCTGCTTCTTATGTTTGTGCTTTTGAGAGTTAGCCTTCTTAGCCCTAGAGTTCTTAACATCTTTCTTATCCTGCTTAGGGGATGCTCCTAAGATAGATTTACCCTTGTCTAGGTTCTCACTAGTTAATTCAGTTTTAACATCAGTGTTCTCAATTTCAGTATTATTAGCAGGAGGAACAAACACAGTAGCACTAGTAGAAGCAATATTAGAGGAAGAAAGACCATACCCTAAACCTGTTCGATCCGAAGCAGATTTCTGAATGCTGAGCATCTCATCAAGCTTTGCACTTGAAGTTCTCTCCAATTGAGCTCTGACTTGAACTAGCTCCACTTCAAGCTTCTTGGTCTTCTCAACCAAGAAATTGTTCTCAAACCTTAGTGCTCCAATAGTCTGATTAGCTTCATCAAACTTTGTGGACAACTCTTCACGATCAAGTTCCACATCACTGAGTTTCTTGGTGGCCAGCCTATACAATTTCTCATGTTTCTCAAAAAGCTTGTACAGTTTCTCATAGGCTGTAGGGATATCATCTTCATCATCCATCTTCTCATACTTAGTATCCACCAATTCTTCTTCTTCTTCCACGTCTTCAACAATCCCTTCAGTAGGATTGACTATGGCAGTGAAGGCATTCAAGATTCCGTCATCCTTATTGTCGGAATCATCTTCAGGCTCAGTGTCATTCAAGGTTGCAGCAAGTGCCTTGCTCTTCCCAATATTCTTGAGATATGTAGGACACTCCTGTTTCATGTGTCCAAAACCATGACACCCAAAGCATTTAGGTCCTGCGGGAATAGTGTACTAACCGCCATCCTTTGCATCCTTCTTCCCTTTGTCTTGGCCCTTAGACTGAATAGAACTGGATTGTCTGCGGTCCTTGTCGAAGTTCCTCCCATTGGCATTCTTCATAAACTTCTTGAACCGCCTTGTAATGTAGGACTTCATCTTGGAATTTTCATCATCAGAAGACTCATCTGTGTCACTGCTCTTTGCCTTCAAGGTCATGCTCTTGCCTTTACCCGACTTGCCAATCCTAGATAACCCTAGCTCGTAGGTCTACAAGTTTCCAACCAGCTCAGTCAAAAGAATCTTGTCAATATCCTTTGATTCCTCTATTGCCGTAATCTTCGCATGGAATCTCTCGGGTAGAGATCTGAGCACTTTCCTCACAATCTTGGGTTCAGGAATGGTTTCCCCAAGATTGAAGGCTGAGTTCACTATATCCTTGAGCTTGGCATAGAACTCATCGAACGACTCATCCTCCTCTATTTTTATCTCTTCAAAGCTTGTAGTGAGCCTTTGAAGCTTTGAATCTTTGACAACCTTTGTACCCTCATAGGTTGTCTAGAGGATGGTCCATGCTTCCTTTGCAGTTTCAGTGGAGGATATCTTCTTGAACTCCTCATTGGTGACTGCGCTAAATAAGGCATTCAACACTCTGCTGTTGAAGTTTGCCGCCTTGATCTTGGCTTCATCCCAATCGGCCGGCGCTTCTTTTGGCTTAGTCCAGCCAATCTCTACAACTTGCCACACCTTCTCATCTAAAAACTGCAAGAAAGCTCTCATGCGTATTTTCTAGTATGCATAGTTAGTACCATCAAATAAAGGAGGTATAATTAACGACTGTCCTCTACCATGACAAACAGGGGTCAATGGATCAACACAGCAAAGATTAAACCTAATCAGAGTGTGCCTGCTCTGATACCACTTGATAGGCCACAAACGTATTGACCCCTTGTGATTAAATTAATTAATTAGCCAAGTTATTAATTAATCAATTTAACATGCAAACGCTTGGTAGCATAAACAAATCACCAATAAACTAATTATGCAACGGAAAATAAATAACACAGTGATTTGTTTACGAATGGGGAAAACCTGACGGCAAAAACCCCACTGGGTGATTTTCAGGTCACCACTCCCGAAACTCCACTATTATCACAACAAGCGGTTACAAATAAAGGAATCTCAAGTACCTTACCAACCTACAGTTGAACCCTTACCCCAATACCCAATTGGACTTGTTCTGTAGTGACAATTTTCCCTTTTGATGCACGGCTCCCAAGTACGTAACTAACCAATTGCACGGATCCTAGTACGCGACTTCAATCACAAACTAGAGAAATTTTGTTGGCTGCAAAGTTCTTCAGTTCATCCCAACGATGACGATCAAGAAGATGCTTGGTCACAAAACCCAAAGGTGCAAATACACAGCAACTTCTTCAATAGTGATGAACTAGGTCAAAATTTTGTCTCCGGTCACAATTTGCTTGAACAGAGTTTGCTCAATGCTTATGCAACTTGTGAACTCTTTGATGGCCCTTAAAAAAATCTTTTTATATGTCTTGGGTTAGAAGAAAAGAAGGCCCAAAGACACATCCATGGATCCCAAGAAATCAGATCAGAAATTCTGATTTTATAAACCTCGACAGATAGAAGGTGTCGAGAAGCTGTTGAGCAGGTGTCGAGCCACGGGCTTGAGACAGCTTCTTAAACCTCGACACATATAGTTGTTGAGCCAGCTGTCGAGCTTTAATGACTGTGCACTTCTTCAACTTGTTTCTTGGACAGACTTGATGACTTCAACACTTGATCTTGAAACATTGTTTTTTGAAGTCTTAAAAACACCTAGAACTACTCAAATACAAGTTGAATGCGTTTTATTAAAGGATTAGCCAATTACATAAAAGAATGACATATGTTCTTAACAAGTGAAATACATATGTCCTAACAATAAAAATTTTGCATTGTTAAGTTTTTTTTTTTTTTTTTTAAAAGGATAATGAATGCTTTCTTTAAAGATAAATAAATAAAAACAGAGGGATGGTTAAGACTTGGTCACGCGGCGTGTTGGATAGGTGGGAGGTTTGAAAAGCTATTTTCAAACTTATAAAACTTATCAAAAACTCGTGATGGAGGCTGACAAAATGTAAAGGTGAATCCAACTCAGGGTTTTACTGGATACTTGCGTAAACTTAAACTTATAACTTGTTGTTATGGAGGTAACATTACTTTATTTTTGTTGAATCCAACGTCGTGATATTCTTAAGTTAGGGTATTTAATAACTTTTTGTTGGGTATGCAAAACAAGTCAGTTTAAAATTAATTATATATTTGCAAGTATATTTCTTTTTGTAAGTCAGCTTGTTGAATACCCAGAGTTGCATGTGGCACAGTCATGGGTGCTCCAAATACAATTTACAAGTGAATTCTCTATTCTTTTGAATCCTTTAAACATTGGCGATATCATCATTACCCAAAAATTGATCCATCGCTTCTAGAACGCCTTAATATAATCCTGTTTTAAGTTATGGACACACAAATTAGTAAACAGACAGTGGCAATGGTTGAATGTATCCTATTGTTTAAATAATAGATCAAGCATGCAAATTAAGGTTATTTTTATTAACTGGTGCAAAGTGATTGGATTTGATTTACAAAGTTGGGATTCTCAGAAATATATATAAATATATTCAAAGTAGGGGTGGTCCCTAACAAAATTTAGGTCACATCCATTAATATTCCAAGTGCTGATCCAACTAAGTTTTGATTCACGTCCGTTTCTTTAATCTTTAAATTTAGACTATAAACGATATTCCGCATCTCAACTCTCAAGGGATTGGGGGGGAATTAAATTGGATCCAAAATCAACCTAAACTCAGTAACATCGTTGTAATCAAGTTTTCCAGTTTTTAATTCCAACCGTAGCAGAATGACATTTCTCTGCCTTATTAACAATGGCTGCGGCCTCTCTCTCTCTCTCTCTCTCTCTCTCTCTCTCTCTCTCTCTCTCTCTCTCTCTCTCTCTCTATATATATATATATATATATATATATATATACATATGTGTGTGTGTGTGGGCGCGCATGCATATGCACACACTTATTGCCATCTTGAATTGTGTGGTTAACGATTCTGTTTGACGTTATAAGGGCATGTATCGTGCTTAAGTCTCATGTGGTGTTACACACACGTGAAATAGTTTATTGTAGAGATAGGTTAAACGAAGCACGCCTCTAATAAAAGATGTGATTGAAGTGACATTGGTGTGGTGTTGACTAAAACCTCTTTAATGCTAAAGTTAAAAAATAAATAAATAAAAAAGGCTTTTATTTTAAGGTAAACTCACATATTTTGAAAGAATTCACTTCCATACGTCAATTTATGCATGTGATCTGATTTATATTAGGCTTTGGTGGCATTATGATGCCCCAAATTGATTGTATATTGAATTGAATTAATTGAGTGTGTGTTATGTGGGTGTGTGTTAAATCCCATGTCGAACGAATATTGAGTTGATCTAGGATTTATAAACAACTATAACAAGCTTAGATTGTTTCTAAATTAGTCATTTTTTAGTACTATAGTGTAGATGTGACTATTGTTTTTCCTTCAATCATTACAAATGGTATCAAAGCCATCTTGGTAACCCTATGTCATCTTGGAAACATTACCCCACATCATGAGCCCTAAAAAGGGTGTTAGAGATATAAGTGAGAGAAATCGTGATGCCTTGGATTGTTTGGATATTGAATTGAATTAATTAGTTGAGTGTGTGTTCTATGAGTGTGTGCTAAGTCCCACATCGGGCATGTACTAGTTCAATCTGGAAGTTATAAGCAACTATAAGGAACCTCAATTATGACTCAATTTGTCCTTTTGGGGTATAGTATCGATGTAGCTAGTGTTTTTTCTTGAGTCATTACAAGCATGATTTTTTAAGTCAACATTTTGAAATTATGTAAAATTAAAGGAAAAATAGAAATGAGTAGTGACCATAATATATGCCACAAATTTTTTAATTATAACGGCTAGAATTTTCTAAAATGCCAATATTTACAAAACTCATACTGTGAGTTTGAGTTCGTATCAGAGACATACTTTGTGGCAAAAATAAAGAACTTTGTTATAATAGTTTGAAGACTTACAAGAGTATGAAAACATTAACTTTTATGATGTTTTACCATTCAATTAGATTTGGAAACATGTACGAGCTCATTGAGGATGAACAAATGAGAACCAAAATCTAAACCCCATCAAAAAAATGTTTAGTGCTTATAACAATGATTTAAAAAACCTTTAAAGATCATAATGGTAACACCGTGCTCCTAAAGCTATAGAAATATAATGGATCTTGTACAAACACACAAAAGTCCACACATATCATGGTTTCCACCAAACAAGATTTTCTTTTACACCTAACACTAACAATTTTCAAGAAATTTGTTTCAAGACAAAGAACTTTAATTTACCACAAATCACTATAAAGTTTGAAAGTAGGAATGGTTGTTATAAAAAATTTTAAAAAAAATATATCTTCCAAAAAAAGCTTTACTTTTGCTCATTTTTGTCCATGTTTACTTTGGCTTTTAGCGGGCACTAAAGACATAATGTGGGACACAACTCAGAGGTAAAAAATCCATGTCTGAATGAACGCACAAATTGGTAGTCAACATGGCATGCCTACTGGTTTATCCATTAATTAAATTACTACTTTATATTCTAGTTTTAGTGCATGTAATCTGTAAGCTAAATTTTCTTGAAGACAAACTTATGATGGCTTAAGAAAGTGACTCTTATTCTAATGACTTGACAATGATGTTGCACTAAGACTGGCTGCTCGATAACATTGATCTGGGACACACTATATGTCAAGCCACCCCTGGGATTAGATAAAAGTGTTTGCTCTTTTTTGGGGTAAGCGAATGAATTTTACGCAAGAACCGGAACAATTAATCACATCAAGAAGACAAACACCTGAAGCAACTTTATGTCTCTAATGGGTAGTTTTTAAAGGGATTATTATTAGAATCCTTAGTATAAAATTTCTAAAATCTTATCAATCTATTTTAAAATAAGTAGATTAGATTTTATCATATCTTCAATCATTTATATAAATGGTGATAATAAATGTTTTTTTTTTTTTTTAAATGTTGATGACAAGTAAAATCTCTAGTCACTTCAAAATAAATGAATAAGATTTAAGAATTTTACTATTGGAGTTACCTAAGAACTCTAGAGGCTTAATCCTTTTTAAAGTGATTTTAGCTAATGAGTAGTTTTTACTTTAGGTAAGAGTTTCTAAAATTTTATCCATCCAATTTGAAATGAGTGGATTATAATTTTTTGACATCATCAGTAATTTATAGATACCAAAATGAGAATGGTTAGCATTTAATTTAAATGTAAATGATGTGGCAAAATTCAATCTACTCATTTTAAATTGGATGGATAGAATTTTAGAAACTTTATAATAGAAAAAACCCTAATAACTATAGAGGATCATAGTTTAATAGGTAATGAGGAAAAACGTTAATCCCACTTGTAATAATTTTTTATTACTTATGGAATATTGGTTGTGCTTTTCTCAGTGCTGTTCATCTGCTCCCCTTTGAACTGTCATGTGATACTATGGCATTTGAAGACATCATTTACATATGGTTTTACATATCCAACAATGAAAACTAGACTAAAAAATTTCATCATGATGTATGTGAAAAGGCATGTAAAAGAATTGAATATTTGGGGAGCAAGAGGCGTGCACGGTGCACTGATGTGGACTTAGAAACGTAATCAAACTCAGTAGCTCATCAGCATCATCATTGGAAGAATTTGGCAGTGGCGTCTATAACATCAAACATGTTCAACTTTAGGAGTTCAAAAAAAGAGGATTTGTAGTTTTGGTTTCCCTTTTGTATCGGATAATTCTACATGAACTACACCAGACAAAGCTTATCCCACTATTAATAAACTTTATATGAACCAAGCTTATGCTTGATATTTTAAACCCATGATGACTATGTATCAAGCTGGACAAGTTTTTAGTTTTAACCCCAAAAATCTAGAAAAACTAATGGTCTAAGGAAAGAATAACTTGCCCTGGAACCTGTTCTATTATTCCTGGGAGAAGATGAATTAAAGCTTTGGACCAATACTAGAGGGCTTAACTTCTGAATATTTTGGTCTAAGAGAAATGTACTGTAACTCCAATTGGGTCATGAAGCCAATGCATAATTTAAAAGCGGAAGTGCAATGCTTTCACAAGCAGTTAGGTTTAAGGTTTACTTCAACTCAAACCACATTGTTTATGTCTCTGCTTGCCAAAGTATACTCGTTAGAATCATTGATAAGAAAAGTAGTTCAAAAGAAAACTGCAATAAATCAAAATAATATCTTCTTCTTTTTTCTTTTTTTCTTTTTTTATTGAGAAAGATCAATATAATATCTAAAAACTATAACTTAGTATTTATTGCTGTTACACTCATGTTAAGCCACAATATTAGCATAGCATTTCAGTCAATTTGGTTCATTTTCAGTCCAATTCGCGCGGTCCATTTATTCAATCCAATTCAGTCCATTTTGGACTAATTTGGCCATAAATTAATTCCTTTTATAGGTTGTCTTTTCAATTTAGAACTTAAAAAAAAAAAATTCTCTTAATTTTTGGGGTTGAAAAGTATGAAATTTTATTTTATTTGGGCGAAACTTTTTAGTTTTGGGCTCAAAAAATACAAACAATATAGATATTAGAAATTAGAGATATGGTATCTCAAAAAAAAGAAAATTAAAGATATGGTATCTCAAAAAAAATTAGAGATATGGGTCTAAAAAAGCACTAAAAATGATAAATATTCACAATTACCTTGAAATTCAAGTTTCAATAATATATACATTATACTTATATTTGGAAATTATAAAAAAAAAAAAAAAAAAAAAAAAAATACAAGTCTAAACTTATTTAATAATTTAAATTTAATGTAACATGTTACATGTGTTCCATGGGATAGGGATATACATTTTTTTTAATATTCTTTTATATGTTCAAACTAATCAACTAATTATGGTATAGTTAAAAAAAATGTCATTTTAATAACATCTTCTTCATTTATAATTTTATATAAAACAATATTATAATTTTGTAATTTAAATTTTTTTATTAAATTACGTTTTTCATGTATATATTACTATGTATTGTTGTTGAATGCAATATATTATATGTTCCAATCCATAAAACTTATAAAAATAGAAAATAATTTTAAATAACACATGTTGTGAAGGACCAAAGGGAAAAGCAATCCTAGAGTCCCACATCACATCGCTTGGGAAAGCACATAGAGATGTGCTTATAATGAGTAATCTCCCTTTAATGTATAGCAACCTTGGGAGGAGAATAAAACTGTGAGGGTCTAGGACCCAGAGTGGATAATATCTATTGTTACACATGTACTATTTAGGCAACAATTTTAATGAAAATACATATTTTCTTTTAATGTTTATGTGGACAAATGTACAACAAATTAGTCAAATTATGTAAGGTTGAATTTAGTTTGTGATCTCCAATACGTCTCTAATTTCACTCAATCAATTTTTCTAATTGTTGAAAGTGTTGGTGCAGATGTCTTCACATGAACATTTGACCTTCAGTGAACCGAAAGCAGCTCAGTACAAAACCTTAAGGGGCACAAGGTCACAATAGCTTCACGAAATGTACAATGTTCTTCCATTTTGAAGGCAATAAAATAAGGTTTTTATACCTTTTGGGAACCTTAGTGAACAAATTCCAATTTCCAAGTCAGCCAAGTATTCGTGGACTGCATTCAAATATTCAAAAAACTTCTCTCTTGATCAATTGAGCGGTGAGATTCATTGGAATCAAGTGTTAAGTTTGACAAAATTTAGCATTGAAATACCAATTAGTATTTTACCCCTGTTGTTTGTTTTAGAAGGCAAGTAAATTGGTCATTTGATGCTAAATTTCATCATACTTAAAACCAAAACAAACATCCAGGAAGACATTGAAACAAAGTAAATTTTAGAGAGTCAATTGTGCATGTGACTAGTACAAGGGATTAAATGTTGTCAGGGTGAAATATTACAGTGAAAAAGTATATTTTGCCCTTTATTTCCTTTTCAAACTTAAGGTTTAATTGATTACACACCCAAATTATAGTCTATATTTAATTTTCCCCTTATTATTTAAAAAAATATCATCATTTTGACATGACTTTAACCGTTCACATAGGGCTATAAATGAACCAAATTGTTCATAAACAGCTTGAGCTTTGCTCGATAAAAAACTCGTTCATGTTTGTTTGTTTATAAACAAGTCAAACTTAAACTTTAGTTTTAAGCTTATTTAATAAACGAGCCGAGCCCGAGTAAAAAATATTGTTTATGAACAAGCTTGTGAAGACCAAAGCTCGATACAAAAGTAACAAAATAAATTGAGTCTAGACTCATTTATGAGTTTGGTAATAAAATTAATATAAGCTTGACAAGTAAACTCATATCTTTCTAAGACTTTAATTAATTATAAGTTGAGATCACTCATCCAAACCAAATAGATTAGATAATAAACTTGATATAGACTTAATAGTATACTTGTTTTGGATCTCAAGCTCAAAAACATGACATTGAGCTTGAGTTTGAGCTTGATATTGAGCTCGAGTTTGGCTTGACTAATGAATAAAGCTAAGCCAAGCTAAGCTCAAGCGTTTATACTTTATAACGAGCTCAAGCTTGAACATTATTTTAAGGCTCGTATCAAGTTCAAGCCAAGCTTAAACATTTTACTTTTGTTGTCGAGCTGAGCTTGAACATTCACTACTCGACAAATCTCGGCTCGTTTACAACCCTACCAGTCTACATTTTTAAATTTTGCATACATATTCACATCAAGCTGAGACAAATGATAACAAACAATTATCTTTATCATGGGGTCGAAGTTACTAAATTTTGGAAGCCTCTCTTTGTTTGCCAGATCCTCTCTCTCCAGTAGCCACCATTCTTTAGACCAAAAAGGGAACTGTATAATTTTAATTACACATCAAGAATAACCCTAATTAAACGTTATAATGTAAACAGCTCTACAAAATTCAGTACCCAGTCCTGTTTCCATCAATTTGGCATGGGCACAACCTATATTTAATGGGGGTCTCAGGCCAGCCACAAGTAACCCCTGAAATCTTCTCCACAAGCAGAGTCCAATGGTAAATCTTTATATAGATGTTCTAATTGGGATCAACACAATAGATCCTCATTATTGTTGACTACTTGAACGTGTTTGTTGTAACATTGCATTTGTCGCACTACGCGTTCTTGATAGAAATGAAGTACTAATGCTAGGAAACCTCAGCCCGAACCGACCATAACTTGAAGCCCCACCATTGGTGTCTTCTAAAGCTTGATTCCCATTAGAAACCTCATGATTTCTTGAGGCCTCTACCACTTCTGAAATTCCACTAATGTCCTGAAAACAGATTGAAAACATTCAAGATAGTGGATGCACCAGAAAAAAGAATGCAAATCCAAAAGTAGAAGTGCAGGTTAACCTGGAGACCGGAGACAGCATTCTGCAGTGGCCGTTTAACCTGAAAAGGAACACATCAGGAAAGAGGAACAGAAACTGAAAGTCATGAAAAAGGAATAATTCTCTTTATGATGTTCAAGTTGCTCTAAAGGAGGGGCACAAGTTCCAAAGTCATTCTTTGAGGAACACTTGGGAATTTCACATCAATGATAGGAAACAAGAGCCATAAGGGGAAGGGAAAACTATAAATGGGTTCGAAAATTATATACATGTATACATCTTCAACATATTAAAAAAATCCACCTTGCTAATGATCAAATCCAGACCTTTTTAGTAGTACTTTTTTAAGTTTTCAAAACCAAATATACAAATTCGTCTTGGCAAATTTACTCACACACTTAAGGGACATGAACCCCCAAATCTTAGCCACCACCACAGACTTATGGGGGTGAAGGTGTCCTATGGACAAAAGAAACTTAACAATGATGGCCAAAATTCTAATTCGATAAGAATCTTCGCCATCATTGCCCATAAGAATGGAGCTATGCGGTGTAAACCAGAAACTGAAAGGCCGCTCTTTCAGCCTTTACTCAACCCAAAGGAGTAGAAAAGTTTTGGAACCTGGTGAGATCCATTGGAACCTGAGGAAGGCAGAGGTTCAGCAGATAAAACAGGGGGCAAAGATGCGCTCTGCTCAAGCACAAGAAGTAGAATAAAGTTAGGACATCATTTCAAGAACATAACAAGCACATTAAGGGTGGAACAGAATCAAGGGCAAGACAAGTGAACAATGTATTTGACATCATTTTAATACTTTTCTATCTGTTGAGATGATTTTCTTCCTCATTACTGTTATGTCCAGAACAGAGGAAAAGATTAAAAGGTCATCAATCAACCTTTTGCAATTCCAAATTCAAGCAAAGACAGATTATAAAACAGCTAAATCAAAATGAAAAACCAAAAAGGAGACCTTCCCAGATGTGCCCAAGAAAGTTGGGGTTTCTTACATCCAGAAACGCTAGAGAAGGTTAACACTCCCGTATACATATACAAGTGGTTGGGGATGTGTGTCAGAGATAAGTATTAAACAATAAGCTCTGATGACTTAATTTTAAATGTTATCTAATCAAGTGAGTGGACAAATTTTTACCCTTGATGAGGGCGAAATCGGTGGTAGTTCAAGAGCTGGCCTGTAGGAACTGGATGGTGCCACCTACATAATTTAAAAATAAATAGTTCATATGGGAGAGAAGAACTATACAATCTATAAGAAATTAACGAGATAAATACCCAAGCTTTATGCATTTGTGTGTGTATAATATACAGATGAATATACTTACAGAGAATGCATAATCAAACCAATGTATATATCATACCTTTGAAGAGGATGTAGTAGGCGGCTGTTCAAGAGCTAGCTTGGAGGAACTGGAAGGCAATGCCTACAGATTTTAGAGATCACAATTAATATGAGGCAGAAACACAAACTGAAAAGAAAATCTGATATTGAGATGTGCCAAAACCAGATGAGTAAAGATATTTTGGTTAGCAATAATAAAATTCAGATACTGACTATTAAGAGAAGGACATAGGTTTTTTTTTTGATAAGTGAAGGACATAGTTGACTTAGTGTAATATGAGATAGTACAAATAAGCAACAGATGTCTTGACATAAAATCATTGAAGCAACAGACATGTGAAAACAGATCTGTAAATATCATATGGAAGGGGTTCAGTTCATGCCTGAGCACTTTCTGGGGTTCTGCTATTTTCCAGGTTCCGGGCGTAATGACACAACCTCCTTACTCCTTCATTTGTAAGATCCTAAGCAGATAATCAGAAGCAATGACCATCAGCACAAAACATATTCGTGGGCAGAAAATACACCATATTGAAAAGTTAACACCTTATTTTTAAAGGGAATCTAAATAATGTTGGCCGCATAATAGCTACCTGTTTCCCTTCTATTCTACTAATCTTAGTTTCCTGAGGCAACAAAAAAAAAAAAAATATTAGACTTAAATATCACATCCAGGAGAACACTTACAAACATGATTGAGCTACAAAAACAAAACCTGAAAAAATAAAATAAAATCTTGAAGAGGACTCACCAGAGTCTGTACTGCATCATGGATATTTATAACATCCACACCAACAAAATCCGTTCTTTTTCGTAGTTCAGAAACCTAAACAGCTTAATAAATGCTGTGTAAATAAAGTTGAAACAGAAAACATAGGACTACCTAAACTACTAGCTAATGTCTGACTTGGACCCACCTCCTGTTGTGTTTCAGAAGTAATTTCTGCACACTCATCCAAGGTTGAATCCATGACATCCATTCTTGAAGATAGTCCCCTCTTGGTGGCCTAGGAAAAATAAAATCACCACTATGTAAGAAATCAGACATGTCTTTATTTCTCATATTAGATAAAATAAAAAAGATATTCCAAATACAAGACAAGAAAATCAGTTTTGGGGTATTTGTTCAAGTAAATTGCAAAGAATAGAATAGCAGTTATTAGAATGTTTAAGAAAGTTATGCGCTACTTAAATGACAATGATAAGTATCTCCACCAGCATATCAAGTTCACCATTAATACACTTAATCCTTTTGACAGGTTACACTTGGTTTTGCAATATAGTTTAGCTTAAGTATCATTTTAAGATGTGTTTGAACCAAGTGCCCAAACAATTCCAAGCCCCAAAAAAAAAAAAAAAAATTTCTTGCAGAGAAACTTATAAAATAAAAATAACCATTTGATAATCATTTAGCAGAGGTCAGGCCTTAGTGTAATGACAAGCATCTTCCACCAAAAGCAACAGCTCATAGGTTTAAGTCAGGGAATCAACCTCTCCAAAACAAATTGAGGGTAAAGCTGCCTACCATGACCTCTTCCAGACCCTGCAAAAAGTGGGAACTTTGTGCACTTGGTACGACCATTTTTTTTTATTTGATATCATCCAAACCCGAACTCCTAGGGGTGGAGGGTGTGACAGGCTTTGTTGGGATCTTAATGGCAGTGGGAAGTTTGATACTCAATCTTTTTATCATAAGATTTGAAATGAAGCTCCTTCCACTTTCCCTTGGAAAGGAATTTGGAAAGTTAAGGTTCCTAAAAGGGTGGCTTTTTTTTTGTGGACAGCAGCCCATGGTCAGATTCTAACTTTGGATAATCTTATGCTTCATAGTAGCCTTTTGGCGAATCGTTGTTGTTTGTGCTGTTGCAATGCGGAATCTGTAGATCACCTGTTACTTTTTTGTCCGATAGCTTATTCTTTGTGGATGTATATGCTTCGGTTGTTTGCAATTGATTGGGTCATTCCAGGTTCAGTTGGGGATTTATTAATTTGTTGGTATCATTGGCTTGGGAGGCATAGCTCTGATATTTGGGATTTGGTTCCAGGCTGCTTAATGTGGACTATTTTTGAACGAAATCGGCGGTCTTTTGAGGATGAGGGAAAACTATGGTTCAATTATTTGAGTTTTGCCAGCAGACCCTCTTTGATTGGTCTCATTGTTGGGGTTTCTCGGATTGTTCTACCCTTTTGGATTTTCTTTCATCTATTAGAATAGATTAGGAGCTGCTTCTGTCTTTTTGTTCCTTTTTCTTCCTTTGTTCACTACCGTGAACTCTTTGTGTTTCTCTTGCTATTCTTTTATTAATAATATTCTCTTCTTACTTATCAAAAAAAAAAGTATCATCAAAGGAGGAAAAGGTGGATTACGTGTTTGTTACCATGTGACATTATCCAAATTCAAACACCAAATTGTAAAAAATACAGGTGGTTGTTATCCCCTACAATTTTTGTTCTTCATCACCATAATAATGTTTTTCCAATTTTACCCTTTCTATCTCACTTTGAATTTTTTTTTTTTATAAGTAAGAATGTTATATATACGAATGTCTACTCTATGCATGAAAAACATAGAGCAATCCTAGAAAATACAAGAAGAAGAAAATTGAAAAAACAAAAAAGAAAACCAAACAACAGATAAATTACAAAAGAGAAAGAGAGCTAAGAAAAGAGGGGACAGAATCACTAGTCATGAGTCCCCAAGCCCGAGACCAATCAAAAAGAGTCCCACTAAAAGAGGCAATCATCTGAACACCGGAACTATCCAAATCTTCAAAAGTCCTCCAATTCCGTTCCTTCCAAATATACCATAGGATACACAGCGGAACTAAGTTCCAAATCTGAGACAAATGCTTCCCCAACCAATTCCACCAGCCAAAAAGCAAATCTGAGATTGATCTAGGCATAACCCAAGACAAACCAAAAGTTATTAAGACAAAGCTCCACAACCGATAAGCCATCTCACAATGAATAAGTAAGTGGTCTACCGTCTCTCCACAATGCCGGCACATAATGCACCAGTCTACAAAATCCAATCCCCTCAATCTTCTCAAGTTATCACCCGTTAGGATCTTATTCCAAGCTACACATCAAACAAAAAAAGAAACTCGCCTAGGGGCCTTTACTTTCCATATTCCTTTCCAAGGAAAGACAATTGAGGGAGAATCTCACAATTTGTTATAATACGACCGAATGTCAAACTCCCCATTAGGCTTCAACTTCCATCTCATCCAGTCTCTAACATCCATTGGAGGAATATTAGCTCCCAATATACGAAGAAAATGCAGCCCTTCATCCATCTCCCAATCATTAAATTCTCAAATAAAACGAACATCCCAAAATCTTCTATCCTCCGCCCCCTGCCTTGACAAAGAAGCTTCTACAGAAGCCTCCTTATCAATAACAATACCATACAGCCTTGGGAAAGCCACTTGGAAAGGTTAATCCCCATACTACCCATCCTGCCAAAATCTCACTCTATTCCCCAACCCAACAACAAACTGGCAATTCTTGCTAAAATCCTCCCATCCCATGTGAATACCTCTCCACAAACCACACCCATGAACTCCCCTACCTAGCTTTGAGGTCCATCCCCCCCATTCTTCCCCATATTTTGACGCTACCACCCTCCTCCATAACCGACCCTCTTCCTTCCCAAACCGCCACAGCCATTTCCCCAATAAGGCCCTATTGAAAGTAGTAATTTTCCTTATCCCCAAACCACCATTAGCTATAGGCGCACAAACTTTATCCCAACCTACCAGATGAATCTTGCTATCACCCCATAGAAAGTCCCTTTGCAACTTTTCAATCTTATTAGCCACATAAGTAGGAATGGTGAATAGAGATAGAAAATAGGTAGGAAGGCTAGATAACGTACTCTTGAGTAACATCAATCGACCCCCCTTAGACAAATACAACATCTTCCACCCGGCTAATTTCCGCTCAATTTTTTCCAAAATAGGATTCCAAATTGAAGGGAAATTATGCGAAGCCCCCAACGGCATGCCAAGATAAGACATAGGCAAAGTTCCAACTCTACAGCCCAAAATTTCCGCTAGGGCATGCACATCACCAACCTCCCCAATTGGAACCATTTCACTCTTGTGCACATTTACCTTCAAACCTGTTACCGCCTGAAAACTGAGTTACAACAACCGAATATGAAGAATTTGCTCCACATCTGCATCACAAAATAGGATAGTATCGTCTGCAAACAAAAGATGTGAAACACATTCCCCACCACCCCTCCTACCCTCAACTTTAAAACCGTGGATCAAGCCAGCTCCCTCCACTCTTCTCAACATCCTACTAAACACCTCCATCAAAATCAAAAACAGCATAGGAGATAGTGGATCCCCTTGTCTTAAACCCCTTGAACTACCAAAAAAATCAGCTGGAGACCCATTAATCAAAATAGAGAACTGAACAGTGGAAATACAAGTGCGGATCCACTTACACCACTTCACTCCAAAACCCATTCTATTCAGCAAATACAGCAAAGCCTCTCAATTCACATGATCGTAAGCTTTCTCAATATCAAGTTTACAAATGACTCCAAGAACCCTACTCTTCATTCGGCTATCCACACACTCATTCGCAATAAGAACCGAGTCAAGGATTTGTCTCTCACCCACAAAGCTATTCTGAGTCTCATAGATCAACTGATCTAAAACTACTCTCAAACGATTTGCCAAAACCTTTGCCAAGATTTTATACACACTCCCTACCAAGCTAATAGGCCGGAAATCTCTAATATTAGAGGCGCCATTCTTTTTAGGAATCAAAGCAATGAAGGTAGCATTGAGAGACTTTTCAAACTTACTATGTTGAAAAAACTCTTCAAAGACCGCTAACACGTCTTTCTCCACTACTCTCCAACAATGATGATAAAATGCCATAGTAAACCCATCCGGACCTGGAGCTTTGTCTCCCTCCAAATCACTTACAACTTGAAGTATCTCCTCTCTCTCAAACTTCCTTTCAAGCCAAACCCTCTCCATATCCCCAATACGATCAAACTCCAAACCCTCCGCAAAAGGCCTCCACCCCTCAGACTCCTTGAACAAATTTTTATAAAACTGGACTACTTGATTAGTACCTCAGATTCCTCCTCAAAAACCACCCCATCCACCTCCAAGGTCCTCAGATAATTATACCGTCTATGGGAGTTAGCCATTCTGTGGAAGAACTTGGTGTTATTATCCCCTTCCTTGATATATAACATCCTGGATTTTTGTCTCTAGGAAATTTCCTCCAAGGAAAGAAGATGCTCCACCTGGGATCTCAAATCTTCCCTATGACATATCTCCCCATCAAAGAGACCAACCTCCCCTTCCTTAGCGTCTAATGTTTTCAGCTCCTCTAGTAATAGTTTCTTTTGATGCTCTACATGACCAAACTCTCGACGATTCCATTGTACAATGTCCTCTTTCAGAGCCTTTAATTTTTTCGCAAACACAAAACTAGGTGTACCTACAAAAGAATGCCGATTCCACCAAGATTGAACCCTATCCACAAACCCCTCCGTCTTCAACCACATATTTTCAAATCTGAACGGACTTTTCCCCCTTGCCATTCCCCCTGCCTCCAAGAGAATTGGACTGTGATCTGAGATAGGACGGGGTAAAATCCTTTGAATAACATCTGGGAAATGTTCCTCCCAGTCTGGAGTGACCAAAGCTCTATCAATCCTAAACATCGCTGGTTGATCAGTACCACTTGACCATGTATAGCTACCTCCTTCCAAAGGCAAATCAATCAAATTAAGATCCTCAATAAATTCTGATTTTTTCCATAGTCAGGGTCAAACTTGTCGCACCCCTACGCTCACTGGGAAAGCGAACAATATTAAAATCCCCCAAGCAGCACCACGGTATCCTCCAATACTGTTGAATACCCACCAACTCATCCCACATGTGACCCCTCTCATTATTCTCATTTGGGCCATAAACCCCTGAACATGCCCATATAAAACCGTCCCCCACCCCTTGCCACTTTACCGAAACTGAGAATGTACCAACCATAACTTCCATATAAAACCGTCCCCCACCCCTCTCATTATTCTCACTTTGAATATTGATCCATACCTTTCAAATTTTACCCTCTTTATCTCACAAATATATTCTATCTAACCCATTTAACATATATATTTAACTATTTAAAAGCAATCACTTGCATCTTTTCCAATCTCTCATTACAATTTCATGTTTTGAATCTATCCTTACATATCCTTTTCTTTTAGATAAATACATCTATCATTGTACATCCTTTTAGATTTATCCTTTTCAATTGACTTTCCTCAAAATGATACCTAATATTTTTAAAGGAAATTTATTGACATGATAAAAATAATAGCATAAGATTTTGGCATGATTTTTAGAATGGAAACCTTCCTCCAAAGAATGTATACCCTGATTTGTTTGAATGGAAGCTTTAGTTTCTAATGTGTTGGACTCTCAATTGGATGGGGCGGTTAGGAGTTGGAATTTGAAGTTTCACAGAGATTTTCATTATTGGGAGATGGAGGGTGTGTTTTCTTTCCTTGATCATATCTATTCTCATGTGCCCAGGGGGGGAGGGAGGTGACGGGTAATTGAATGGGAGTCACAGTTTTGATGTATGGTCTTACTATAAGGCTATTTGTGGAATCATTGCCCATTCTTTCCCATGGAAGGGTATTTGGTGTGTTAAAGTGCCAAAGAGAGTATTGTTCTTTTGTGACAGCAGCATTGGGTAAGATTCTTACTATTGACATCCACATCAAGAGGGGTGTCACAAGTAAGTTGTTGTATGTGTCATCATAGTGGGAAATGGTGAACCGTCTTTTACTTCATTGTAATATTGATTGTGCTTTGTGGAGCAAAGTGTTTATAGGATGTTTGGGATTCATTAGGTGATGCTGGGGACCGTTGCAACTCTATTTTTTGGTTGGCGAAAATGGTTTTGGAGGCATTCCTCGAATGTATAGAACCGCGAGCTCGCATGCTTGACGTGGATTGTGTGAAAGGAACAGAATACTTGTACATTTGAGGATGTTCACAGACCTTTGGATCAATTGAAATCCTGGCTAATTATACTCTTTTTGATTGGTTTCAGGAATGGGGTTTTACTCATTGCTCTTTCTTTTTAAGGTTCCAAAATTCGTTTAGATCTTCCATTTGATCTTCTTGTAATTTTAAGATAGTTTTTTCATTTTCAATAAAATTTTCATTACTTTTCAAAAGAAGAAAATAAGTGGTCTGAACAGCATAATGCAAATTTTTTTAAATATAATTTATATAATTTACAGAAATTGAATCACTAACAACCTGGTGAAGAATTTAGGATACCATGCCATAGCAAATTCACTCCCCATAATTATTGTGAGACCCTAATCCCAAGGGTAGCACAATCAACTAAAACCATGCTTATTGAAGCAAAGGTCACAAGTTTGAATCTCCCCTTCCCCCTCCCATTGGGGCAAACTTAGTTATCAAAAAATATATATTATTTTGAGACCCTGTATAATAAGTTAGAATTACAATGACAAGACTATAGTACAATCTGCTAAATCACATACTATACAATAAAAGTCGTGACCTACACTTGGTAGTTGCAACAAATAGATGTTCTCTTTTTTTCTTTATACCTTTTTCCTCCTAATTCCACGTGGAAAGTTTGTTGCCCCTTTATTTATTTATTTATTTATATATATATATATTTTTATAGGAAAGAAAATTTGTTGCCCCTTTATTTGACACACTTAAAACTACATGCTTTCATCATGTGGTGCTTTATATGTATAATTATTAACATAGATTGCTCTAAGCAAAACTCTATTGCCAAGAAATTTAAAAACACTATTAAGTTAAAAAGAAATTTATAAGACCAACTGCACCTGGGAATGAGTATAAATTGCCATCAGGGGTGAATGCCCTTAGATTACCCAACAACTGGTTATGGCAGGTGAGATCAGTTGCTCATAAGTTTTACTGGCTAGAGGTGATTCTAAATAAAATGTGCATAGCTGAATTGAAAACGTTAAGATGGATAAGTGGAAATACATGGAAAGATAGGATTCGAAATGGGGAAATTCGTTTAAAGATAAGGGTGACCCGATGAAAGATGAGGGAGGGTCACTTGAGATGGTTTGGTCTTATTCAGAGGAGATCGATTAATGCACCAACGAGAAAGAGTGACATTAAGGGAACATAAAAAGAAAGAGGAAAACCAAAAATAATTTTAGTAGTTAAAAAGAACATGTCAATTAAGAAACTAAAGAGTATGACTTTGGATGGAATAGAATGGACAAAAAGAATACATTGGGCCAACTTTTTATGAAAATCATTTGCTGACACCAAAAATTTGAAACTAAGGCAGTAAGGCTTGGTTGCCATTCTTCTATTAACAAAAGTTCCTAAAAATTTAACTGAAGTTTCAATATTTATTTAAAATTATTTTTATATAAGTAATATTTATTTATTTTTATAGGTAATCAGAAAACTATTATAAATGAGAGAAAAATGAAAAATACAAGAAGTTCATGATGATGAACAACAAGAAATAAAAGAAACAAACAGCACAACGACAACACAACAAACAGAGGGTAGTCAGGAAACTTTTTTTTTTTTTGATAAGTGAGGGTAGTCAGGAAACTAAGCTAAGGGAGGACAAAAACTCAGAGAGAGAAGAACAATCAATAAAACCCTAGCAACGAGACCACTCCAAAAGACTACGATGGCATAAAACCTTTATTTGAATCAGCGACCATAAATTTCTTTTTAATAAAAAAGTTCAGTCTTAAACATCATGCTTGCACTTATGAATCAACTTAAATGTTATATTGTCGTGCAACATGCTTTCACCACACACTATAAGTATGTGAAAATATTAACTCTATTTCAGTATATTCAAGTAATTTAAATATTATTCAATTACCAAATTTCTTCAGAAATTTATAATAAGTTAAGTTTCATTATTTATTTTAAATTTTTAACAATCTATTATACTTCTTGGTTTCGATAAAACTTGGTATTACATGTTCTTTTGCCATGTAACTTAAAACAAATTTTGTTCTTTTATTTTTACTATCTATTTTATTGTTCAATTTCACTAAGGTATTGAAATATAATACTTCATTTTGTCATTCAAAGCTAAGATACAAACTTATTTGATGGCATTGGTGGTAAAAGAGAACTGCCAACGAGGTTGACCAGAATGGAATAATAAAGAACAATCACAAGCAAAGTCATAATAAAAGAACAATCTCAAGTTTTTCATGGTATTATGAACAGCAGCTTTCATTAAAATAAAATAAAATTGACAAAAGTAGTATAGAGTATCACATTATTATCTAATGCTCCGTTTGTTTCAATGTAAAATGTTCACATTTTATCATGTTTTTTTCGTTGTAAGAAGTTGATCAACTGTAAAACTCAAGCAAAAACAGGTAAAGTGTTTTACGCTCAAACAAAGGGTAAAACATTTTACATATTTCTCTCAGCCTGCTCTCTCACCCATCTGCTACAAACCACCCATCTCGAACAGCCACACAAGAGACCACCCATCGACGCCACATATCGACACCACCCACCATCATCAGCATCAACACTACCAAGTACCAACCATCATCACCGGATTTCAGAAGAGAAAGAATGTGGGTCAATGAGCCAAGAAGTGGCGACTCAAATTTCAGGCAAGAAAGAAAGTGGGCCAGTGGGTTTGGGATACGAGTGATTGCTTTGGTGAAGTTTAGCTCTGGGTTTTGGTGGATGAGGGAGCATTTGTTGCGGGTTTATTGTGACGAGGTTCAAATTTGGTTTGGATCAAATAATGGGACTGGGTCTTTGATGGGTCAAACCAGCGGCTTGTGAGGTTGATCGACACAAATGCCTCTACCGCCCAATGTGATACAACGCCAATCTGGGTTCATGGGTGGCTGGGTGATATGGGTTTTGGGTTCGTGGGTTTTTTTTTTCTTTCTTTTTTTTAGGCATTCTTATTTGAATTTTTGGATGGTTGGTAGAGTGTATTTGGTCAGATTTGTGCTAACCTGGTGGTGATTGTGGTGGTTAGATTTGTGGTTGACTCTGGTGGCTAGGTTTGCAGCGGCTGGTTTGTGCTTTCATTTTTAAGAATTTTGGTCACACCAAACACTTGAAATTGTCTTCATTGAAAATGTTTTACATGTAAAATATTTTACTTCAAAACAAACGAGTGTAAAACTAGAAAAATTGATGTATTTTTATCGTTGAGATAATATAATTTGGTGATTCTTTCACACTCATAATGTTGATTGAACAAGTTTAGATGTTATTATAAAGGCCAAACAAAAGGATCAGAAGTACAAAACTTACTGAGATTGATGAATATACACTCTCAAGCTGTTTTGCTATACTATTGCAAGCATCATTTAAACCACGCTTTGACGCAAACATCATATCAGGGAGTTTCCAGCCCTGCAATCATACAACAGATGCACTCAAATGTTCATCAGTAACTAAAAGGAAGACATGGTACTAAAGATACAGAGTAAAGTACATCAAATATTTTTTATGAGAACAGGGAGGATGGAGAAGGCGGGAGGGCATGATTACATCATATACTAGGAAATAGGAATGGACACAGATACAGAATAAGGGTACAACACTAAACACATTTTAATGCAAAACTCTTTAAAAATTTAGGATTTTTTTTTTTTTTTTTTGATAATTTGATAGTTACAATATGGAGGGTGGATTCGAACCTTGGTTCTCATGGCTACAAGGCTCTTGGCTTAAAAAAGTAGGACATATCAAGAATTTTCTTTTATATGGGCATATAATGATAGCTTGTAGTATCAGATATCCATTATTACAATACCTAAACAAGGAATAAAAATATTACCTTCCACCAAACATAGCCATATCCTAAAACGACCACAACGATAATAACACCATATCTGGTAGTACCTGTACATAAAGAAAACAAGTCTTCTCAGGAGCTACTACAGAGCTAAAGATGCAGCATATTTCAAGACACCATCAATAATGATGAGTAAGTAGGAAGCTGTTCTTGTCAAACGAGTGTCACTAATGTCACTATTCACTAGGTTAAACTATAATATAATAATGCCATACAGAAAACATGGAAACAAGCATAAGATCAAAGGAGAATGTTAATGTTAGTTAAAACTTTTTTACATATAAGTCAAAATCAAAGGATGATATTCTTAGTTAAAACCTCAAATAAATTTTTAATTCCAGCCAAGGCTATCGAGCAAAGACACTATATTGATGCTCATTCATCTGTGCCAATATTTATGTTTCATTTAATGAGGTAGGAAATGATATAAATGTCCAGCATGAATTTCCTTGATAACCCTTGATAAAGTTTAGCTGGAACATAAGAATCAATTAACATTATAAATAACAAAATCTCCATTAGTGGTTTCTCAAAAAAAAAAATCTCCACTAGTATGTGGGAGAACGCATATAACTCTCTAACCTCTTCCACTCGTGGTCACAATTGTAATGGGCCCATTTGATGCCAATGACTGCAACTCTTGCCGTAGGCTGTTAACCTGGAGAAGTCAAATATATGATCATGAATTACTTTTTCAATTTCTAAATAAGTCTTGAAGAAGTACAAGGTATTCTAGTTAGTTAAGAATGATAAGCAAAATTGACTAAAAACCAACATCTTGAGCTTAACAAAACCTGGCTGTTTGAAAAGTGTCTTAATGCAACTTTTATCACTCTCATTAAAAATAAATAAATAAACAAAAACTGACCTTTGGATGTGAAGGACTTGCACCCTATTTGTTTGTTAGTGGGCAGTGGGCACTATAAGAATCATCACTAAGGTCCTAGCTAATAGGTTGAGAATGGTGCCAAACAAATTCTATCAGGCTCTCAAAATGCATTAAAGGAAAGTAGATTTTAAAATTAGTTCTAATTACTAATGGATGTTTACACAATTGACAGAAATCTGGAATACCAAGGGTCTTATGCAAATCAGATTTGGAGAAATTTTATTGAAAACAGGGGTGTGAAACCCATATACACAGGAAGTATACACCAGAAAGGAAGTGCAATTAAACTAGAAAATTACAGTGATCAATCACGTCCAATAAATGGGAAAAGGAAAATAATCTTGTCACCATTGCAATTCAAACAATGATATAACAAAGAACAATTTAATGTAAAACTGTCCTTTCGTTCCCTTCAAAGCTTCTAGTATTCCTTCCTCTCCAAATGCACCACATTAGACAACGAGGGAATGCCTTCCAAATTTATAAGTTTAGATGTCAACCAAAGCGGTCTTGCTATCAAGCCAACATATCTATGACTCCTTTCAGCATCACCAAGTGAACCCCAAAGACACTAAACACTAGTCCTCAATTTTCTGGCTATAGGGCAACGAAGGAGTTGATGATCAATTGTCTCCCAGTCTCTTTTGCACATACAAACACCAATTAACCACAATAATACTCTTTTGCAAATTGTCTATTTTTTAAAATTTTCCCCAACACCACAGTTCACACAAAGAAAGAAACTCGGGTTGGTTCCTTAGACTTCTCCAAGGGAAGGTCAAAGCGCCCTTAGGAACTAAAACTCTTGAATAGAACTTAACCTCAAACCTCCTTTGTGCAGAAGGCATCCAACAGAGCTTATCTTCTCCGTTACCCAGCACTGCAATAGCATAAATTAAGTCCACAAAAACTGATAAGGGCTCTAGCTCCCAATCATTTACTTGTCTGGTGAAATTCCAAACACAGTGCAAAACATCACTATGGAACTACATATGATATGCTACAGAAGCCTCCCTGTCCTCTGGAGTGATACAAAACCAATTCCAGGAAAGCCTCCTTCAAAGGAAGTGTGTCACACCAAATGCCATGCCAAAATTTAGTCGTGGCATCACTATGCACACCAAATCAAATGACTTGTGAAAAAACCACTCCTAATGTAGTTCTAATGGTCAACTCCATAAGGCCCATCAGCATCCATAGTACACCAGCCGCCCTACATGGTACAATACTTCTCTATAAACTCCTCCACAGAGACTCTATTCGTGCCAAAACACCACAACCACTTCCCCAACAGAGCCTGATTAAACAATCTCAAATTCCTGATGGCCAACCCCTTGCTTTGAAGAGTTCACAGATTTTATTCCAGTTAACAAGGTGGAATTTGGACCCCTAGCCTAACCCTCTCCATAAGAAATCTCTCTGTATATTTTCAATGAAGTGGGACACATCCGTGATCCATAGAGATGGGGAAAAGGGAGAAGAAATATATGGGTAAATTAATAAGTATGCATTTAATCAAGGTAATCCTACCTCCGTAAGATAGATAAAGGCACTTCCATTCCGGCAATCTTCTTTGCATTTTCTCTAAGATAGTGTTCCAAATGGTTTTTGTCTTGAATTTAGCATCAAGAGGAAGGTTAAGGAATTTCATTGGCAATGTCACCAAAATACCCCAGATTCTGCACTTCCCCAACAAGTGCAAACTCCAAATTTCCTAATTCACCTTCAAACCAGATACAGCTTAAAACCATGTAAAAACAAACCTCAAATGCAAATTTGATAGGGCTCAGCATCACAAAAATTCAAGGTGCCATCTACAAAGAGGTGAAATCATCAACAAATTATTCTGTGTCCAACTGCAAAACCCAATTAAAATCTACCTCCCACTGCTTTATCCATCATTGACTCAAAGCCTCCATGACATTAACAATGAGCATGTTAATTGGGATTTCCCCATACACATGCTGAGAAGGTGTGGTTTTAGTGAAAAATAGAGGAATTGAATTTCTTTGCACCAACACAAACAAACACAACATGGGACATGCCAACACAACAATTCTCAAAAATTTAGGACACAATGCAACAAGGACACGACAATTAAATAATTAACAAACATATTTTTTAAAACCTATTTTATGTTTATTTTAGGTTTTTAAAAAATATGTAACATGCATCAAAATCTTTGTAAACGTATATGAAATTAATTTAAAAACAAGTCAATAATAGATTGCAAAATACATTGATTCCCAAAAAAAAAAAAATATATGTAACTAAACTATTAAACTACAAATGAAGTGTTGAAGTAATAGTGTTAATCTTCAAGGGAGAAAAAACACTTAGACATTCAAAAAAAGAAGGGAAAAAAGTGTTGACTTATTGTGTAGTTGGGTAATGGGCAACTAAAAGAGAGAGACTAGAGAATAGAGAGCATTTATAATTAAGGAAATAAAGGTTTTTTTTTTTTAAGTGAATTCTAGAGAGCTTGAGAAGTCAGCGAAATAGAAGCCAATCAAGCAAGTTGACATCATCGCTGTACCTAATAGACCAGCAATGCTACTGAGCCAAGACAAGTGCTTATGCAGACACACCAAGCATCTTGAAATGTCCGTGCTTCTTAGATGGCAGTCCTAGTAATTTCATTGACAGTCAGTGAGAGTTGTGCCATGGAGACCCTATTTCCTCAATGCTTTTTGTTATTTTTATGGAGGCATTTAGCAAGATGGTAGTGAAGGGGGGTCACACAGTAAATGGTTCAGAGAACAATTCATTGAAGGTTTCTTACCTACTTTTTATAGATGACACATTGATAATTTGTGGAACTAATTCTAATACAATAATGCATTTGAGATATGTCCTAACTGTTTTTTTCTGTTTCCTTAGTACACTGCCTGTGTGCTTTGGTTTCCTGTATTGTTTTCTTTATTCAATGAAGTTACATTACGTATCAAAAAAACATATGTCCTTACCAGGTTTGAAGGCAATTCAAGTTTGAAAGTCAATTTGGGGAATTTGAAAACGGTTCCAACTAGTAATGTGAAAAATATGGAGGAGATGGTACAAATTCTTGGGTGCAAATTTTCAAACATATCTATGAAATATCTGAGTCTTCCATTGGGCTCTACTTCCAAATCAAAGAAAATCTCAAACTCTATATTGAAAAGGATGGCAAGATGCTTGGCAGGGTGGAAAAGACTTTACTTATAATATTGCATCAAAAACCCAAAAAAAGGTCGTACCTAGCACATCAAAAACCCCAATATCTCAATAATATATAAGAATGGTGCAATTAGGCAGATTTTATTTCAACTGTAAGGCAGATATTGCTTGCTCATTTGGAGGATGATGCAATTAGGACTTATAAAACATAATAGGAGAGTACTGATAAAATAAATAAAAGGAGTGGCTGCTATCATCATGGTCCTAAGGAGTGGCTTTGCCATGAGTTTGACTCTTCCCTAACCCCCCCCCCCCAAAAAAAAAAAAAATACTATTAAGTGGGACAATTCTTTTTTGGCTGTTGAAGACACCACTCTACTTCAATTAACCAGCCAACTTCACTGAAGTAATAGAAGATCAAGGGCAAACCTGAGCCATTAGAGAGTCATTGCGTGGTTTTTTAACTGATGAGGAAGAATCATCTTGTTTTATTTGCTTCAAAACAATCTGCAGTAAAAACAGAAATTATTAGAAAACCTGAAAAACACATTAAAAAATATTAATAATTTAACACAATTTACATCCATAAAGAAAAAGGAAGAGTGATAAAGAGAGCATATTATTTGAAAGAAGAAAAAGACATTGAAAAGCCAGACTGACAATCAACGCATTCTATCCCTGTGGTAAACACAAGCCAAGACTTTGGAGTACCCTAATACCTGTAAGAATCATGGCTACGAGATCTAAATCACATCCAAAAACTGTGGGATCCTATGAGGCTCAAGAATAAATGAATAAATCACAACAATGTCCACCAAACACATGTTATCAAGTTCCCTTTTTTTTTTTTTTTTTTTTTTTTTTTTTTTTTAATGCAAGCAGCTGCTTGGTTAAGTTAGTCAATTGGTTTTGGTCCTTTTTGAGTATAAAGACTCATAATCATTTAATTCATGTGTGCGAAACCATAGCATGGTTAGAGAAGAATATCTCTTTGGAAGCCTAAGGCTAAGGCAAAGCCCAAGAATAAGTGTCCATTGTAGTTAATTAGGTTTTTATATTTTATTTGGTTATTCTAGAGTCAAAGGTATTTTAGTAATTTTACAATTGTTGGGTATGGGCCATAGTTATAGGCCATGGGTTTTATTTTATTAATAAGTCTTATTTAGTTTATGGGTCTTTTATGTATGGACTTTCATTTAATTCAAATAGATGTCCAAGCACTAGTCGGAATCACTCTTTATATAAATTGTGCTCAGTGAATTCAAAGGAGATAGAGAGTTGATTAATAAAATTGAGTGCTTTGAGTAGTGAGGCACATTGGCCTATGGCTCTTTTCTCCTCTCTTTCTCATCTTTCTTCTTGTCTTTTCCCAGATACCGTTCGCATTGCATTACTGTTCACAGCACTGTTCAAAATTACTATTCACATATTAGAAAAGGATTTTATTTCCTACTTTTTTTTCCTTCTCTTTTCAACCATAAGTCCATTCTTCTATCTTAAACCCTAATCCTTCTAGAAAAGGTTCTAAAGCCCAAATGCCACAAATCTTCTTAAACTTAAACCCACCACAAACACACAAGCAAATTCCTCAATTTGTCATGTTATGGTATAGCCGTATAACTCCCAAAGGATCCCAAGCCTCTTTTGATGGTCCTACTTGAAAGAGTTAAGCCTAAGAATGAAAGAATCAATTTCCTCTTAGAAAAATCGTTTCTTCATGGTAAGACTCCAAAGAATTGAAGGACAAAACATTTAACATAAAGGATCAATTTTTATTATTATTATTGGTAAGCCAAACACACACCCAAGGTAGTCAAAGGAAAAAGGCAACTTTAACATGCCAAGGCCTTGTATAGTCCGAGGCAAGACTCAAGAGGTAACAAAAAGGCACTAGCCCAATTGAAGCTAGGCACCAAATTTTAAATATAGTTTTTATACATATAGAACTTAATCATATGTCTATAATGTATTGAAATATTATAATCAAGTGTATTGACATCTGTTGCATGAAGAAATTAGGTTAATTGATTTAAACATAAGCTTAACACAATTTAGGCTCTATTAATTATTCTAACAACAAGTTTTACAACAAGCTTCTGTAAATTAATTAATATAACAACAGGTTTTACAACAAACTTTTATAATTTTTTTCTTTTTTTAACAATAGGTTTCACAACAAGCTTTTGCAAATCTAATAATAAGTTCTACAACAAGCTTCTATAAATAATTAATCTACCGATAGGGTTTACAATAAGCTTCTATTAAAAATAAATAAATAGAGAGAGAGAGAGAGAGAGAGAGAGAGAGAGAGAGAGAGAGAGAACTATCAACTAAAGGCTAAAAAGCTATATGATTGAATAAAAAAAATCTAAGTGACGAGGAAATAATAAAGAGGTGATTCAAAGAAAGGAGAAGGGTGGGGGGAGAAATAGAAGAAATAGAGATGCTCAAGAGGTGAGAGAGAGTAAGGGGAGGGATAGAAAGAAAGGGATGAAAGAGACCTGCCTGAGAGAAAAGTGAAGAATTAAAGAGGGAAGAGGGGTAGTTGCTCGAGAGGTGAGAGGTGAGAGGTAGAGAATAGAAAAAATTGAATCTCACCTTAAAACATTGATCATGGTTTTAAGGCGCTCACCTTGCTTCCCCAGGCTCTAAAGGCAAGAACCTCACCAAAGGTGCCTCCCCCTAGAGCCTTAGAAGTTCCTTAGTGGCGCCTCGCATCACCCAAGAGCCTAGGCAAGTGCCCAACTTGCCTTTGACTACCATGCATGCGCCCAATTGATCTTGAATTGAGATATAGAGCTTGCCAATAAATTATAAAGGGGGAGTTGCCGGTTGAGCTAGAGCTCATTGCCAACATAAAGGATGAGATACTGAGAACAAGTCCACCCAAGGATTTGACTCTTGCACCATTTCCTACTTCTATTATTCCACCCACAACTCAAGTAATAATTTTAAGATTTGAATTGAGAACCTAACCCAATCACTATAAATGAGGTTACACAATTATGGCAACAGGTGATTGCTACAAAATATGGAGAGGAATGGGGTGGTTGAACTTTGGGTGCAGCTTGTGACAGAGTATAAGGGCAGGTTGGGACACGTTGCAGAAATTTGTGTACTTTGAGTTGGAGGATGGCCCTAGTTTAAGGCTTGGCATGATCATTGGCGTGGAGGGCAAGCTCTTGAGCTGTTTCTGACTTGTATGCCTACTTGCTTGATCAAATTTCCCTATTCCATTCAGTCCTGGATTGCCTGGTAGGTGGGGTAGGCTAGCTCTGGAATGTGAGATTTCACAGAGGTTTTCATGATTGGGAATCAGCGATAAAGCTCAATAGGCTCTTTTTATAGTTCTTATTTATTCCAATATCCTGAGGAGAGGGTGTTATGATAGGATGCTTTGGAAATTGAAAGTGAGTGAAGCCGATACTATCTAATCTTATTATAAGGTTCCTCTAAGTGCTTGAGCTAACCCTTTCCCGTGGAAGAGGGTATGGCAAGTTAAGGCTCCAAAGAGTTGTTTTTTGCATGGACAATGACATGGGGAAAAATCCATGTGATAATCTTATCAATCGTGAATTTACCTTGATTGGATGGTGTTGCATGTGCCAATGTGGTGGAGAAACAATAGATCATTCGTTGATTCATTGTGAGGTAGCCTATGCTTTATGGATCCCACTTTTTAGAAATTTTGGAATCCAATGGGTGTTACTGAGGAGGGTGATAGACCTCTTGTTTGGGCAGAGGAGGGTGATAAAACCAGCTATGTTCAATGGCACTAAATATTGGGTTATTAAGAATAAACATATTCATAAAATGAGTGTAGCTGAAATGATAATGTCAAGATTGATAAGTGGAAATACATGGAAATATAGAATTAAAAATGAAGAAATTCACTTAAGGATAGGTGCCCCTATTGATGAAAAGATAAGATAAGAGTCGCTCGAGATGATTTGTTCATGTTTAGATAAAAGCGATTAATGCACCGCGTGTGAAAAAGTGAGTTGAATTAAGTTAAGGGAACGAAAAATATGTATGTTAAATTAAATAAGTACCAAAGAGTATGACTACGTGACAGGGAAAAAAAATGCATGTAGATGACCCTAACTAATCTATTGCAGATCCATAACCGACTCTAAAAAAATTAAGGCTAACAGTTGTTGTTGTTGTTGTAATTGAGGTACTTGAAAGACAGATCTCAAAAAGCAGTTTTTTTTTTTTTTTTTGGGAAGTAATTGATTAGGAAAAAGAGGACATCAAGCAAGTACATGAGAAGTGAGAAATCACACAGCAATTTTTAAGATATATAAAACAAAAACAAGAACTTGCATGGTTATACATCACAAAAGTACCTTAAAAGCACCAGAGACAAAATCAGATACAGTTGACATACGCCCTTCTTTTGCAAGTACTGAACCAACAATACCTAAAAGACATGAGGTAAAGTAGTTGGTTAACAAGGAGTTTCTTTCGTTTCAAACAAGCTAATATAAAAGTAAATCAACTATTACATATTTCAATAAAGAAAATATAACCCAGTTTGGCTACCATTAAAGAAAACACGGTATCACATCCAAAATAACACTTCATAAGTTCAGAAATTCTGGCACTTTTTAGAGCAACAGTTTTGTAGTTTCATTTACTTTATTTTGATTTGCAACCTATGGCGTACCCTCCATGAGAATTGCTCGAAGCAACACCACCATAGTAACACACTTCTTTTTTTTCCAATCCAGTCACAAAAAAACATACACTCGAAATTCAAAACCAACCAATAGGTAATAGTTTATCAAAAACCCTAACTCCTTCAAATTACAATAACAGAATTAGAATCCACCTTCCCAATCGGAGAAAAAGAGAGAAAACAGCGACTGACCTGCACCAAGAAGAACGACCACCTTCCCAATCGGGAGAGCCATAGCCGATTTGGTAGTGTGGGAGAGAGTCGGTGAAGTAGTAGAGACTAATATGTGCGACAACGGTACGGCATTAAATAATGAATCCTCCTCTCTCTCTCTCTCTCTCTCTCTGAAATTTAGAAGAAGCAAAGCGTAAGCGTGAGTAGAAGTTGAAGTGACAAGAAAAGAGCTCTCTCTCTCTCTCTCTCTCTGCGTGTGTTTTGTATATCTCTCAATCTGGGTGTGTAGAGTGAGAGAAGTGCAGTGGGATAGAGTAGTCGCTGTTCGCTCTTCCGACCCCTGCAGGTGGCGTCGTGACTCGTGTGCGTATTGTGTGTGTATATGCGAATATACTAGGGGTGTCAATTCGGGTTAGCGTGTCGGGTTCGTGTCGTGTCGAGGTAGGGGTATTCGACTAAATGGCTCAACCCTAACCCGACCCATTTAATAATCGTGTCATAATCCTTCAACCCTAACCCGACCTGTTAATAAATCGGGTTGACCTGACCCAACCCATTTGACATGCTTAATAAACGAGTCGTGTTGAGTTGACACGAATGTAACACAACTCATTTCAACCTGCATAATATTAAATATAACATCTATCTAGAAATAATTATTTTTACATCCCAAAAAGCAGTGCATACACTTCAAGTCTTCAACCCACATTCAAAATAATATAATTCAACAAAAATATAACATTCATTTAGAAATAAACTCTTTACACTTCAAAAGAAGTGCATACACTTTAACCCAAATTCAAAATAACAAAGTTTCACAAAATAAAATAACATAGTTCAGCAAAAATATAATATTCTTGGAACTCGCCAAATGCTAAATATCAATATTAAAAGAATTTAAGCAAACAGTAGATTAATCCTGACTATGACCACGATTATCATCCATAGATTCTTTGTTGATGTCTAAATTCATAACTTCTTCCACAAGCTCATCCAATTTCATTTGTGTAAGTTTTATGCCACAAAAAAAAAAAAAGTATTAGTAGTTCTAAGGTCTGTAAAGTTTCAATTTCCAATTATATCCCTTGTAAATTTTGGTAATTACTCACTTTTCTTTTTAAATTTAAAATATATGTTGGATATAAAAGGTATTTGGCAAATCTAAAATAAAATAAATATTTATTTGTTATATAAATTAAACTGGTTGTATTAAGTGGGTCATTTCAGGTTGACACAAATAAATTGGCGTGTCAAACGTGTCTATTGCGGGTTACGCGGGTTGACCCGTTTATGACCTGTTTCTTATCGTGTCGCTTTTGGGTCGACCCGTTTATGACCCAAACCCATTAAGGCCCAACCCTAACCCTAAAAAAACCCGTGTCGGGTTCGTGTCGTGTTCGCGGGTTGGGTCGAACATTGACACCCCTAGAATATACCTTCTCTCCTTTTCTCCAAACTTACATAAATGCCCCTCTTCTGTTAAATACCTTTTTTCTTTTTCTTTTTCTTTTTTAATTTCCCCTTGCACAAGTTATTGTTTTTTTTTTTTTTTTTTTTCCTTAAGACGTGAAGGTGGAAACTTATCGAGTGAGCAAGACAGTACTAAAAATTAAAATGTTAGGAATCAAATTGACATATTCGAAGAACTAGGGATCAAATTGAGATTTAATGTAAAAATTAAAAACTAAATATGCAATTTACCCAACAAAAAATCTTATATAAAGATAGTTTTTTTGCATTTTTCTGTATTTTTTAGTATCATAAAAAATTAGTTAAAGGAAAACTATCTTTTAACTTCTCTTATTTAGTTTGGCTTAAGATAGAGTTGTTTTTTATTGAAATTTTATGGATAACAACTCTATTTCACACAATACCAAATATGGAGAACATTTTATATCTCACGTGCAGCTAAAAAATGGAAGTCAAAAAATAGTTTTTCAACTCATTTAATGGTGGCTACCAAAATTAGGAAAATTCGAAAATTATATAGTTTTATAAAATGGAAGTCAAAAATGGTTTTTCAACTCATTTAATGGTGGCTACCAAAAATAGGAAAATTTGAAAATTATATTGTGGGGGCCAGATATTTAGAGGATACTGGTAAAACTGTATATATTGGGTCTATGGCCCAGTCGGAGAATATTTACTTGTCCGAGAACGGTCAAGCAATGTTATTATGGGAATGGTAGAAGAGGAAGAGATAAGGATTGTACATGATAGTCCAAAAGATGTCCGAGAAGAGAAGTCATATCAGAAATATGGATCCAAGATCAGTAGGAATGTCCTACCGTCCTAAACATCCTACAAGGTTGCATCACGGTTAGAAGTCAGACGTTGGATAGGAAAGGAGTAGAGGAAGGCAACAAATATCTACAAAAGTTGCTACCTCCGCATTAAATGCACTGTACCAACTCCCTGCCCGCATTAATGTGGAGGTGATACCTGAACAGTATATTTCAGCCTTACAACTACTAGCTGGAAATGGATGGAAGGGGCTGATTGGACAAATATCAAGATCGACCATCTTGGATGCACGTAGCAAGTGGAAATGAGAAAGAAGGAGAGTATATAAGGAGAGGATGGAGACAAGATAAGGGGATCAAAAATTCAAAGGAAAAAAGACTGTAACATCTAAGAACGAAACTTGTAGTTAAATCTGAGAATAATATATAAGAACAGACCACCTCGGATCTTGCCAAGGACAATTTATCTCCAATACAAACCTTTTTCTATCCAATCTCTTAACATTTGAATCCCTTGTAATGTCTGTTTGATTAACTAAGACTCAGTATCCAACTCATTCTCTACAAATTCATTGTTCGGGGCTTTTTGAGCCTAAGTCCATCCATTTAGTGGGCTTGGAATTCAAATTTGGTCCTTACATATATAATTTTATAAAAAATGTTGTTTGAAAATGATTCATTTTTCAAAAAATATTAATGTCAAAACAAACATAACCTAGTTCTCATTTTAAATTTTTGGTAGGATGAATGGATGATCACGATCCATCCAAGAACTCAACAAGACTACAAATGACCTCAAATCTTTTACTAATGTACACGCAATAACTTTTTTGGATTCAAACTAGGACTCCTGCAATAGTTATGGGTGGCAAAAAAAATATTAAAAAGTTAATTTCCATCCCAACAGTCTAATTTTGAAAAGAAAAAATGAAGGGTAAAATGTAAAAAAGCTAAAAGTTACGTTTTTTTTTTCCCCTCATATTGGGTGTTTGAGATTAAAAGTTAGCTTTTTAACTTTTCTTCTCAATCGTTCATAATTATTGCATGGATTGTAATACCTAGCCTAGGTATTGTGCTTGATCTAAATCTCACCTTATACACACCTCATTCCTATCTAAGCAAACATCTTCGATAAAGGATGATAAAAAAAGGAAGTTTGCCTTTGTTTGGTGTGGTAGAAAAATGGAGAACAGAAAAAGGGATGGGTGGAGTTTTTCACCTAGGCCCACTGAAAACCATCCTCCCAATTTGGTAGGAAAAATGGTTGAGAAAATACTGTTTATGTATAATTTTCTATCATTTCACTTTTCTATAAATAAATAAAAAAACATATCTTAGTTCTTAGAATTGTGTACGCTATTTCAACACAGCATGATGCTGTTTTGACAGAAGTAAGAACAAAATCACATTTGACTAAAATGAATTTCGAACTTCATTTTAGGATAGTGTAAGTCAAAATTTTGAATATTGCTCGAATTATGGAAAATCAATGAATTTGTTAGTAACATGCTTAGGATTTGGGTTCCTAAGGGAATTCAAAAGGATTCTAGAGGGCTAAATTTAGGACTGGAAAGCCTTGAGGGTTTGGTTGTAACTTAAAAATGAAATGCGATTAGTGTTTTATGTGAGATTTTGGTAAAATTAAAATATAGTTAAGGCCTCAGGAAATTTCAGGTGCAACATTGGAAAATTGGAGTAAGAATAGTTGATGAGGGTTCTTGAAGGAATATGCAACTAGGGTTTTGGATTGCATGTGTGAGCTTCGTTGATGATAAATCATTTGAAATCCTCTGCTCCCCTTTGAGCTCTCTCATCTAATAATCGTTGATGGAAAGTTAAGGCCTGCCCCCAGCTCTGTACTTCAATCCCACGCCTTTACTACCTGGTAGGGGTGACAATTTTTATCTATATCCATGAACCCGCCCATTACCCACCTTATTTGGATAAGTCTTAACCCAACCCATTTAAATATTTGGGTTAAATGGGTAAGACCTATTTGATTATTTAATTAGATGGGTCTAAATGAATAAATCCACTTATAACCACTAAATCCATCTAAAATCTAAAACTTAAATAGTTAAATAAACAATATAACTCACTCAGTCTCACCCTCTTTTAACATTTTCCCTCTGATTTTCTTAGTACCCAAACAAGACTCAAAAGTCAAACACACTTTACCACTTACTCTTCAACATTTCCTACATTTTCCTTCCCTAAACATGAGGAGGAAATCCTCCGCCTCTGAACAGAGATCAAGACCTTCGAGACTCAGCTTGACCGGACCAAAGACTCACCGGAGTACGTTTTCTACGACGGTCCGCCGTTCGCCACCAGACTCCCTCACTATGGCCACATCCTTGCTGGCACCATCAAGGACATCGTCACCCGATACCAGTCCATGAACGGCTTCCACGTCACTCGCCGCTTCGGCTGGGACTGCCATGGCTTGCCAGTCGAGAACGAGATCAATTGCCGGCTCAATCTCAAGAAACTCAACGACGTTTTGAAACTAGGGATTGATAAGTACAACGAGGAGTGCCGAAGCATTGTCACCAGGTTTCAATTCAAAAACCCTAATTAATATGGACTCACCTATTTGTTTGAATCGGATTCGAATCCGAGGGAGGCTTTTTTTTTTTTTTCTTTTAATCTGAGGGAGGCTTTTGAAAAAGCTAAAAAAAATATCGTTTTTTTTTTTTTGAGAAACAATAAATTTTTTTTTTTTTAAATATTGTTAATGGTAGAGAATACAGATCCATGTTTCACTGCTCAGTCTGCTCACTAATTAAATGGGTTAAATAGGTAGGTTACTAATTAAATGGGTTAGGCGGATAATGGATAATTAATTTATATATAAACGGATCATAAATGAATAAATGGTTAATAACACACCCAACCTATTTATGACCTAACCCACCCATTTGCCACCCCTACTACCTGGGCAATGAAAAGCAGACTAAAAAATTTTTATTGTGGTATTTTAACTCCAATAGGGTCAAGGAGCCAATGCATATTTACAAGTGGAAGACTGGAAGTGAAAGCTTTCACAAGCTGTAAGGTCTACTCGTTAGAATCAAAGATACGACAAGAAATCCAAAAGAAAACTGCAATAAATAATAATATAAGCTGATTTCGTCATAGGCAACAATTTTTATAAAAATACATATCTTCTTTAAGCTGCCATTCCTCCCAAATATGGAACAACAACAATGTATGAAAATAAGGATATAGCACTTGAAATGTTTATATGGACAAATGTACGTAACAATCTTTGCTCTGAATCACTGCTGCCAAAAACCTCTGAATACCTGAAATGTGTGACTCTTAAAATATTAATAAAAGGAGAACAATAATATGATGAAATGAGCAAAGAGGTAATAATGTCAGCAAACCAATAAGAAGCTGAGGAAAAGGCAAATACCATGTTTACACCATATGCAACCGATATACCAAGATCACATCTTTGAATGATAAGACCCTGAAGAAAAACAAAAAGGGTAGACAGAAGCAAATGGGTGGCACGTAATAAAATTAGCCACCAACTTGTATCTTGTGTTGCATTATATATAAATGATCCCTTCATTCGTCATGAAGTTGAGTGAAAAATGTGATTCTAGCAACCCAAAATGAAGGCATGTATTTCAGCCCAACTAGATACTGTGTAAAGAATGCCAGATAGCCCCTTCCAACTAGAAGACTCTCCTTCACCACATTCTTTCTGTTTCTTAACTAAGCCAGGGAACAATGGGACAAAAGAAACACCAAACTGACTTGCCACTCTTCTAAGGCTTGAACTTGACCCAATCACAATTCCTATATCTGCCTCAAGCAGACAAAGCAAGTCACCAATTGAGTCTCCAATGTAAACAGTCAAGTTCCTTCTGTCATTGCTGCAATTATTTAAAATATTCTTAAAAGCTTGGACTTTGTCAATGGGAGACTCGACCTTCTTATCAATCTCACCGGTGGAAATGGATTCTATAAAAGTGAACTCATTTGAATGTATATTCAGCTCAAGTAAATCCCCTGCTTCATAGAACAAAAGAAAAAAAAAATTATAAATAACCACATAGAGAAATCGTAGACTAAGCTAGCAACTGATAAGATGCCATATTACAATTAAAAAGGAGTTGGGAGTTGGGGATGCTAAGTTGAATTGGGATTGTAAAAATGACAACAATACCAGAGGGTCCAATTTCCACTCAATATATCAACAATAGTCCATGTTATCCGTAGATTGTTTTTTTTTGACGGAAATGATAGAAATTATTGGTAGATTGTAAACACATGAAAATAGCTGACAACACAGGTAAAAATTGAAATAACCCCATTTATGATAGGATGAAGCGAAAAATCGAACATCAGAAGAAAATCCAACCTGACTTGATAACCACCACCACAAAAACCAGAACAAGAAGAAGAAAAGAGAATGTGAAGAAACACACCTTATAAAAAATGTGTCCTGTCTCCATATGTACAAAATACCAGTAAATGCTCCATTGATTTAGCTTTATAGAGTCCACAAACTAAAAATTACATTGTTTCCACATCATGCCATGTCATATCAGGAATTTACAAACCTAGGTTCTATAGAAACAAGAATTAGTGTCGTGTTTCAACATAGGAACAAGGTGTCAGATGTAACAGTTCACAAAACCCCCCAGCACAGTAAAATGTAATACTTAAAAAAGGGTCAATGAAGACAAAGAAGAGGGAAAATGTAAGAACACTAATCATCTAATCAAGAGCTATCTCAGAATCACAAGCTCAAGCTTATCGCGGGGAAGCTCAATGATATCAATGTATGCACCACATAGAACAAAGCTGTACTACATTCCAAGCCTTGATTTTGCTATGCCCACCAGAATCCTTTCCAATGACTATTTATTTTCTTTCTTTGATAGGTAGGTAAGTTACGCACATGCTTAGTGAATCTTGAACCCACAACATCATCCTCCACCTTGCTCTTACAAGGGGAGGAGGCGTAATTTGAGCTAGAGCTCTTTGGTTCAATGACCAAAGTTCTAGTGCAATTCCTTCCATCATCTATCTTACACACCTAAAGGGATGTAAATTAAACATCTAAAGAAAATTACATATATATATTTTTACATATATATATCTAAAGAAAATTTCACACACACACACACACGCACATACACACACACACACACACACACACACACACACATATATATATTTGGTTGGTATGTTGTACACACACCCTGTGGGTCTTGAACCCAAGACCTCACTCTCCACCTGGCACTTGTAAGGGGAGGAGGTGGCAGTTGAGCAAGATAAACCCTTAACTACCTCTAATTTACACATCCTACATGACAGCTATGCAAACCCATCTTTCTACCAGGAAAACTTATCCCAAAGTTGTTTTACTTCCCCTTGGCTGCATGACAGGGGATCGCTCTTCACTTTAATGAGGGTTACTGAGGGGTTTCTTATCTACATCTTTCATAGAGTTTTTTTTTTTTTTTTTTTTTTTTTTTTTTTGGGATAAGCAACAAAAAAAAATTATTAAGAAGAAATCAGACAAAGTACACTGGGGGTGTACTCAGTGAGAAGAACAATCAATTCAAATTACAAAGCTCAAACATATCTAAAAGAGAAAGAGAAGCAGGAGAATTAAACGCGACACTCTAATCTAATAAAGTACAAAAGAAAAGTGCTTAAAGATCAAGAATAGTCCGTTCACATCCTTCAAAACTTCTAGCATACCGTTCTCGCCAAAGGCACCAAATAATGCAATGTGGCACTGCCTTCCAGAAGGCTATATTTCTATGCCTTCCGAAAGAACCCTGTGAAGCTGCAAACATATCAATAACTCTCTTCGGCATAACCCATTGAAGCCCAAACAAACAGCAAGTCTTTCATAGAGTTTTTGATTTTTGAGGTCATCTTTGTATGTAAACAAATGTTCACATTTCCAAACTTCTGTACAACATTACACACTTCACATTTGCAAATTTCAGAGCGCCAACAAAACTTTCACAATTTTTCCCTGATAGATACCCCCTAAATAAAAAATTTTATAAGACCCCTGAAATAAAATTTTAAGACATGAACAAGATAATCCTTGGTGACATGTATATAAAGGTATATCATGGGCTCTTGCTAAGACAAACAAACAAAATATATCTCAAAGGAAAATACTCAATCTTTTTACACATGCAAAACAATATAGGAGTCAGACAATCCTATCAAAACAAGAGGGATCAAGTAAGCAACTCAACTGACTTCAGACTTGAGTATAAGCATCAGAGGAATAAAACCGTCAGTAAAGTATTACATGAGACTCTAATTTCCACAGCATATAATTTCAGACCTAACATATATGCAAAGAATATCATATTCAAAGATTCTAATAGGTAAGGACATACCTGATGAAAAAGCTGACCTAATGAGATCACCACACCAACAGTATGAAAGTACATGGACATTTGCATTCAAATTTACATTCTTTACAACTTTCTGAAAGAAAGTAGTACAACCATCTTGAAGAATAAGACGTTCACCAGCTCGTTTTATGTCTTCATGATTTAGACCCTTCAGTACCCCAGACTCTATAACTCTATCATTCGCCCTTTTCTCAAAATCCGAGAGTTGTTCAAGTGCTTTTCGTAGATCTTCATACTTGAATTTATCAACTGCAAAGCCACAGAAATTGAAAGCCAAAAATATATATGAGCAATCAAATTCAGGCAAATGCTTCCAAGAAAGTTCTCAAAAATTTAAACAAAGAGTTCATACATCAGTTTGTCTTTGTTTTTTGGAGAATTGCAGAAAAACAAAACAAAACAAAATCTTGTACTGGAAAAAAAATACTGGACTTTATATTATGGATTTTATTAGGGAGATTATCATCACTTTACACAGAGAAACTTAAATGAATATAAAGAATATCCAAGGAAGCCCTTGATATATATATATATATATATATGCAAAGTGTGAACCTCTCCTTCTCTCCTTTTTCTTTTTTAAGACCATGTCATCCCCAAAAAGAGCACAAATATTTTACTAACATATAACTCTCAAAGGCAAAAATTCTTCTGCAAAGTTATTTTCTTTAAAACAAAGATACCCATAAAGTATCACACAATAAATGCAGTAAGATATTAAACCTTTCTCAGGGGGCATAATGCTTTCTATGCATTGCTCAAACTCTTCTGTGTACTGCCTGGAAAGAAGGCCCCATGTGTTCCTAAGATCAGCTGATGACATCCGAGCAAGTTGATTTTCAGGTTGAATCTGATCAGATTTTGGCGCTGTTACTATTGCAATTTCTGCCAAAATGGCAGAGGAATCAACAACAGTGCACGTCAAATCAAAATCAGAAAATAGCATAAGGCGGTCCTCCGCAGGGTTATGCTCTTTGGTCAGAGGAACAACAGTGGGCTGAACAACTGGCTGAGCAGAGAAGAAGTCTATTTCTAGTTTCATGGCTTGGTGATAGAGCTTTTCAATGATGTCAAGCTCTTCTCCTGTCAAAGAGACACTAAGTTTATCGAGCAAGTCTTCAGTTTGCACAGCTGATGCCTAAATTCAAAGATAACAATAGTTGAGTTGTTGATGTAAAGAAGGCCATTTAAGTAATGTATTTTCCTCTGAGACTGTAGTCAGCAAAGGGTAACCCGATTAAAATAAGATACCAATGAAAAGCTCACAGCTCCAAAGGGTGACGGACCTGAAAACCTTCAGACGAATAATTTTCAATCCACTTCCTGTAAGGGTGACTGCCTTCATGAAGATCTAAAAGTGCCTCCAACTCCTTCCCCAGATAGGCATACAACCTCATGCAAGGTGTCATGGCACCCAGAGTGTATGCAGCAACTTTTGTCTTTTCAAAAGGAGTTGCAAGTTTACCAGGACCTTTTACTCCTTCCACTTTCCCAGAGGCTGTTGCCAACAAGAAATCTGTGTACTTCACTGTTGCAGAGTTAACAGAGCTCTCTTTTGCAAGGTCTGAACCCCATTCCTGTATAAGCCATACATTCAGACATTGAAGACAATAACTTGGGTAGTGAAGAGAGACAGCGAGAGAGATTTATATGCAAACAAAACGGGAATTTATGACATAATTTTGTAGACAAGAATTTGAAATTCCATAACATTTGATGGGAAAAATCCATCATTTGGAAGATCCAATAGTTAGTAGAGCCAGTATTCTTGGATAAATTGAGATGTTTGAGTAAGTGCAAGAATTGGGGCACATATCACTAATTACTTCAGAAGAGTTGGATGGGCACAGCAGCACTTGAATTAGAAATGCCCCGTTTGGGAAGAACATTTCTTCTATAAAACATATCCCAATGCACTATCTTTGTGCTTCTTTGATAAAAAAAAATTCACACACACGTCCAAGAAAAAAGAGAGGAAAGAATGGGAAGTATATAAGAGAAATAATAAGCTTCTATCACATGCTCTAACAATTGTTCAAGAATTTATGGACAATATACAAACAGGGATCCCGTCCATGAGAAATCAATATTAGGATGTAGAGAAATCAATGTTAAGATTTTTTATTTTTTTTATTTTATATTATAGGAATATTATTTTTTAATTGAGATACGAGTTCGAGTAGAATTGAATTGCAAAAAAGAATAAATGTGACCAACCTTGACTAGTCTGTTAAGAATCCATAGCTAACCCGAAATTGTTGTGACTAATGCTTGGTTAGTTGGTTGTATTGAGATAATTAATCCTATTACCTCAAGCCTTTCACTTAGGTCAAATGTTTGCAAACCTCCAATCAGATTAGTCAACTAAGGAAAATTAATTCAGAACATTTTCTTCTCTTAAGAAGTTCTATGCTTGAAATGGTCCACGAAAAATGTCACATTACCAAGCTCTGTATATATAATTATTTCCTGTCTTTGTTTCAGCAGGAAAATAATTAATGAGCACTGGAGTATGTGAGAAGCATCCTCTCTCACATGTTTCCCTTGTTATTCTACTTCTACTTAATACGCATCTATGTTCCAATAAATTACAAGGCACCTTTGCCTCTATATTTCTAACCCTTAAAAATTGCTTTCAGATTTTTTATGTAAAAGTAAATTATTCAACAAGGAGAATCTGCATCAATTTTGCACCAAAGAAAGATAAATCATATGTGTATAATTCTTAAATATATGGGCCAAAGCTTCTTCATAGTGCAAATATAATACCACAACAATCACATTTTATGTTTTCCAAAATAAAATTTTGGTTAGGTATGCCTTCCCAATTTGATTGCCCCACCATCAAACTTTGATATACCGCACAGTCAAGAATAGCAACTAGCTCACAAAGAACCCATTTTTATCAAACCATGTTGATCAATTTGCCAACTTATATCAGCCACAATTTAATTACGAGAAGTTCCAAACCTAGGGTCCCCAAAATGCTGAATCAGCCATCAAATAAATAGAGTCCTAATAGTAATGTTCACATATACTTTTTCTTTTTCTTTTTCCTTTTTCTTTTTTTGGGGGGGTGGGTGGGGGGGAGGTTGGTTCTTTATCCTAAGATTAAACCCCTAATTCCAGATCCACTTTTTTTTTTTTTTTTGATAAGTAAGAATAGAATATTATTAATAAAAGAAAAGCAAGAGAAACACAAAGAGTTCACGGTAGTGAACAAAGGAAAAAAAGAAACAACAAGACAAAAAAGGAAAATAGTGTGGACATTTCCACTTTCAAATACCATGATATGAAAATGGAAATGTCCACACTATTAATACAAAAGAATAGAACCCTCTATAAGATTTACAACAGCAATAGTTCAACAAAAGCTCTAAAACCACTTTTTATCTCCACTATATTTCCCACACTAGCTAAACTAGAACCTAATATAACTATCCATCTAGTTAAATCTATCATATTTTACCAACCAAAACACAATGAAAACATAATGAATAAGATTCAGCCTCCAATTTTCTTTTGTTAACCTATATTTCTTGGCAATTGAGCAGATCATAGACAGAATAAGATAAGGTTTATTCTACCTGTACAAATGAATTATGCATTTTCAGCTCCTCTAGAACTGCCTTCCTCAATTCAGAGATCGAAATTTTTGCATCATCATCATCCGCACACTCTTCTGCTAACTCATACCTATAATCAGTGAAAAGATATAAAAAAAATAACAATAATACTAATAATAATACCATAAATAAAAGAGACATAAATATCCAACAAATACATAGCCCAACCCTCTAGTCCTCGATAAAAACGGGGCAAAAAACAGATAAAAAGTTATGCAGGAATTTAGCATGTTACTAAGACTAAAACTTACCTCAATTAGTAGAGGTACATATTTTAAAACCTACATTTGGTTGCAGAGAAAAACTGACAAAAAGAATTGGGGGAATGAAACTTAATACCATATGGTTTAAGTCAACTTAAACAATTCTAACTCACCCACACAAACCTATCAATCAAATTATTTAGTTGAGATTTAACATTACTTATCCTGAACCTCATACAATGAATATCCTATCATTTGATCTTTTCTTTAATTTTCCCACCTTTCCTCAGCAGGAGAGCATAAAATTAAAAAAAATGTTCATCTTTTCCTACACTTTCTCAGCAACCAAACAAGAGGAATAAATAACATTTAAAAAAATAAATAAATAAATAAATAAAAACTAACATGTTTACTCATATACTCAGGAATGGGCACAGGTGAATTAATTTCAAAACCCCTCTTTTTTCAAAGCAAAACATTCTGAATTTGTGATTCTCTAAGTGATATAAGATATATATGTAAGATTCATACCCTCACTTCATTGTGTTTTGCTAAATTTTGTTGCAACCAAACATATCCAAAAAATGAATATTTAGATGATCATGCCTAAAAAAAGCAATTACATGGAAGAGCGCAAGTCTTTAATCAATCTGTAGATCTTTTTACACTAATCATTTAGAATATTATATTCGCAATGTTAATTTCCTCATCTCCCCCATACCCACTATGTAAATTGAATTACATATTCCGAACTTTTTCCTCAAAGCCAATAAAAAATTAAATATATTGATGCACTAGACTCGTTGTCATTAATGTCTTATTCGGTTATTGAATCAAATTGACTATTTTAGCTCAGTGCTAAAGTTACACCATCTTTTCCTACACTTTCTCAACAACCAAACAAGGGAAAATTTTTCCAGCAAAAGAATGGGTACTGAACAAATCTAAATGTGAATATAGTTCCACGCCATCTAAAATCAGCTATTATTCCTTATTTTAATTTATAAGTTTTTCTTTAGATAATTCAATAGTTGGAGACGGGGGGATTTGAACCCTAGATGTCTCCATTGGAAACACAAGGAGGTGTCAACCAGTTTAGCTCAAAGCTCGTGACAGTTATTATTCCTAATTTGGTGGAATAGAATTTTTAAATAACTTGGTACCATATACACCCTTGGATTCAAGGAAATTAAGCAACTATTTGGGTTAGCTACTTGAAAACGAATGTTTTGAAAAAACAGAAATTTCAAAATATGAGCTTTGAAAATGTGAGTTCTATTAACACACTTGAGCATTTGGTAAAATTTGTGAATAGTTCTATTGCTGTAAAAAATTATGGTTCAAAAAAATAGTTTTGCTTTATAATGGTGTTCTTTAAAAGCATGCCATGAGCTACAATTTTAAAACAATCATTTTATCTGGTTTTTAAAAACACAATTTTCTAAAAAATGCAAAGACAAATGCCAAAGTTTTCCGCATTATCATTTAATAATTGCTAGTTTTCCCCGAAGAGATCGGGGACCAAACAGGCTCTATGTATATAAAAGAAAGTAATAAACTTCATTGAACCTTAAAACATGAAAGTACAATGAAAACAAGGCACATAGGCAGAGTGCTATAGAGACAATACAAAATAGAAACTGAGGATCTACATTTGAACCATTAAATGGATCAGCACCATTTCAAGGAAACCCCAATATGCCCAATTCTTATTTGATTGACCATCCCATTACATCAAATGGGCAAGTAAGTACTTCCCAAAAGCTTAATTATACAGTAAACTTACTAAAACCCCAATTCCTTTCAAATACAAATGAAGCAATCAGCAATCAGGATTCCACAACGATATATTATTCCACTCTTTCACAGTTAGTTCTTTTTCTTCTTTACCACACTTTCCTCGCAACCCAAACACACCCACAGATTCAAAATCCAATAAACCCAACTCCACTATCACATTTTCCTACCAACCAAACAGACCCACATGAGAAAAAGTCCCCCCAACCAAACAAAATATAATCATACTACTAAATCAAGCTTTGCAACCAAAATAGAAAAAACAAAAGAGGAGAAAAATTGATTAACCATTCCATTGCATCAAATGGGAAAGTAAGTATAATCCAATTCAAACCCAATTCCACACTCACATTTTCCCACCAACCAAACAGACCCACATACCAAAAAAGCTCCTAAATACAAAATAAATAAATAAAATCAATGATATAACCAAATCAATGAAAATTAAAAAAAGGAAATGGACTCACGCTTGAGCAAAAGCGCGGAGAAAGTAGACATCTTGAGCGATGTAATGGCGGAAAGTTTCGACCCTGAGATTCCCAGAAGCCAAACAGAGAACGAAAGGCGTGTAGAGAGCGAGCACCGATTCTCTGCGGAACTTGATCCAGGATCGTTTGGCTAAACCCACCTCGGAGTCCACTGCTGCCACGGACTTTGCTGAAGGAGGAGGAGGGATCGCCATTGAAGTTGGCGAGTTGTTGAATCGAGAAGAGGAGAGGAGGCGAGTTGAGAGGTAGTGAGGAAGGGGTCTGATTGGGGTTTTTAGGGAGAAGAGGAAGCGCATCAGACACAGGGAGAGAGAGAGAAGAGTAGTGAACAGTACTGAAGGTTGAAATCTTAGGTGCCAATGTGACATTGAAATACAAGTACAGGCTGTTTACTTGCTAATCAACTAATGCTGTGTGGGATGTTTCCTCGACAGCGGGTAGATTGTTATTATGGTTACACGCGCTTTTTTTCTTTTTTTAATAAATAGTAATACATGTAAGAATATATAAAAAATAATAATTGTATTATAAACCGAGTTTATAATACATTATATAATCAGAATATAAAGAAGTCATTTTGGTTCCTCCTCTAGCTATTATTTTTTAGATAGAATTTGGTTACAAATTTAATTATAGGTAAGACCATAACTAGAATTTTAAGAATGAGGAGACCAAAGTAATAACATATACTAGCTTCATTACACGCTCTGCACGTGCAATAAGACTTTTTTTATTTTATTTTGAGTTTAATGTAATTTTTCAATTTGAATTTATCTATTGTTGTGAGGTTATAATAGAATGGATTTTTAAGAAACTAAAATTTAGGATTTGACATTGAGTGTATCAAACGTGTGTGAGATATATTTAAATAAAGAGTGTGCTAATTTTTAGGAAAAAAATTTCTCTGGTAGTTTTTTTTTTTCTTTTTTTGAATTTTGAATTTTGTTGAATTATAATTTTAACCCCATTTTTTATTTTTTTTTAAATAAGGATTATCTAATTAGATTATGAGTATTTTTAACAGTCATAACTAACTTTCTGAATCCTCTTAATATATAGAGATAAAATCTATCCCATTTAAGAGTGTTACATGGAAATTATGTGAAAATTTTGGGGGCCATCCATATATATTCTTAAGATTTTAACTAAATTTAAGGGTAATTTTTAATTATTGAAAATTTTGGGAGGGCTAAATCTCCCTCAAGTTAATGAGTAGTTTCGTTCTTAGTGGATTTGTCAAAATTTACATCTAATATAAAGTAATTGAGTAGAGTTGTAGCCATTAGCCACGATCAAGTTTGTAGTCAAATTTTGTCTATTGGTAAATAGGTTTATTATATGAGAAACTTTTATCTCTCTCTCTTTAAGCCCATGAATTCACCACTTGAGTACCACCTTAAAGAATTTTCTTTAAGTTTTTTTATAAAGAAGTTTCTTCTAAATTTAGTTAAGGAGTAATGTTTATATTTCGTTTCTATTTTAGTTTTCAAAATAATATATTTTTCATTTTTATTTCCTATAATAGTAATTTTGTTTATGAAATAATAGTTTTTGAGTTCATTAACATGTCATTTGGTGACATTGTTGGTTTTTCTTCCCTGAAAAATTGTCATTGTCGAATTAAAAGTAAATAATATATTATCTCAAATCTTACTCTTTTTTTTTTTTTCTCTTGTGTGACTTATAAAAAAGTTGTTATCTATAAGCCGCACAAGATAGAAAAATGAGTAAGATATTGAGATAAATTAATGGTAAGGAAAAGTACCAAATGAGATATATATATATTAGCCTCTAAGCACTCATGTTGTGCGTGCTCAAAAACTCTTCTATTTTTTTAGATAAAAATTAATAGTTTGCATTTATTATAATTTAGAAATATATATTTTTATTTTTCAAACAAATAAAAATGATAAACTTTAGAGATAAGCAGTAATTTCTTTTTTGAACGTGAAGGGAAAAAAAATCCTAAATTTTAGAAGTTTTCTTTTTAAATTCAAAATGAAATTTGTAATTTGAACATTTATGACCCTATTTCTAAATGAAGTTACCCTTCATTAATGAGGATATTTTTGAATTATATAAAAGTCCAATTGAAAGAGGGGAATCCTCTTATATAATATAATATATATATATATATATATATATACACATATATTTCCCCTTCTTACTCTTTAGTTATCAAAATAAATTAAAATTTTAAAAAGAGTTGATATCTATAAGTCTGATGCGCGCATGTACACACACACGAATCCAAATCTTCTATCTCATTTTATCTGCTCCACTTTATATTCTGCTAATAAAAACTTTCCATATGTACACCTATTAAATTTAAATTTAAATTTCAGTATTTTCTTATTTTAGTTTCCTAAATAAATAAATAAAACCCAAACCACCCCATTAGCCAACAACCACTAGCCGCCACCGGTGCTCCACCACCACCACCACCAGTAGTCATGAAAGGCTAACCATCACCTTCAACCACTTGCCACCACCACCACCAGTAGTCACCAAGATTAAAACCTAAACCATCCCATCAGCCACCACTACCATAACCAATCCTCCACCACCCACAACCTTAGTCGACATCATCAATGTCCAACCACCACCTTTGGCCACTAGCCACCACAACTACCCCTCTTAATCCCACCAACAACCATCACTCCATCACCAAAAAAACCCCAAAAAATCTATAGACCACCAACGTCATTCATATATTCTTTGAAAAATAAATAATAATGACATATATGAGAGATTTGGATCTAAGAAAGACGAAGTCTTTGTCTCTCTTTTGTATGATGGTGGTTCCAAATATGTTGGGTTTTATGGTGGAGTGATGGTGGTTGGTGAAGGGTGGAGAGATTGGCTTGGATGTCCGACCTGGTAGAGATCATGCGATGGTGGTTGCCATGACCGGTGACTTCAAGGATGGCGGCTGCCGGCGTTAACCAAGTTTGGTGGGGTGAAGGTTGGTGGTGGTGGTAGGGAGGTGTTTGGGTTTTTTTATATTTTATTTTAGGTAGGTAAAAAAAAAAGTCATAATAGTAGAATTTAATTAATTAGGTGAATATGTGGCAAGATTTTATTGGTGGAGTATAAAGTAAAGCAAACAAAATGAGACAAAAGATTTGGACCACACACACACACACACACACACACACACACATATATATATATATATATTATCTATGAGATGATTCAAGTTACACTTGATATCTTTCTCAAAAAAAAAAAAAAGTTACACTTGATATAACTCTATAAAAGTTGCCAATTTTTTAGACCATTGATTTTTATGAGATCTAATAGTTAAAAGTAGTTAACTACCATATTAGCAAAATTTATTAAAGAGTGTTTTATTGTTGGTCTTACCTTATTTATTACAACCATTAATTTCTCTCACCTTATTTATTTAAGAGAAATTACACTTTACCACCCTAACTTGTATTATACTTTGCACCATAAACTTTTCAAATGCATGTTTTGCACTCTAAACCATGACTCTTGTTACACTTTGCACCCATATGTTAAGGTTGCTGTTAACTTGGATGAAAATTCAAAATTTAGGGTGCAAAGTGTAATAAGGGGTATAGTTTATGGTGATAAAGTGTAATTTATCTTTTGTATTTAAAGGATTGAGAAGATGAGCAATTAAGTCTTTTCATGTGATGCCATATTTTTCCATCCAAGTTATTGGCAAACTTGATGTCCGGATACAAAGTGTAACAATGATCATAGTTCATGATGCAAAACGTGTATTTAAAAAGTTTAGAGTGCAAAGTATAATTTAAGGTATAGTTTAAGGTGATAAAGTGAAATTTCCTAATTCATTTGTTTATGCAGTCAAAATGAGAACATATTTCTCTAGATTGGTATAATTTTTTTTTTCCATCCATTCTTTTTGCTATGGCGACTTATGGCATAACATCACATTCCTTCCATTCCGTCACTTGTGATTGTGAATGCATATACGTACACATATATTGATGCTACTAGGATTTGAAACGAGGGTAGGCAGGGGTACTGGTGTCATCATCTGAAATAATGCAAATGAAGTGGTTGCTGGTACTTTCCGTTTCAATTAATTTATCTCAAGATCTTTCTCGTTGTAAAGTGTTGTGCGACTTTATAGATAACAACTATATATTTCTTCTTATCAAAAAAAAAAAAAAAAACTATATATTTCTTCTTCTTCAAATTTTTTTTTTTAATTCAAGAATGACAACATTTTCTAGGGGAGAGAAACCAACAATACCACCAATCTACATGTTAATGAACTCAAAAACTATTATCTCTTTCATTAATTATTTTTTCGAAGGTTTCACTAATTATTTAACAAAGAAAATTACTATAATACGAAATAAAAATAACAAAATATATCATTTTGAAAACTAATTAAAATAGAAATGAAATATAAACATTAAGTCATTAACTAAATTTAGAGAAAAACCTTATATAGAAAACTTAAAGAAAGTCTTTACGAGAGTACTCGAGTGGTGGATTCGTGGGCTTAAAGCGTGATGTACCCAAAATTCTTAGGTTTAATACACTATTTTGACTATACTATTAATTGGTCCATAGGATTTTCATAGTAAATAAAAAAATAAAAATTTGAGAGAGAGAGAGAGAGAGAGAGAAATTTCCCATAAAATTAACTAATTTACCAAAGGACAAAGTTCCCATTGAATTAACTAATTTACTCAATATCCACTATTGACAAATCCACTATTTGATTACTTTTTTTTTCTTATATCCTCCAAACTTGCAAAATTTTTAGTATATCAAAATTTAATAATTATATCATCAATCAAATGTTTAAATTTCAAGTTTTATAGTCTAAAATTATGTATATAAAATATATTTATGAATTAAATAGTAAATAATATATGATTGACACGAAATTTGACATGCATGTTAAGATAAAGAATATGCAATTAACTACGTTAGTTTTTTGGTGAGAGTTTGTAGCCAAACTTCATCATTTACCAAAATTATATGAAAAATATATACATTTTTTTTTTTGGATAACAAATAAGGACGAAGTTTGGCTATACAAACTTGGTTGTAGCCAAAAGTTATAACTTCCTTTAATTTTTTTTTGAGATTGTTACATAAAAATTTAATCATTGGATTGCATGTTCTTTATTCTCTTAATATACATGTCAAATTTGTGTTAATCGAATGTGCGGGGACATGGGCCTAGAATCATATATTGGACTTTGGGCCTTATCCGAGGACAGTATCATGCCGAGGAGGGACAAATGGTTAAGGGGATTCCAATTTGGAGCCTCATGAGTAGGAAAGGAGAAGAAGTAGTCCGAGGATAAATTCCTCCTCGGCCATGGCATATATAGCTCAGACACGCATCCCAACGACGAAAATGACTTTCATGGAAGCCCCAGTGTTAGAGGCGTGCCTCATGAACACACAAGAAGGAAGAGAGTTCGAAAATATCTAAGAAAAAACTGCTACCCTCGCATTAAATGCATTGCAGCTACTTTTCTGGTCACATTTATGTGGAGAAGACCCCTGAATAGTGCTTCCTTGGCTACCGCAACTAATAGAGAGCCAGAAGGGGTGTCTGATGGGACGGGCACTCGAGTAGTAGCGTGAACGATTGACAAATGGAGGGCCAAGATCATCAGGAAGGGAATATATAAGGTAAAAGACCCCTGAAGGAAGATGGATCAGAAAAATAGAGAAAGAACACTGTAGCACCCAGAGCTGCACTTGTAATCAGCTCCATTAATCTATACAAAGATTTGCCTCCTCGGACAGTACATTCACCTAATCTTATGCATTTTGCTCTTGCATGATTGTCTTTCAAACCCATCTTAGCCGTTGTTAAACTCATTAGGGCCTAGTTCTTTAATCCATTCTCTACAAATTTATTGTATTGGGCTCATTGGGCCAAGATCCCTTACATCTTGGGCTTGGGCTGCAAATCGTGTCCCTACAATTGGCGCCGTTTGTGGAGAGAACTTGTGTGATAGTGAGTGTAACGGTTAACAATGGTAGGTTCAGGTCCACACCAGGCGGAATCCATAGCATCCCAACGTGAAAACCCCATTGCCAACCCTGAGCGTGGAGGGGATTGAGAGGGCAGTGTGCACACTACACATACAAGCAAAAGCCATACTTGAGTCAGAAGTCACGTCTCTCAAGACCAACCTAACAGAGCCATGCAGTTGGAAATTGATCGGTTAAAAAGGGAACTCCGCCATGCACGACGAAGGCAAACTCCCTCTAACTCTGACGTTTCTTCTGATGACGAAAGGGACTTCAGTTACAGGCGAAGATCTCGAACCCCGCCCAACAAGTCTTTCCCCTACAAAGAGGAACGCCATCGCGAATGGAGGGTCGGAAGCTCGCCTCACAAAGGCGTGGGAAACGACGCTGTGAGCAGGGCCTTGGACCAAATCTCCAAATCACCCTTCACATGCAAAATCGAGGGAGCTAAACTTCCTCGACGATTCACTCAACCTGCTTTCACCATGTACAACGGTAGAACAGACCCCGTGGAGCATGTGAGCCATTTCAATCAAAGAATGGCTGTCCATTCTAAAGACGAAGCCTTGATGTACAAGGTTTTTCCATCCAGTCTGGGACCCGTTGCAATGAGATGGTTCGACAGCCTAAAGGCAGATTCTATAAGTTCCTTTAAGGGGCTCACCTAGGCATTTTGTTCCCGCTTCATCACCTGCAGCAGGGTTCCTCGGCCCTTGGCTTCCCTACTATCCTTAAGCATGTGAGAGGGGGAGACACTAAAAGCGTATTCGGATAGATACTGGGAGATGTTCAACGAAATAGATGGCGACTTTGATTATGTGGCCATCGGTACCTTCAAGCTCGGCCTCCCTACCGATCACGGTCTGAGGAAATCTCTAACTGGCAAACCTGTCACCAGTGTGCGCCAACTTATGGACCGAATCGACAAGTATAAAAGGGTCGAAGAAGACCAGCAGCAGGGGAAAGGAAAGGAAAAGGTTATCCCTCAGGAGAGGAGGGATTTCAGGCTGGACCGATACAATAACGACCGACCACAGAGAGATTTTGTTGGGCGGTCAGGGTCTGCTCATCCATAGGCAGTCAATGCTGTGTTCCGAGAGCCAGTGCATCAAGTTCTGGAAAAGATTAGACATGAGTCATTCTTCAAATGACCGAACAAGATGGCAGAGAGCCCTGTAAGGCGCAATCGAAACCTCCATTGCCAATACCACCAAGACCATGGACACACTATGGAAGATTGTAGAAGTCTATGAGACCACCTGGATCAACTCGTCCAGGAAGGAAAGTTAAAGCAACTCTTGCATCACTCCAGTGGCCAAGAGGGCCAGGCAGACCCAGAATCTCGGAGAGATGATTCTACAAGACCGCCCTTGGGAACGATAAACGTCATCTTTACTGCTCTAGGGAGAACCGGTTCCTGCCCTTCCAGAGTGCTATCTGTGGCTTGGCTATCCGCCAAGGACGTTAATCAAGAGCCAAAGAGGGCTAGACTAAAAATCCAGCTAGTCTTGGGCTTCTCGGATGAGGATAAAATCAGAACCATCTAACCCCACGATGATGCTTTGGTGGTTACCTTCAGGATTGGGGGATATGACGTGAAGAGGGTGATGGTGGACCAAGGCAGCGGTGCCGAGATAATGTACCCAGACCTGTACAAGGGGCTGAACTTGAGACCTGAGGACTTAACACCCTACAGTTCGCCCCTGGTGAGTTTTGATGGGAAAGTCGTCATCCCGAAGGGCCAAATTAGATTACCCGTGTAGACCGGCTCGAAAATAGTGGAGGTAGACTTCATCGTGGTGGACGCTTATTCACCCTACACAACCATTGTGGCCAGGCCTTGACTTCATACCCTAGGAGCCGTTTCTTCTACTTTGCACCAGAAGGTGAAATACCCATCTGGGGGCCAGGTTAAGGAGATCCTGGGAAATCAATCTATGGCTAGGCAATGCCTAGTGGTTACCATCCGGCATCAGCCCAAAGCCGAGTCCTTGGCCCATGCTGAAAGGGGCTTATAGTAATTAAAGGCTCTAGCGTTGCTTGTCGGTGGGTTGGCTGAGGAGGCAAAATGTGAGAATTTGGTAAAGGTTGTTATCGGTGACGATCTGGAGAAATTATTTCAGATTGGGGCCCAACTACCTCTTCCAGAAAAGGAAGAGCTAGTAGATTTTCTTAGAAAAAACGTTGATGTCTTTGCATGGAGTGCTTACGAAGCCCTGGGGGTGGATCCGAACTTCATTTGCCATCATCTGAATGTTAATCCATCTGCCATTCCCAAGAGGCAGCCTCCTCGGCGCTCGTCCAGGGAACACTTCGACGCGGTCAAAGATGAGGTGATGAAATTAAAACAGGTGGGGGCTATCAAGGAGGTATTTTACCCTAAGTGGTTAGCCAACACTGTGGTGGCGAAGAAGAAGAGTGGAAAATGGCGAGTGTGTGTGGATTTCATAGATCTAAATAGGGCTTGCCCAAAGGATCCCTTCCTTATGCCTAAGATAGACCAGCTGGTGGATGCAACCATAGGCCATCCTCGGATGAGCTTCCTAGACGCCTTTCAGGGATACCACCAAATACCGCTAGCCCTGAACGATCAGGAGAAGACAACTTTTGTCACCCCTACAGGAAACTATCACTACAAAGTGATGTTGTTCGGTTTGAAGAATGCAGGGTCCACTTATCAAAGGATGATGACTAGGATGTTTGAACTGTAGTTGGGCAAGAGCGTTGAGGTCTATATAGACAACATGGTGGTAAAAAGTAAGGTAGTCTCCGAGCACTTGGGAGACCTTGGGAACATATTCGAAATTCTGAGGAAACACAAATTGTGCCTCAACGCTTCCAAGTGTTCCTTTGGTGTGGGATCAGGCAAATTTCTAGGCTACATGGTGACCTATAGGGGAATTGAAGTTAACCCCGACCAGATTAAAGCGATCAACAGTTTACAACCACCTCGGAATCTAAAGGAAGTCTAGAAATTGACTGAAATGACTGCTGCCCTAAATCGGTTTATTTCTCGGTCGGCGGACAGGTGCCGACCCTTTTTCCTACTGATTATCAAATGGAAGGGGTTCGAATGGATCAAGGAGTGTGCCTCAGCCTTCCAACAGCTTAAGGATTATCTCTCTCGACCTCCTATCATGTCCAGTCCTGAGGTTGACGAAGTCCTGTTCGCTTACATTGCTGTGGCCACTCATGCTATAAGCTTGGTATTGATACGAGTTGACGGTGGCGCACAAAGGCCCGTTTATTATGTGAGCAGGTCACTACATGAGGCTAAGATCCATTATCTGCCACTGGAAAAAGTTATTTTGGCAGTGGTACACGCCACACGCAACCTCCCCCACTACTTTCAGGCGCACACGGTTATCGTCCTAACTCAGCTTCCACTCAGAACTCTACTCCAAAGTGCTGACTACACAGGGAAGATTGCTAAATGGGCCATGGTCCTGGGGGCTTTCGACATCAAATACATGCCTCACACTTCTGTTAAGGGTTAAGTCCTTGCGGATTTGGTAGCCGAATTTACTGAATCCCCGTTAGAAGAAGAAACGGGAACGCAACACATGGATGGAAAATCGGTTGGCATGATCTCCCAGCAGGGCCCCCTATCCTGGAAAGTGTACGTTGATGGTGCAGCAAATTAGAAGGGTTCTGGAGTAGGGTTAGTACTAATATCACCCGAAGGGATCACCATCGAAAAATCATTAAGATTGGGATTCTCAGCCACCAATAACGAAGCTGAATATGAGGCTCTGCTAATGGGAATGACCATGGTGTGAAAAATGGGCGGAAAGGCCGTAGGCATGTTCTCGGATTCCAGGTTGGTCATCGGACAAGTCAAGGGAGAATTTGAGGCGAGGGATAAAAGAATGCAGGAATACTTGAGTCAGGTAAGGCGCCTGTAATCAGAATTCGAATCTTTCAGTCTGTTACACATCCCCAGGAGCGGAAACACCCATGCCGATTCCCTAGCCACGCTCGCAACCTCCTTGGCGTAGAGCTTGCCTCGTGTCATCCTCGTAGAAGACCTATACAAACCCACAGAGACGAACAGAGAGATGGTTCATGTTCACCAAGTTAGGGTGGGGCTTAGATGGATGGACCCCATAACACTGTTCTTAAAAGAGGATACCCCACCCGAGGAAAAATCGGAAGCGAACAAAGTACGTAGGAAGGCTCCTCGGTTTTGGCTGTCCGAGGACCAGGAATTATATAAACGCTCATTTTTTGGGCCATACCTGCTATGTGTACACCCCGAGGCAACATAGTTACTCCTTGAGGAGTTACATGAGGGGATTTGCCGGAGCCACACCGGAGGCAGATCTTTGGCGCACAGAGCCATCACTCAAGGCTACTGGTCGCCGAATATGCAAAGGGAAGCACAAGAGTATGTAAAGAAGTGCAACCAATGCCAAAGATTCGCACTAAACATACACCAACCAGGGGGAGTTCTTAATCCACTATCCAGCCCCTGGCCATTCGCCCAATGGGGCTTAGACATTGTGGGCCGTTTCCCTAAGGCAGCAGGAAACATGAGATACCTGCTGGTTGGCACAGATTACTTCAGTAAGTGGGTCGAAGCTGAACCTCTAGCAAACATCAGGGATGTGGATGCGAAGAAGTTTGTATGGAAGAACATTGTCACACGATTCAGAGTCCCTCGCACCCTCATCTCAAACAACGACCTTCAATTCGATAGCAAATCTTTCAGGAGATATTGCTGCGGCTTGGGAATTACAAATAGGTATTCTACCCCAGCCTATCCCCAAGGGAATGGACAGGCTGAGGCTGTTAACAAAGCCATCGTAAGCGGACTCAAGAAAAGGTTGGACGACGCGAAGGGGAAGTGGGTGGATGAACTGCCACATGTTCTGTGGACGTACCGAACCACACCTCGTAAGTCGACGGGGGAAACTCCTTTCTCAATGACATATGGAGTCGAAGCTGTTATTCCTGTGGAGACTGGCTTCCCAACGTTAAGAAAGGGCTCATTCAATCCGAACACTAACGATAGGCTACTAAAGAAGAGCTTAGACTTGATTGAAGAAAGAAGGGAAAATGCAATGGTTCAATTGGCATACTACCAACACAAGCTCAAACAAGGTTATGATACCAACGTGAAGCTGAGACCATTGACACTTGGTGATCTGGTGTTGAGAAAGGTTCTGGGTGCTGCAAAGAACCCAGCGTGGGGAAAGTTAGGGCCCAATTGGGAAGGACCTTATCGCATCACCTCGGTGGCTGGTGTAGGAGCATATTTTTTGGAAGACTTAGATGAGCATGTAATACCACGCCCTTGGAATGTAAATAACCTGAAAATGTATTATTATTAATAAGAGCTTCATTTATCAACACATTCATTTATTATATAAATGCTTTATGCTTTACACTATGGCATCTTTCCTAAGTGTTTAAAACGAACCATAATCATGCCTGAAGTCCTCGAACCAGATGCTATGGGGAAATTAACACACTATAACATCTTTCCTAAGTGTTTAAAATGAACCATAGTTATGCCTGAAGTCCTCGGACCAGATGCTATGGGGAAATTAACACACTATGGCATCTTTCCTAAGTGTTTAAAGCGAACCATAGTCATGCCTGAAGTCCTCGGACCAGATGCTATGGGGAAATTAACACACTATGACATCTTTTCTAAGTGTTTAAAGCAAACCATAGTCATGCCTGAAGTCCTCGGACCAGATGCTATGGGGAAATTAACACACCATGACATCTTTCCTAAGTTTTTAAAACGAACCATAGTCATGCCTGAAGTCCTCGGACCAGGTGCTATGGGGAAATTAACACACTATGGCATCTTTTCTAAGTGTTTAAAGCGAACCATAGTCATGCCTGAAGTCCTCGGCCTAGATGCTATGGGGAAATTAACGCTGTGACATCTTCTCTAAGTGTTTTTCACTAAGTGTCAAAACGGATCCCAGGTTATAATTAGCTTCTTGGATTTCTAACTCTGAGCAAGTTAGAGTCCTTGATTATTTATCCAATTCATAATACAAATGTATGTTAAACCTCCTTATTACTGGAACTTAACCAAAATTATTTAGATTGTTGGCAGTTCAATACCATTGGCAATAGTTATAAACCTTCAAGCATACCGGTTGAAAATACAAGGAATGAAAGGAAGAAAAGATATCTCCATTAAATAGAAAGAAGAATACACCACGATTGGTGACAGATTGTCATTACAAAAGGTATATGTACATAAAAAAAAAAAAAAAAATACAAGAGAATCCTACATCTAGGCATTGGCTTAGGGAGTGTCCTTCTTGGGATTAGCAACCTTGGAAGGGACGTCATCAACTTTGGACTTAGCTTCCGCGTCCTTGGCCTAAGAGACTACATCCCTGATTGTAAGGGCATTTTCAGAGGACTTGGCTTCCAAAGGTGGCTGAGTCTCCTTAACCACTCCAGCCCCTTCAAGAACTTTAGCTTCAGGAGGGAGAGTTTGAGTAGTAGGGAGTTGCTCAGGAGGAACTTCTCGAATATCTGCTGGGAAGAAAACATTCTCGGCCTTCCTCAGCTCAGAGTCTGCAGGAACTCCCGCCCGGTCCATTGCAACTCCTCAGGACTCGGTGCAGTAGTCCCTGCACACTACGGCAACCTTCTCTGCCAGTCGAGTCTCCGTGTCACGCACCCCACGCTCGTAGGATGCCTTCACCGCAGCCTCAATGGCTTCCCTGGCCACCCGAGCTGCCTCTTTAACTTTTTGTAGCTCGGCCTTGAGATCCAGAATGGCTTGCTTTTCTGTGGCCAGGTTTATCTCAGTTACGTGCAATTGTTGGCGCTGATCCTCGGCTTGCCTCTCCACGGTTTTCAAACCCGCCAAGGTACTGTTGCAAGCTTTGACCTCTTCTTTCAGCTGCTCAGACAGCTCAGCCTGCTCTTGCCTTAAAGCTCCCAGCTGCTTTTCAACCTCTAGCCGGGAGTGGGCCTCAGCCTTAGTCTCGTCCTGAGCGTTCCTGAGCCACTCCTCGACCACATAGACTTGCTGGGTAAGCTGCATAGAAGTAACAAAGAGATCATCAAGAATATACACACATACGAATAAACGTGCAGCCTAGTGTCTAACGAGAAAAGATGCAAGTTGGCTTGCCATTGCCAGGTCCCTCTTCAGTGACATGAAGAGGTCAGGTTGCCTAATGCGCCTAAGGCCCTCCATGTCTCTGGGAATGAGAAGGGGCTGCTCTAAGGCCTTGGCGAGGATGCCGGCGTGCCCCCTTTGGGACTCCTAGATGGTGGCGTCCCAAGAAATGGGAGCACCCTCCACCTTTAGCCGAGAGGCCCAAGAGTGCTGCCCTTGGCGCACGTCGGCTTCATCCCTGCTCTCCATTGACTTGGCCCTTTTATCCTTAGGGTCCTTGGTTTTCTTTTGCTGCTTGGCACCCTTTGGAGGCACCATCTCACCTTCCTCCAAGTCCTCTACCGACCTCTTCTTCCTCAAGTTCGGGTTGGCCTTCAATGCGAGGTCAATAAGGGGTGGAGGGGGAAGAGGAGGAAAACCGGGAGAAACCTGTGTCTTGGGGACATCCTTTGAAGTCTGTCCCTTGTTCCTGTTGGCCATTAAGCCCCTTAGACCGGTCCTTGGCTTCAGGTCCATGCCTTCCTCTTCGACCTCAGCGCTGGTATCAATCCGGGTAACCACCAACCTCGAAGAATGTGCAGCAGAGAGTCTGTCAAAATCAGCCTTAGAGTCCAAGAGCTCTACTGGCCTTGTTGGCACTCCACCTTCCTCCTTGAAGCGGAATTGATCAATCTCGGCCTCGAGGGATGAGTGAGTAGAAGCTACCTCCTCTCTCGGAGCGACTACCTCCTGGACGACGCGCTGGATGGGCGGCTGAACGGGCGAAAGGTCTCTTCGAGCCAAAAATCCCAGCTTGGAAACGTCTATCCTAGCCAACCGAAAGCTTCCAGCCCTTATTGCCTGGCCCGCGTCCTAAAATATGCGGGACAAAGGCTCGTAGTCCAAGATCAGGTGAGCGGCCCGTAGCTATCCGTCCTCACTCACAAATATCTTCGACCTCAGGAGGTAGTTGAGAGCCTGAACATTGGTCAGGCTGAGCCTCGGAGCGACGTGGTTCTTATCTGCAAAAACATCCGAGAAGAAAATCGTAGTCAAAACAGTGAAAACTATCATCAGAAGAGGATTAAGTGTCAAAAATGAATGAGAATAGAAGGGATAAATCCCTTGCCTAAAGAGACTAATCCTAAGGTACCCCACCTGGCTCTCCTGCCCGAGTTGGGCAAGGAAGTCCGTTGTGCCACTCCCCGGAGGCGACCAGATAATCATCCTTCAAGCCCTTGTTAGACTTAGGAAGGCAGGATATCAACCTAACGACGTCAGACCGAGACTTGAGGTAATATCTCGCGCTAGCAAGGGAATGGCACTCGTACATATGAACGACGTCGTGCCATGTCAGCCTTAAGTTCATCTGGTCGTTTAGAGCGTCTACACACCCTAAGACTTTAAATGTGTTGGGAGCGCACTGATGGGGGCATATCCTGTGGTTGAGCAGATAATCTCTGGTTATCCTACCTATGGGAAGCGTCATTCCTCCCTCTATAGAAGCAATCATTGGAATGACGACTTCACCCCCCTCTCTATCAGTGAGTATCCAGTCTGGGGGACAATACTGTAAGCCCACTCCCTGTGGGATATGGTACTTGGCCCTAAAACCCTCCATACCGGCCGGAGAGTCCACTAAGTGTTTAAATCTACCCATTTATGCGAATGTGGATGACAAGGAGAAAGTTTTCTAAAAAAGAAGAAGGCCGAGGAGCCTGGTCGAGGAGAAATAGAAAGTTTGGAAAGATAGATACTTACGAGAACGGGTGTATTAAACCCTGAACCTTTAGGAAGAATCCTTGGGAGATTTCTTAAGGAAAAAAATTAGGAAGGTTTAGTGACTGAGAGAACTTTGTGATTTTGAGCGCTTGGGATCTCTAGAGAGCTTGAAGACTTGTAAAATGGGGGAAATATGTTCTCCGGGTGATTTATATAGGGGGTGGGATAGAGTGGAAGTTACACCGCTAAAAACCCAAGAAAAAATGTCAGCCATTGGATCTGCGCCTCGTCGTTGGATGCGGGGATCACAAAGCCGCCTAAAGCAATTAATGATACCTCGCAAGGCGCAAAGCGTCAGTAGTAATTATGGGGAACGTAAAACGACACTTCCACATGTGTAAACTAGAAAGATAAATGGTCTTGTCTCTTAAAAATCAAAACCCCATTTTTCTCCTCGGATGAGAGGGAAAAACCGGAGTTTTGAGGGGCTATTGTGGGGTCATGGGCCTAGAATCATATATTGGGCTTTAGGCATTAGCCGAGGACGTTATAATGTCCGAGGAGGGACAAATGGTTAAGGGGGATTCCAGTTTGGAGCCTCATGAGTAGGAAAGGAGAAGAAGGTGGTCTGAGGATAAATTCCTCCTCATCCATGGCATATATAGCTCAGACATGCATCCCAATGACGAAAATGACCTCCATGGAAGCCCCAGTGTTAGAGGCGTGCCTCATGAACACACAAGAAGGAAGGGAGTTCAAAAATATCTAAGGAAAGACTGCTATCCCCGCATTAAATACATTGCAGCTACTTTTCTGGCCGCATTTGTGTAGAGAAGACCCTTGAACATTGCTTCCTTGGCTACCGCAACTAATAGAGAGCCAGAAGGGGTGTCTGATAGGACAGACACTCAAGTAGTAGCGTGAACGATTGACAAATATAAGGCCAAGATCATCAGGAATGGAATATATAATGTAAAAGACCCTTAAAGGAAGGAGGATGAGAAAAATAGAGAAAGAACACTGTAGCAACCAGAGCTGCACTTATAATTAGTTTCATTAATCTATACAAAGATTTGCCTCCTCGGACAATACATTCACCCAATCTTACGCATTTTGCTCTTGCATGATTGTCTTCCAAACCCATCTTAGCCGTTGTTAAACTCATTAGGGCCTAGTTCTTTAACTCACTCTTTACAAATTTATTGTATTGAGCTCATTGGGCCAAGATCCCATACATCTTGGGCTTGGGCTGCAAATCGTCTCCCTACAGAATGTTATTTACTGTATAATCCATCAACTTATTTTTTCTGCATAATTATAAACAATAAAAACTTACAATTTAAACAATTAATTAATGACGTAACTATTGATCTTTGATTTTCTGAAAATTTTGCAAGCATAAAGGATATAAGAAAAAAAAAATGTAATCTAATGGTGAATTTATCAAAATTCACATCCAATAAAAAGATGTTGAGCGAAATTGTAGTTTTAGGCTACAGCAAAAATTTTGTTGCCAAATTTTGTTCAATAAATAATAGTTAGAAATGACAACTAGTGTAGCTTCCTTACATAGACATGACCATAGTAGCACCTTAATCGCTTCCAATCAAGATCCCACACTATAGTTGCTAATGAGCTAGGTGAATAGGCTGCAAGTGGGCTTGTAATACTTGTATACCTAAAAGAATCAAACCTTTCTTTGTTTATTTTACAATATAATTTTAGTTTATTTTTTAAATGAAGCAATCAACTTTCACATGCCCATCTTAATGATGTATTTTCAATTTTCTATTAAAAAAAATGACGTATCGCAATTGCTTTATATACTTATATTTATGTAGGAAGTCACTACCATTGCATAAGTACCATCAATAATAGAACCCAAGTATTTTGAACTTTGCTAAAAGATTATGAAAGTTGAAATTGAAGTAATCTCCAAGGAGAGTATCAGACCATCTTCGCCAACCCTAACCCACCTTTGCTATTATCAGCTTTCCTTTATTGTCCAAAAACAAAATCCCAAATATAATTCTTGCATATTCTTCAACTCAAAGAGTGATGGTGATGTTATTGCCAAATCTAATAAGCTCAAGCAATCGTTGTCCAAACTCTTAACATCTTACTACCCTCTAGCAGGGCGCATCAAAGACAATATTTCTGTAGACTGCAATGATGAAGGAGCTTACTATCATGAAGCACAAGCCAAGTGCCAGCTTTCACATATCATTGCAGATCCAAATCCTAAAGAATTGAAGAAATTGCTCCCATGTGAACCAGATGATGCCACACACTATGTAACCCTTGCTATTCAAGTTAACTTCTTCACTTGTGGTGGTATTGCCTATATGGATGCCTATATGGATGAACCATTCCTGGTTGGAAAGAGAGTGGATGCCTATATGGGTCGCCTGGGGGATGCCTATATGGGTCGCCTGGCTCAACTCGTCTTTACAGAATAAAGCTTTTTTCGTAGACGCCAAATGTGGGGAAGTAATTGAGGCATGGGTTACCTTGAAAGATGAAGACATGGTTAAATTTGAATGTGATGATGAGATCCTTACCTACCTTTCCATCACTTAGATTAATGCATAATATTTTGGTTTGTACCTTTGGTTCCAGTTAATTTATAAAATCTTTAATTGTCAAATAAGAGATTTGAGATTAACACAATAAAATAAACCTATTGTTGTAAGTACAAATCATATCGATCATGCGTGTAGGAAATATTTAAGCATGTATGTAAGAGTTCTATATGTGACAAAACTAGAAATTTGTAGCTTTTTAGTTTGCCTTTGTTGTTAACTAAATTAGCAGATGTCTCATCTCGTGCCATGTGCATCATGCATTTTGAAACATTTTATAAGAAATTATCTAATGGCCCATGTATAAGACTTAGTATGTGTAATAATATTTGGGAAATCAAGTTCAATTATATTACATATGATTAGAAAGAGAGGGAATGCAAATGATTAGATTTAATATAACTATGAATTTGAGCTTATTCATAAGACTATAACTAAAAAATAAACCTATTAGGGCTTGAGGTGGTAGAGGTTATTATTTGGAACTTTGTTTGTACAATAAGTTTAGTTACACAACAAATTTCATCACTTTTTTCATAACTCTCACTAAAAAAATTAACGTGGCCACATTTTTTGAAAATCTTATCATTACATCGCATGTTCTTTATGTTCTTAACACGCATGTCAAATTTCGTGTCAATCAGATATTATTTACTATTCAACCTCTAAACATATTTTTTAAGCATAATTTTAGACTACAAAAACTTAAAATTTAAACATTTGATTGATGACATAGCTATTAATCTTTGATCGTTGATCTTCTGACAACTTTTTTTCACTTATGATTAGTGTAACTTCATTTTTGCATGGAACCATCACTAACATTGCTGGGATTGGATAGTGGGACCGCCTCCACCGTGGCGGCGGTTGCTGTGTAGAGCACAGAAGCGAAGTGAGCCAACGAAGGCTTTGAATGGGAGGACACAAGACTCAGATCCAAAAAATTTCTCTCTTTGCTGGCTTTGAATCTATTCTTTTTCTCAAATTGTCTTTTTGTCAAGAAATGTTTTTGATTATGATAGAAAGTGGCATTTTCGGGTTTGGTTGCTAAGAAACTTAGGGAAATTGAAGTGAAAATGGAGTTTTTTATTTTTATTTTCTAGGCTATATTAAAAAAATTTGTGTTCTTGAAGTTCTAGAGCCAATCTCTACAAATGCCACATTTTGATCTTTTTTTTTATATATTTTTTTTTATATTTTATGTTTTTTAACAGAGAAAGCCTAGATATGGGTCACGGAAGCTTAATGAAGTTGACCTCAAGTGGTTAAAATGCTAACTTTTGAACCATGAGTAGGCAACGTGAAATCGGGCTTAACCTCAAATGGGTAATCAATAATTACTTTTTTCTTTTTTTAGAATCCTCAATGCACATTTAATAATGAGAATCCTAAAACTAAAGGCAAAAAAATCCCACAATTATGACATACCCAATTAAAAAACAAGCAACACCCAATGACAAAACCCATTGCTTAGTCAATCATCAGAGATGTCTCAACAACCCCATCCACCACTAATCTGCCCATTTCACAAAGCAATCTACCAATCTATGTATCCTATTATGGGTTGACGATGATCAGCACATTTGCTGAGCTATTGATCCTTGAAGAATCTTTCAACCACTACACGACTCTTGATTTTATTTGGTTGGGAGGAAAAGTAATTTGTGTCAAATGATACAATGCCATCCATATCAAAATTCAATAAATAAGAGATATGTGTGCAAAAATAACTACCCACTAATACGTATTTCATTTACTAGTGGGGTAGTTATTTTTGCAGACATCTCTCACATTTATTAAATTTTGATACCACTAACGTGGTATTATTTGATACCAAATACCTTTTTGGTTTGGAGGATGAAAAAGTGGAAAGATATAAATTATTTTTGTATATTTTTTTGGTAGAGAGAATGAAAAAGTGGAAGAATATAAAATTAAAAACTATGGCTAATTACAGGTTACCCACTTGTGATTTTGCCTGAATTTATGTTGCTTACTTATGGTCTAAAATTTGGCACTTTACCCATGTGAGATCAGCTCAATTAGGGTTCCGTAACCCACTTCATCACTTTCTCCGTTAAAACATAAAAATATAACAAAATGAAAGAAAATAAGATCAAATAAGGCATCTATAAAATTTAGAAACTTGGCTCAAGAACTTCAATAGAATACAAAAGTCGCTCAAACATCAAATCAGCCACTTGAACAACATTTTTGCCTTTTGGTATTCAATAAAGAGAAAAAAAAAATTAAAGAACAAAATTAGCCTAGAATTCACTTCTCTCTGTCTCTCTTTATCTCCTTAACTCTCTATCTCCTTTCTCCAATCCCTTAACTCTCTCTCTCTCTCTCTCTCCTCCACGATGATGGAGATAGAAGCAATGGTTCTTCTTTGAACTTGATCCTCCAAATATTATAACACATACTAAGTTTTATACATGGGCCAGGGCATAAAACTTTATCATGTCTTATGCCATGTGCAATGCAATTTGAAACATTTTGATACAAAAATGTTTCAAATTGCATTGCACATGGCATAAGACATGATAATTTAGTTAACAACAAAATCCAACTAAGAAACTATGAATTCCTAGTTGTGACACATATAGAACTCTTATACACAGACGATCAATATGATTTGAAATTACAACATTAGGTTTATTTTATTGTGTCAATTGCAGATCCCTTTGTAAAGTTGTTATTTACAACTATGTATTTTGTTGACTTTTATTCCGTACCAAATTTGATTGTAATTATTTTCAATCGTTTATACCCTGTATATTTTGTGGGATTTGTTGTAAGGGTTGTGTGATAGGGAGAGAGTGTGAAGACTCAAGCATTTGAAGGAGGAAGAATTCTCGCGGGTATGTCGCGACCTAGCTTCCGGCGAAGTGAAACATGTGCCCTGCACATGCTAGAATGCGAAGAGTCAGGCCAGGTGGAGACAGCTGTGTCTCGCAAGTATCTCGCAGGTAAGGCCTTCCCGCGAGACACCCGCGAGGCTATCTGTTCTGCCAGCCTGTACTGAATGACTCACACTTTCTGTGTCTATCCTATATATACCCCCATTACCCACAATTGTTGAGGAATGCTTCAGAGAGAAAAACCCTAGCCAAACACATTGTGAATTAGAGATTGTCATCCCCACCTTTCTCTATACACTTGCTTGTGGTATCTCCTCAACCCTTCCCTCTCCATTTCCACACCATTGAGAGGTTGATAGCCCAAACACTTACCACACCCTTTGAGAGTGCTATGTGACATTTTGGTGTTGCTGGGAAACATTGGAAGAAGCCTGGAATGGCAGATGTAACATGGAGCTTGTTGCAGGATCCGAGGTGCTAGACAAGACATGGTTCCGAAAAGCCTTGTTGGAGTAGGAGCTTGGAGGGCTTAGGTACATCAGGGTAGATTAGCTTGGAGGGTCTCTTGCTAACCCATGTGTCCCAACTGATTGTCTAGTGGATCGATTTCCGCTTGGAGGGCGGCGGAGAGGTTTTTCGCCGAGTTCTTCGGTTTCCTCTTCGAGAACACGTTTCGGTGTTTTCTGTGTTTGCATCCTTCTTCCCTACTCTTGTTTATTTCATTTTTACTGCTGTGTTGCTTTAATTATGGATTAGAGTAGTTGTCTTGCATATACGCTTGTGTTTACACTATTCCGCACTTAGTATTAAGTTAGTGTAAAATCAACCAAGCTGTAATTTTAATTGGGGGGTCTAAATTGCTCTTGTGTTTTCAATACATTTTCGAGTTTTCACCCTTATTTGGCAATCAAAGATTTTACAATTTAATTGGAACCCACGAGTACAAATTGAAATATTATGCATTAATTAGGGCAATGTCTAATACACACTGCCCTATTACACACAAAGTACACACAATTAAAATTTTAAATTGAAAGTGTGTCTTGAAGTCACGATTTCAATTTGAAAATTTTTGAATTGAAATCGTGACTTCAAGACACAATTTCAGTTTAAAAAATAATGTGTTTACAACAAGATATGTGTAAGAGACATCACCTTATACATTAATCTAGGTGATGGAAAGGTAGCCAAGGATCTCATCATCACATTCAAATTTAGCCATGTCTTCATCTTTCAAGGTAACCCATGTCTCAATTCCATCCCCACATTTGGTGTCTACAAAATAAGCTGTATTCTTGAAAGGTGATGGGCTAACCCAGGCGACCCATATAGGCTTCCCCCAGCCAAAGTCAATCTCGTATAAAGGAAATCTGCACAGACTAGAGAAAAGAAATGCAACTATATCTTCTCTTCTGACTTTTCCAGCACTCTCTCGAAGACGATCCGCTGGATCAATGCCTTCCTGTAGTTTTTTGACAAAATCATTGTTGAATTTTCCTATTGCAGTTCTCAACTTACCCACAAGACTCTGCGACAAGGCTTGGCCAGTCTCACTTGACAGGATCGCTGATGTGAGCTGGCAGATATTTCCAAAAGAATATTCAGGTAGTGGAGGATCCATCCTTGTCCTTAAATTCACTGCATGAAGCACTATGTGCAGCTTTTCGGCTCCAAATTTTACTTGAGTGGCTGCTATGTATCGGCTATATATAAGAGCTGTTAAGGCCTCCACACGGCTTGGGTATACTCGGTTTTCCAAGGCTGATGAGCATTCTTCTGCATATTTTGCTTTAAGAGCCGCTATTGAAGCAGAACTAAACACAAACCTTTTTAACACAAACTTCTCTTTTGTTATATCAGATTTTGGTTGAGACATAGAAGAAGTACTCTTTGGTGGGAAGAAAGTGGATGATGTAATTTGTGGACAAATACAATCGCTCTCACCTCGAGCCACGGAAGCCCAAGCTTTCATGAACATGACGGAGGATAACCCATCTGCCAGCTTGTGAGAAATGCAAACACCAATGGCAATACCACCACAAGTGAAGAAGTCAACTTGGATAGCGAGGGTTACATAGTGTGTGGCATCATCAGGTTCACATGGGAGCAATTTCTTCAACTCTTTGGGATTTGAATCTGCAATGATATGTGAAAGCTGGCACTTGGCTTGTGCTTCATGATAGTAAGCGCCTTCATCATTGCAGTCTGCAGAAACATTGTCTTCGATGCGCCCTGCTAAAGGGTAGTAAGATGTTAAGACCTTGGACAGTGATTGCTTGAGCTTATTGGATTTGGCAATGATATCCCCATCACTCTTTGAGTAGAAGAATATGCAAGAATTGTATACGGGATATTGTATTTGGTCGATAGAGGAAAGCTGATAATAGCGAAGATGGGTGACATTGAAACAATTTTATGTCGATATGAACAAAGAAGTAGATTATAATATGAAAAAGATAAGAAGTAGAATTTTGAAATAGGGCAAAACACTTAGTTCATCGTTATAAACGAGGGAGCAGATCCCATTTTTCATTATTGATCCCAAAAAAAATTCCATTTTTCCTCATTCTTTTATGACCAAGAATAAGCAGATTATGCACTCCTTGTTCTCTCTTGTTCCTTTTTTTTTTTTGTCACTAGTGCAACTTTAATTAAAAAATAATAATTCCCTCCCAATCTCCCATCATCTATATAAGACTTTCACCAAAATACCAAAACCACGAGATACAAGCAACAACAACAATGAAATGGATCATGAGAGAGAGAGAGACATTGAGATCGGGACTACTGCCATGATAGATCATAAAACTAGGACACTCACACTAGCAGAAACTAGAGTAAAATATGTATTGCCAAAGCAAAGATTCTCGCTGCTAAATAAGTTTTTAAGTACATAATGTCATAGACATATGTAGCACATGGAGCATCTCAATGCACATTTCTACAAATTATTTTATAATATTTTTACAAACTGTTGTTGTAATTAGTTATTATTAGTTCTCATTTGGCTCACCTACAGGTCAAAACCATCAAATTCTTTACAGTGCCATCCATTTATAATACTTCAATTCCTATTCTTTGGTGGATTAAGAATATATTACTTTTTTAACAAGGGATAGAGAGCTAAACTTTAGAGAAATAGAGAATTTTGTAAAGAAATGGATGAAACTCCAATGGAATTTTTTAGATAGTTTTGCTAAAATAGATAAAGAAATTGGAAAAGAGATACAAGATTCTCTATGTGAAATCTCCCTCAACCCATTACATGATAACTCATAAAACTATCCACATGTATTAATAAAACTAGTCACATGACTCATTACAAAAATATTTTTCTAAAAATACATGTTGATTGCTTTATCAATCACTACGCAGTGGGATGAATGAATTTTACTCCTAACCGGTTTAAACATAAATTTTTTCCTATTTTCTAAGGGTTTAATTTGGTGATATTCTACCTAGTCTATCAAAATTTTGGTAATATCAATAAGCCTGGCAGCAAACCGTAGATTTGCAACCGAAATTCTCAATGGAATTTTATAGAAACTTTTTTGTATTCTCAGTATATACTGCATGCTTGCAATGCTTAAAGTTAAACCAAAAAAAAAAAAAAAAAACCAGAGAAGCAAAAGCACTTTAGCAAGTGCATATTCATGGGCGAACGCCAAGTGCAATGGGAAACTGCCTCCTGGTTCAATGGGCTTTCCCATCATAGGGGAGACCATCTAGTTCTTTTCTCCTCATGCTTTATATGATATCTCACATTTTATCTAGAAGAGATTGACCAGGTAAGAATTAGAGTCATTGAAATATTGTAATTCTTTTAGAATACTAGTATGAACTTTTGAAAATGCTTGGTGAGTCTTGTGCACATTCTTAAAAGCATGCATGGACCAAACACGTTCCTTAAAGACACGATGATCTTTCACAGTCTCATCAATTTAGTAATCCTATGTTTGTAGGTATGTACCCCTCCCCTAGGAAACGGATCCTCTCCATTTCCCTTTGAAATGGAGAGGGTGGAGATTTAAACCAAAAAGATCCATGCTCAAAAATCGTCCACGTCATTTAAAATGTAAACCAACACTTAAACCGTAGTTCAGAGAGCTTAACTCAGGTTTAACTCAACTGGACAAAAAAAACCTTTTTGGAGGGAAATGGAGAAACAGAGGCAGATACATCAGTTGCACTGGAAAACAAAAAAAAAAAAAAACATTTTAGAGGGAAAACTGAAATTGAGCCCACGATTCAAAGCTTCACAGATTTTAACCCAAAAAAAAAAAAAGCTTCACCGGATCCTCACAAAAGTATATCCGTGAACTGGAAATGGAGAAACAGAGGTAGATACATCAATGCACTGGAAAACAAAAAAAAACCTTTTAGAGGGAAAACTGAAACAGAGTTAGTGTGGTTCAAAGCTTCACAGATTTTAACAAAAAAAAAAAAGCTTCACCGGATCCTCACAGAAGTATATCCGTGCACTGGAAAACAAAAACAAAAAAACCTTTTAGAGGGAAAAGTGAAACAGAGGTAGCCCACGTTCAAAGCTTCACAGATTTTAACCAAAAAAAAAAAACTTCACAGAAGGTTCAGAGAAGACATCTCTGTTTCTATCTTACCAAACAGAGGTATATCAGTAAAACTTGTTTATGCTTATCTTATTTGATGTTTGATAATTTTTCTGCATTTATAGTGTTGTCTTGGTGAGTTTATATGGTTGTTTTGGTGGTTGGATGCAAGTTAGAGTTTATATGGTTGTTTTTCTGCATTTATAATGATTGAATTTTTATAATGGCTAGATGATTCTACGAGTATTTCTAATTTTTTGAGATAAAGATTGAATCTTTTTTTTTTTTGTTTTGAGATAAAGATTGAATCTTTATTAGTACAGACAGTGAAACAAGCTTACTTGGGCCTAACATAAGAAAATGAACATTGAAAATTTCTTGAACATATTGTTGTTTTGATGGCCACCAATAAAAGCTACATACAGAGAAACAAGCTCACAAGTTTATATTGTTGTTTTGATGGCTGGACGGAAGTTAGAGTCTTCCTACAAAATTTCATATAATTAAATAAGATTGAACATTGAAATTTCTGTTTAGACCCCAATGTGAATTAATGAGCAAAATTATCAAATTATATTGGTGAAGTGATCCACTCAAACAATTAATTTTTCACTATAGTTAAGCAATTAACAAATCAATAAGTAATATAAAAAGCACAATTAAGCATGACATAACATTTGGTGACGAAGTGGAAAATCAAAAAATAATATCTTTAATGGAGAAACCACTTCGGAAAGTAGATTAGGAAAGTATAAACTAAAAAACTAACTAGATTTTCAAACGGATAAAATTACATCAATAAATTTGAATTTATTACCATAAAATGTTATGGAATGGATCAACACTAAAATCCTTACACACATGATCCTAATTCATAGTGTAATCAATAAGTTTAGTGGCACAATTTAAAAATATATATATATATATATATATATATTTCAATGATGCACAAACTAACTATAATCAGTTCATAAGAAAATAGTATCAATGATGAGTTTATGTGAAATTAAAAAATGATTACTTGTACGCTTAATGTGGATTATGGACATATATAAAGAGGTGATCAAAAGGATACTGTTGTGGTGTTGATCACAAGGTTTAGATATTTAAATTAATAAATTTCTCTTCTGAAAAAAAAAATCTCATAATAAATAAGTTCTTTAATCATAATAAGAAGATTCCTTTATAATGATTTTTGATGGCATATTATGGATGCAAGATTTTAAAGAACATGTTTATTGCTGTCATGTTTAAATTGACTGGCCTTTGAGTGAGTTGAGTTGAAATCATGCTTGGTCATCTTGAATTTTTATGTTTAGTAACAAAGATATATAACATTTCTCTCATATGAGGTACATCCTCATTAGTATGTTGATCATTCATTACATCCTCAAATTTTTTTTTTTTTTTTACATCATCTCTATTTTGAAAACAAATGATAGGTGAAAGTTATAATAAATTTATGTTCAATTTTTTCTAGGGATAATGATGAGAATACATGTTCCTTCTAATGTGCCCATGGAATCTACCCCATTTAAAGGGATGGAGTTTGAAGCGGATGAGATTGCATATGGTTTTTATAATGAATATGGCAGAAAGGCTGGTTTTAGTATTAGAAAAGAGTATGTAAATAAATGTAAAAAGATTGGAGTGGTTACTTCAAGGAGATTTGTGTGCGCGAAGGAGGGAGTTCGAGGCAAAGACAAGAGAGATCAGAATGTAAAGAATCCACGAGTAGAAACAAGATGTGGCTGTGAAGCACATTTGGTTATCGTACTTAATCGAGATAGTAAAAAATATGTGGTGAGTAAATTTATTACTGAGCATAACCACTATCTCCACCTTCCATCAACTATGCACATGATGCCATCACAACGGAAAGTGGCTGCAACTCATGCTATTGAAATTTATTTGGCACATGAATCGAGATTAAGATTAAAGCAATCTTATGAGCTTCTTAGTAAGCAAGTTGGTGGATATGATAATCTTGGTTTTACCAAGCAAGATCATAAAAACTACTTACGCACTAAGCGACAGAGAGACATGGAGCATGGGGCAACTGCTAGCTTGGGAAGATATTTTAGTCGTCAACTTAAGGAAAATCCTTCATATTATTTTGCTACTCAATTGGATTGTGAAGAGTTGATTACTAATATCTTTTGGGCTGATGCAAGAATGATCATTGACTATAGCCACTTCGGTGATGTAATAACGTTTGATACAACGTATAGTACAAATAGAGATGCAAGGCCACTTGGAGTATTTTTGGGTCTCAATCACCATAGAGAAACTGTTGTATTTGGAGGTGCACTCTTATATGATGAAACGATTGAATCTTTTGTATGGTTATTTGAGACCTTCTTAGAAGCAATGTCTGAAAAGAAGCCAATCACTATTTTCACAGATCAAGATGCAGCAATGTCAGCTACAATAAAAGTAGTCATGCCTAAGACATATCATGCATTGTGTAGTTGGCATATGTGGCAGAATGTTGAGAAACACTTGGGTCATTTGACGGTGAAGATGAGTTTCTTACAACTTGGAATGAAATGCTAGATAAGTACGATGTTCGTGAAAATAAATGGCTAATTGATCTATTTAAATTGAAGGAAAAATAGGCCCAAGCATATGTTAAGAGAACTTTCACTGCAGGAATGAAGACAACCCAACTTAGTGAGAGTTTCAATACTGACTTGAAGGATTGCTTGCGTATTGATCTCAATATAGTAAAGTTTTTCACTCATTTTGAAACAGTTGTCAATCAAAAGCGGGATAAGGAGTTAGAAGCAGAATACAACTCTAGACAGAAATTTCCAAGATTAAAGCTCAAAAGCTCTCCTATGCTTAACCAAGTAGCAACAGTGTACACGCCTAAGTTGTTTGATTTATTTCAGATAGAAGTTGAAGAGGTAATGACACTTTCCATCCTAGAACGCAATGTGAGTCAAACACGTAGTTATGTGGTTGGAGTTTTCAATCAAAATGGAAAATATGAGGTCATGTGGAATCCATTAGATGAGACTTTATCTTGTAGCTGCAGAAAGTTTGAGTCATTTGGTATTTTATGTAGGCATGGTTTGAAAGTTCTTGATGCATTGAATATCAAGTTGATTCCTAATAGATATATCATGAAGAGGTGGAGAAGAGATGCAAAAGATGGAAGCGGAAAAAATTGCACAACACATAACATTAAGCCGGATACTTGACTAGAATATGTAGATCGGTATCGAGATTTATGTCCAAAATATATTCAATTGGTGAATGAGGCATGTGAAACTAAAGAAGGCCATAATATTCTAAGCTTGGCAATTGCAGATTTGAAAAAAAAAACTCAGTGACCTTAGGAATTGCAAAGCTAATGTAGAAGAAGACATTATTAGGCCTTCCACTGATTTTGCAGACAAAGAAGATCAATTATGTGCTTCGATTACGATTGTACCAAAAGGGATAAAAAAAAAGAGAGATTTATCGTAATAAAAAGCGTAGGACGAAATCATGGATAGAAAAGATGAGGAAACCAAAGGAAGGCACATCAAAGAAGCAAACAAAGAAAAGAAAAGTGCAAGAGGTAATCTTCAATTATCCTTATTTTCACCATTCTATTTTATTTTTACACATTAATATAGTATACTATTATTGTTGCTAAACTAGTACAATTTTTACAGGAAATATATGCACCTGATGTCATGGCACAAAAGAAAACTGAAGATATATTTTCTGGAAATATTACTAGTTTTACACAACTTTTAATGGTAAAGATATTTACAATTATATATTTTATTTTGATATTAATAATAGTTTAGATGCATGATTTGATAATTTTAATGCTAAGCTTGTGATATGTGTAATGTGTAATTGGATTTTTTGTAGTCGGCTTCTACAAGGTCTGCAGTACATCAGGGAGGCTCATCAGCAAGTGTTGCATTAACATCACATTTAGAGAGTACATCAAGTGTTGTAGGCTCCAACGACAAAATTAATGGTGCAGGAGGTCTCTTGACTTAAGGAAGTATTGCAAGTGGAGGTCCCTTGACTCAAGAAAGTATTACAAGTGGATGGAATCCAATGGTTCATAAAGTCAAGCCATTTTTCTAGTTTAGGATCATGTTTTCTAATTTATGATACATGCTGAGATTAAGTGCTCATATTTTGTAATTTTCCTAGTTTAGGACTGAAGTTTTGATGGTCCAAAACTTAGTCACATTCAAATGTTTATATTTTTTATTATTTGGAAAGAATACTTAATCTGCATGTTTGATGTATCTCTGCAAGGTGTTAATTTCTGCATAATTATTTGTTGTTGCAGAAATTGTTACTGTTTCTGCATAATTTCTGCATAATTACTGCATAATTACTATTACTGTTACTGCATAATTACTGCATAATTACTGTTACTGCATAATTACTGTGACCGTTACTGCATAATTACTGTGACTGTTACTGCATAATTACTGTTACTGTTACTGCATAATTACTGTGACCGTTACTGCATAATTACTGTTCCTGTTACTGCATAATTACTGTGACTATTACTGCATAATTATTGTTACTGTTACTGCATAATTACTGTTACTGCATAGGTTTGGTATTGCACATTCTGCATAATTATGTTTTTCTGCATAATTGTTATCCTAGGCAAGAGTTGTTTTTATATGTAAGTGTTGTTGTTTGGGGAAAAAATTTATATAAATAAGCCAAGTTTTGATTAAGTGTTGTTGCATAATTAAGTTTTTATATATAAGTGTTGCTGTTATGCTGGGCAGGAGTTGTTTTTTATATAGGTGTGTCAATTTTTCTTTTGCATGAGTTTTACAATCCTTTTCCTCTCCTTACACACACAGCAGTTTTACTCGCACCACCTGTGCAGCACACCCTTACACCTACTTAAAAATATCTACAAATATCAAAAGGCCACAACTGTCACAATCTTTATTTACAATCAAAATTCAATCCTTACAATCAAAATTCAATCCTTACAATCCTTACAATAACTGTCACAATCCTTATTTACAATCAAAATTCAATCCTTACAATAACAACTGTCACAATCCTTACAATCAAAATTCAATCCTTACAATCGAACAAATTTTATTAAAATGTACACTTTGATCACATAACAAAAATTCCATTAAAATAAACACTTTGATTAAAATAACAAAAATTCCAACCCAAACGTGTATTTTCCTTTGGCTTTGGACTTGAATACTACTTTTGAAGACTCTAGGCCATTATGTGCAGGGCACGGTGCAACTGATGCACTGTGAAGCTGTGCGTAGCACTCTTCATTCAGTTTTCCATCTTTTACAATCTTACGATGAACAGACACTTTGAACTTTCCTTCTTCATCGAGTTTCCCCACCTCTCTTGTCTTGAAGTGTCCATTTTCTGGCTTGCAATCAATTATTACTCGAAGCCCTGCACCATGATACACAAAATTATTGTTACTTGTTCTTCAATATTGTTTGTATATGGCATCATTAATCATATGCAAGAAAAAAGAACAATGCACCCATCACTTTGTCCATATTGTCCATAATTTTTACTCTAAACAGAATATGGGACCAAGATTAGCAAATAGTAGCATTTCAAGTCAAAGCATGCCAACATTGCACTTTTACAAGGCAAACTTGACATTGACATTTAAAAGAACAATGCACCCATCACGAGTAGAAAAAAAAAAAGAAACAATGCATCAACCATGAACAATTCAATATTTATGACGGTTTCAAAAAAAAAAAAAACCATACCTGTAAAGGCATGTTTAGTTTTAATGTTACTCTGCTCATAGTCTGCACAAGCAGCTAGACTATAAACACTTAAACTCATCATACTGTCATACACATGAAAAAAAAAAAAAAAAAAAAAAAAACAGATCAAGAAATACTCCAATTTGGACAAAAAAAAAATTCCTAACTTTTGAGGAATTCATTTCAAAGGTCTGCTAGCAGTAGCCATGGAGATTAAGCATCAACCCTAACCTTCTCTGTCTTTCAGAGCCTAGTGCATTATCCTTTAGCAATGGCCTTGGAAGTTGGAACCCGGAATTGGCACTATGTAAATTTAATTTGCAAAATAGAATCCAAGTATTTCAGATAACCACTATACAATTGGTTTGATAAAAACAATGATATCCACTGCACAATTTTTTATTTCATGTTTGGAATTCTTGTCTGCACTAATGTCTATCCCCATTTTTTTAGCATGAATCGATCGCAATGATTCTAAAACGAAAAGACCAAACACTAAAATATCTAAATTAATAATCAAAGAACCAAATTCATCAATGCACCACCCATTAAATTAATTGTTTTCTTTATATTACCATCAACCAATTCTCGAAAATAACCCAATAATACCAGCCTAGAAGCTAAACAAATGCAATTAATCAAATTCCCAGAAACCAAACCAAGAAATATGGATTACTCTTTGAAAATTGAAGTCTATCACAACATTTCATTAATATAGCACCAACCAGTCTTCAAAATTGAACATGCAAGAAAACCCAGAAACTAAACCAACATTCAAGTAAATGAATGGTGAAAGATTTACCTCTTCAACAACACCCTTTTTCCTAGCAAAGGCAATGAAAGAATTCCCTCCAACTAAACCACCGCCATGCTCATATACTGAGTCCAAAATGAAACCCCAAGTCCCAATATCAAGCGCCGAGGGGCTCTACCTCCTCCTCCTCCACTCGTCCACTTCTTCAGTGCTTTTGATAGACTAGGATGTACAGAACCAACGGCACAAGTGACTGAGTAAGAGGATGAACAAGAATACACACCACCAGCTAGAACCACTGGCAGCTTGTGATGTATTCTAGGTCCAATACGATTGGCCATATTTCTCCAAACCCAAACCCTAACCTTCTCTAATTTGGGTCTGAACCAAATCGGCAAGGCTGGCTCACCGCAACCACCACCTCCGATGGTGGCTTCTTCTCTCCTTCGACCAAAATCTCTTTCTCTGTCTCTCAATCTCATTTCCCTCCATAGATCAAACCTGAAAGATCATCAACTTCTAACCTTCTCTGATTTGGGTCTGAAATCTTTCTCTACACCCGATTCTCTCCAAACCCCAACCCTTACTCTCTCTCTGATCTGGGTCTAAAAAGGATGCGTGTATGGGTGTCGGGATCTCTGGTGAGCTAAGGATTTTTCTTTGTTTTTGCTGATGGGTTTGAGTTGAGGGAGGTTGAGAGAGTTTGAACTTTGAAATTTGAGAGAGAGAGAGAGTTTGGACGGCTGGTGAGTGATTTTTTTTTTTTTTTTTTGTCCGGTTGAGTTAAACCTGAGTTAAGTGAGTTGAACTACGGTTTAAGTGTTGGTTTACATTTTAAATGACGTGGACGATTTTTGAGCGTGGATCTTTTTGGTTTAAATTTCCACCGTGAAATGGAGCCTCTCCATTTCAAAGGTAAATGGAGAGGATCTGTTTCCCCTCCCCTAGGCCTGGCTATATTAATCTTATAAACACACCTAAGCCACTTTCTTTTTCTCGGTTCACAACATCAATCCAAGCCTCATAAATTCCCATGTGCACGTTCAATTTATGATTCTTATAGGGAGGGCCCTGGACGAAGCCATTAAATTTTTTGCAGTGTAATCCATTTATAATATTTCAATTCCTATTTTTTGGTGAATTAAGAATACGTTATTTCTTTAACAAGGGATAGAGAGCTAAACTTCAGAGAAATAGAGAATTTTATAAAGAAATGGATGAAACTCTGATGGATTTTTTTTAGATAGTTTTACTAAAACATATAAAGAAACTTGAGAAGAGATGCAAGATTCTCTACTGGAGAAATTTCCCACTACCCACTACATGATGACTATCTACATATATTAATAAAACTAGTCACATGACTCATTACAAAAGTCATTTTCTAAAAATACATGTGGATTGTTTTATCAATCACCACGCAATGGGATGAATGAATTTTACACCCAACTGGTTTAATTTGGACATAATTTTTTTATATTTTCTAAAGGTTTAATTTGGTGATATTCTATCTCGTCTATCAAAATTTTGGAGATATCAACAAGCTTGCAACCGAAAATTTGCAACCGAAATTGGACAGCAAAACCGAAGATTTGCAACCGAAATTCCCAATGGAATTTTATAGAAACTTTTTTGTATTCTCAGTATTATATACAGCATGCTTGCAGTGCTTAAAGTTAAACCAATAAAAACAAACAGAGGAGCAAAAGCACTGAGAGTTCAAAATGGGTATGAAACACCCTTGAACGTTTAGACCCCAAATTACAAAAATACCAATTCAAGCTTTATATCAAACAATTAATGTGCAGAATATGATAACAAGCTTATAACAGAATTGATACAACAATCTAAGCCAAATATAAACACATCCACAACAGTAAATATAAGGCAAAGATAAAGGAAAGAAAGATGCAAACACACGGACAACACACGATGTGTTATCGAAGAGGAAACCGAAGTCCTCGGCGTAAAACCTCTCCGCCGCCCTCCAAGCGGTGATAAAATCCACTAAAGAATATAGTTGGGATACATGAACTGCAGAAGACCCTCCAAGCCTAATCTACCCAAGTACCTAAGCCCTCCAAGCTTCTTGCTCCAACGAGGTTACGCCGAACCTATTTCTTCTTTAGCTTCCCGGATTCCGCTACTTGACCATAGCATCAACCAATGTATATTGGTTCCTTCCCAAACTGCTTCCCTAAGCACCAAATGAACCTTCTCACAGATGTGGGTGTGGTGAGATAAGGATTTGGTAAAAGACCTCTCAAGGGTATGACAATGGAGAGGAAGAGAGTAGAGGAATTTGTAGAGTTTCTTAGATGAAGATTGGGGATGAGGCAATCTTGTTTTGCTCTAGGGTTTTCTCTCACAAAATTCTCTCTAGAAGCTCTCTCAATATGATGGGTATAAGGGTGTATATATAGTAGGGTGAGAAGGGAATGCAAAACGTCAGTTTTTGCCAAACAGGGCAATTTGGCGACTTGGTCTCGCGGCTTGTCCAAGTCGCGAGTACGTAACGGCCTGGCCAGCTTGGGACTTTTGTCCTGTAGCGTGACAGCTGGCGCGACCCTTCAGCTTCCCAGTGTGCCTCTCACGTGCCAGCTTTTGGCGGCTTGCCAGTCGCGATCCATCTGCGAGATCTAGCCGCGAGCCTCTGTTTTTCTTGCACACTCTTGAGCTTTTCTTGCACACTCTTGAGCTTTTCTTCACATCTTCTCACACACTACCCTTACAATTTTCCCACCTAAATACAGGGTTACTAAGTGCTAAATTACAAGCAAATTGGTCACGGAATAAAGCCAATTAGATGGTTGATTAAATTCAACCTTACAATCTCCCCCTTTGGCTATTCCGTGACAAAACCCTACAACAGACTCTAGACTTAAACGTGAGTTGGGAACAGTTGGAAAACTCACTCACACCTAACTCTAGATTCTGTAAAACTCTTGAACATATGAATAAGTAACTCCTGAAACACAATAACATAGCAATATCATTGTATGCAGAAAACTTAATATACATATGGAGCTAAATAAGCATGATCAAGCAAAAATGAACATAAGCATAAAAGCAATAATTCATGGCAAGATCAACAACAGTAGTCACTTAAGCAAAAGTGAATACTATGTTCATTCACAAGAAATGAACATCCGGACATGCAAATATGATAAACTCAATTGAAGAGAATCATTTGCAAGTCCAACACTCAACCAATGCATACAAACATATATGCATCTAGGAACAATCCTACAAGGGCACAAGAGTGTTGTACTTAAGATAATGCAAGGCATTAACAAGTACCAAAGCACAAAGCACAAAGGCTGCATATGCAAAGTTTTGCAAATACATGGCATAAACCATAAAAGCCTACAAACAGTGCAAAAGTACAAAACAAACCCTTAAAGCTTACATAAGCAACATGGGTACAAACAAAACATAAAGTACTGAAACTGAATAACATCATACTATATAAATAATCACCAAAGATTCACATGTTGAGAGTTTTAAAACAGACTTAAACCAGTGTATTAAACAAAAACACATATTTAAACTCCTCCTCAAACCAGGCACTCCCCCTCAAGAGCTGCCCCAAAAATTCTCCCCCTTTTTGACCGGAATGGCCAAAGGGTCAGTGATCCTGGCTGGTATGAATGCTGTCAAACTTGGCAGAGAGTACATCAAGCTGGTCCTGCATTGTTGTCATCCTCTCAATCTGTTGATTCTGAACATCGCGGATTGTATCAAGTCTCTCCAGGATGATCTGAAAGGTATCAGGAGGTACAGGTGATGAGGTAGAAGGTCTGCTCCTCTTGACTCTTACTCTAGGTGTGGAAACTGGTCCTGCACCTTCTGCTTCAGTCTCCATAGGATCACCTTCTTCGTGGACACCCTCTTCTTCTTCACCTGGAAGACGACTCTGTATCCGTATGAGAGTAAATTTGTTGATGGCTGACAGAGGAGGCATGGGACTGATATCTTGTGGGATTGCAACACCCTTTTCTTTGAAAATTCTCATGAGAAGACTTGGAAACACCAGCTTGGGCCTCGAGTTGGTTTTAGTTTCATCCATTATAATATCAAAAATGTGGGAACATATGTCAATAAAGGTGTTTTCCTTAAGTTCCATAAGAAAGATAGCTCTGACATTTGTCAATGTAGCCATCTTCCTTATAGGGTACAGATTGTACATCATTATTGTTGTTAAACACCTCATGTCTTTAGGAAAGTCAGAAGTGTTGAGACATCTCTTTTCTAAAACCCCACCAATCTTTTTCTGGACAGCTTCTAGAGAGACCATTCTGTCCTTGTAGTTTGTGAATTCATACTCATCTAACCCCTCCAACCCTAAAACCTTATCAATGTCATGAGCATCTAAGGTAAACTCCTTTCTCCTCACCCAACAACTCAACTCTTCCTCCTTTATCACAACATTTGCATAGAATTCTCTGATTAGTGGTTCACACACTAAAGGTAAGTCACCCAGAAGTTTCTCCCAGCCTCTTCCTTCAAAACATTTTGGAATGAATGTATCCCTCAAGTCATGTAAATCCACAAATCTCTCCTGGATAATTGTTCCCTTTATGAAGGAATCTCTGTATCTCTCAAAATGCTTGACTGACCTAAACAGGTTGCTGTCCATTTTCAATCTTTTATCAGCCTTCTTAGCAGAAGTCTTCTTCTTAGAGGATGTGGAAGCCATCTGTTAAACAATCAGAAAAGGCCACAACAAGACATAGCACAGAGTGGGGAAATGCACACACATTAGTAACAAGTTAGTTACACAGTGATAAACAGATTGACCAGACACAGACACAGACTAAGCACAGTTGATAACCAAACATTGGATATAACAAGTTCGCCAAGTTTAAACTGAAGAATGCAAAAAAATTCAGAGCAAGACCCATTTGGTATGAATAGAGCGGGAAAAAAATACATGTAGCAACATCTGCAAGAACATGATAGCCATAATCCCCAATAACAAAAACACAACCAATCAGATAAATGTAGGACTACAATACAAGATTGCAGAAAAAACCCCACACCCATATGCCCAAAACCAAACAGACAAATATCAATGCTCAGTCAACAGAAAAGTGACCTGAAGTAAGCAACTAATCCTAAACAATCAATGCAGCAAGAGCAAATAACAACACACACACCCAATCTCAACAAAAATGCAAACCCATGTTCGAACTCCTCAATAACACAACCCAAACAACACAACATTCAGATTCAAAAGAACAACAGTGAAATCATGATGAATGAAGTGAAGGCAAGAAAACCCATACCTTTTTTGTGATGTTTGATGAAGACGTGATGCAGAAATTTAGAGCTTTTTCAAAGAAACACGGAGTGTTGAGAGAGAGATTTTGAGAAGAAGATGAGCAGACACAAAACTTCGAGGGAAAAATTGAAAAGCAATTTTAAAACTGTCTTCAAAACGCAAAACACGCGTTTTTCGCGACTGGATCAAGTCGCCAGGTTAAACCGCGAAACACTGTGAAGAAAAGAAACTTGAGAATTTCTCTAAGTGTTTTTCGCGACTGGAAGGCCTACCCGCGAGATAGTCGCGATATGAGCCGCGAAAATCCCTGAGTACCTCTCGCGACTGGACCTTCCACCCGCGAACCAATCACCACACTGACTCGCGAAAAGTGCAAAACTCAAATTTTGAAAAAATTTTCTAAGTCTTTTTCGCGATTAGAGCATTTACTCGCCAGTTAGCCGCGACAAATCTCTGAATAATCTCGCGACTGGGACATGCGACTGGGCCAACCCACGACTTAGTTGCCAAAACAGAGCAACACTGTTTTTGAAATTTTTGACAGTTTGTAAAAGCAAAGTACTTTCCAAAAACAAAACAAAACACTCAAAAATCTTTTTGTGTTTGATCAACAAAGATTGAGCATGTGAAAACACATTTAATCAAGTACAATCACACAAATGAATATGGCATTCATTGAATATAGACTTGTGTGTTGTGTGTGGATATCAAAAATGAGATAGTCCTTAGTCCAATGTGAAGCTTCAATGATCAATTCAATCAAGGCATACACAACGCACTAGATAATGTGACCTATCTCAATTATAGAAACATGCATATATGACCTCCCACAAGTACTTGATAACAATTCTTTGAAGCTTTTCATTTGGCTCCATATTCAACATATCATTTGCAACTTTTGAGCAAAGAAAATCTCATTGTGAGATAGATGCCTGAAATTTTTGATATTTCAATTGATGAGTTAGCCTTTGGCTTTTTGAGCATCACACATTTTATTTTGGTCGCTTTCCCTTTTTCCTAGTCAAATACTAGTATGTGCGACAGGCTTTTGCAGCTCTATATCTCTTTTCATTTGGAGATTTATATTTAGAGAGCTCTTTTAAAGCATAAAAATAAAAGGTGGGAAGATATATAGGCATGAGTCTATGCATGTCTCAAGATCAGCAAAACCATTTACTAATCATTCATGACAAGGTTGAAGATCTATTTACAACAATCACATAGATTTCAGAATTTCTTCCACAAAGTTATGAGTGCATGAGAGACAAGCTAAGCTCGTTGAATGCACAAAGCCATTAGTACAAAGGTACAAGGCAAAATATGATTTGAGACAAAAGCTCAACAAAATTGATCAAACTTTTTGGATTTTCTATTTTTTATGTGCTTTTGGATTTTTGACACAAAGGAAAAAATGATCAAAAACAAAATCAGCAAAGAGAAAAACAATTTAATCAACACAACAAAATTTTCATCACAAACTAGCAAGAAGCAAAAACAACCAAGCATATACACAAACATGAGAAGTATTGATGCATGGACATGTTGTAATGCTTATGCATGAGTACCCTTCGTCACCCACACGTCACGTGCATTTGCGGTGATATCCTTTACGGATTGGGTACGAGAATTAGGACTATCAAACCTTCGTGTGAAGCTTTCAAGGCAGTTGGTGAAGGCACCGATCATCTTCATCACATCCGTCATTCCTGGATCATTGTTTTGACTTCTTGGTTTCTCACCACCCCAAGACCTCTTGTCATTCCTTCTTCCTCGTGACCGAGGTGCGCTTGCATTGTTGTCTGCTCTCAGCTTTTGACAGTTGGGTCTAGTATGCCCTCACAGTCCACAATAGTGACACACATACTCTGTTCTAGGACCCCATTGTGGTCTTGAGAGAGATCTTGCTCTGGTTTCGTGTCTGCCCATAGATTGATTTCAGGGCTTATTCACCATCCGTTGCTCACTCACATTCTTCTTCTCAGCCTTAACATTCTCAGGGATGGTTTCTTCTACAATAGGCTCTATGGCCTTCACAAATTTCACTTCTTTGGTAGCTTTGGCTGATGAGCTACTTCCTCCGGTATAACCCAATCCGGACTTAACTGAGAAATGTTTTTGAGATGAGATAACATCTTCCAGCTTTCTGGAGGAGACCCTTTCTATCTTGGCTTGCGCTTGCACCACCTCTTGCTCAAGTACTCTTACTTTGGTATAAGCTTCCAATAACTCTCCATTTAGTGTCTCAATCTCACATTTAGCCTCTTTATATCTAGCCAGTAGACTTTTGTAGTCCTCTTCAGCCCTTTTCATCTTCTTCACAGCCGCCTTTGCAACCCTTGCATACTCACCTGATTTCTCAAGGAGTAAAGTGTAATTCTCTTGGAGACTCAATGTACCTTCATCCTCTTCAGCTTCCGATTCTTCAACAACTCCAATAGACTCCAAATCAGAATGCTCACCAAGCTCCTTCACAAGAGTATCCAAGTCATCTGAGGATTCCACATGAGCAATGATCATGAATGCGGAGAAATTTCCTTCTCCATCACAGCTCTCGTTAGAATCAGAATTTGATGAGTCCGAATCACTTAAAGTAGTGGCATAAACCTTTCCCTTCGACTTCAAGTAATTTGGACATTCCTTTTTAAAATGCCCATGCCCATTACATTCAAAACATGTAATTCCTTGTGAGGATTGGGAATCTTTACCATCTTTTCTTCGAAACTCTTTCTTCTCTTTTCCGGCACTCTGGTATTTCCTTTGTCACCAAATTTTCCACTATTCTTGAGCTTTAGAAATTTCTGGAAGTTCTTTACAAGATACGCCACATCTTTATCTACCGTATCCTCTTCCGAAGAGTCATGAGACACTATCCTCTCATCAATTGTCTTAAGGGCAAGGGATTTGCTCTTCTTCGCTGAAGGAAGGGACAACTCATATGTCTGTAAAGAGCCAACCAGCTCTTGAACCTTGATTTCGTCAAGATCTTTGCTCTCTTCAATGGCTGTAACTTTGGGCCGGAAACTTTCTGGTAGAGATCGGAGGATCTTCCTTACAATCTTCGAGTCCTCCGTCTTTTCCCCCAAGTTAAATTTACCAACAACCACTTCGTTCAATTTGCTGTAAAATGAATCAAACGACTCTTCCTCACTCATCTTTAACTCCTCAAAGCGAGTGGTCAACATTTGAAGTTTTGTGTCCTTCACTTTCTTAGTTCCCTCATAAGTTGTCTCCAGAATCTCCCATGCTTCCTTAGCAACGGTAATATGTGAAATCCTGTGAAATTCTTCTGGAGAGATACCACAGAAAATGGCGTTCAATGCTTTACTGTTTGCATTAGCTGCCGCAAGAGCTGCCTTGTCCCAAGTGGATTTGGCATCCTCCGGCTTTGTCCAACCTATATCAACTGCATCCCACACAGCCTCATCCATAGAACACAAAAACGCCCTCATTCGGACTTTCCAAAATGCATAATTATTACCATAAAAAAATGGTGGAACATTGAGAGATTGAGACCTATCCATCTCAACAAGGGGTCAAGGATCACACTCAGGTATTCAAACCACAACAAGTGTACCTGCTCTGATACCAATTGAGAGTTCAAAATGGGTATGAAACACCCTTGAACGTTTAGACCCCAAATTACAAAAATACCAATTCAAGCTTTATATCAAACAATTAATGTGCAGAATATGATAACAAGCTTATAACAGAATTGATACAACAATCTAAGCCAAATATAAACACATCCACAGCAGTAAATATAAGGCAAAGATAAAGGAAAGAAAGATGCAAATACACGAACAACACACGATGTGTTATCGAAGAGGAAACCGAAGTCCTCGGCGTAAAACCTCTCCGCCGCCCTCCAAGCGGTGATAAAATCCACTAAAGAATATAGTTGGGATACATGAACAGCAGAAGACCCTCCAAGCCTAATCTACCCAAGTACCTAAGCCCTCCAAGCTTCTTGCTCCAACGAGGTTACGCCGAACCTATTTCTTCTTTAGCTTCCCGGATTCCGCTACTTGACCATAGCATCAACCAATATATATTGGTTCCTTCCCAAACTGCTTCCCTAAGCACCAAATGGACCTTCTCACAGACGTGGGTGTGGTGAGATAAGGATTTGGTAAAAGACCTCTCAAGGGTATGACAATGGAGAGGAAGAGAGTAGAGGAATTTGTAGAGTTTCTTAGATGAAGATTGGGGATGAGGCAATCTTGTTTTGCTCTAGGGTTTTTTCTTACAAAATTCTCTCTAGAAGCTCTCTCAATATGATGGGTATAAGGGTGTATATATAGTAGGGTGAGAAGGGAATGCAAAACGTCAGTTTTTGCCAAACAGGACAATTTGGCGACTTGGTCTCGCGGCTTGTCCAAGTTGCGAGTTCCAGTCATGACGTAACGGCTTGGCCAATCTGGGACTTTTGTCCTGTAGCGTGACAGCTAGCGCGACCCTTCAGCTTCCCAGTGTGCCTCTCACGTGCCAGCTTTTGGCGGCTTGCCAGTCGCGATCCACCCGCGAGCCCTAGCCGCGAAGCTCTGTTTTTCTTGCACACTCTTGAGCTTTTCTTCACATCTTCTCACACACTACCCTTACAATTTTCCCACCTAAATACAGGATTACTAAGTGCTAAATTACAAGCAAATTGGTCACGGAATAAAGCCAATTAGATGGTTGATTAAATTCAACCTTACAAGCACTTTTGCAAGTGCATATTCTTTTGCAATTGCATATTCATGGTTCATGCATGAATTCTAAGGTGAAAAAAAAAAATAGATGTTGCCCTTTATTATTTTAATGTATGTAGTATAGAATGAGATTGTTACTGTATAAGTTTTGTCAAATAGTAAATTTAACACTCAAAGAAAATACTTTATCCAATATATACTTTGGAATAAATCTTTACACACTCAAATAGAATAAACAAATAAATTCTCAGTAAATAAAAAAAATTAATACTGAAAACATCACACACTTTGCTACACCATACACCACCCTTGTTTCTTATTTATCTTACACTAATTTGTTGTCTCACTTGTTGGATGCTACACTTTTGGATGCCCTGATACATCACGTTTTTTATAGACAAACATTTCAACTTACCTACTAAAGAGGTAAATGTTTCCTTTGAAGCAAAAAAAAGAAGTAAACATTTCCCTTTCACCCTAAAGACATGAAAGAGGAAAATTATACATGCAACATGTATGAAGAAAAATCACCTGCCACTGAGTTGGTGATGAATTTTATAATATAATATATCTATTAATTTAATAATTAAAAAAGAAAAGTCAATATCAACCGACATATATAGATTCAGGGGAGATTTGGGTCCAGTGCTTCCAATGTACTAGACCTGATCGGATTGTGACATATGTCCAAAACTAGACACGTGTCACAATCCCAACAGGTTCAATATCACTGGACACTGGACCTAATCCAAATCCTATGGATTCTATTTCTGTTTTAGAACCTTTATATGTTTACATTATATTTATTGTGTAAATTTACATTGTACCGTATAATGTAAAAGAAGAATTTTTCTATGATTCAATTTCTATTTTAGGACCTTTATATGTTTACATTATATTTATTGTGTAAATTTACATTGTACCGTATAATGTAAAAGAAGAATTTTTCCATGTTTTAAGACTTCAAATTTTATCCATGCATTTGTGCACCAGCAGGTACGAACCCAGGATTCCATAGGGTAGGGCACCAGGCATACTAAAAAATAAATAAATAAAAAATCTGAAAACGTTTCTTTAGCCTTTAACTAATACTTATGCTTTTCGAACTAACTAGTTTGGCTGGTTGAAAAGTGATAGTATCAGCTGATCCAAAAATTAATCATTATATCTTCCAATACAAGGGGAATTATTTTCTAACATGATTCGCAGAGAATTTTACCAAAATTATTGGGCAACAAAAGCATACTCAAGTATCAAAAGACAACTTGTTTTTCCTCTGTTTTTATCTCAGGAACTTGTAACTTACAATCAAAGTCTAGAGAGCTAAAATCATCTTTTTGAGACGTAGTTTCAAGTTCTGAGCCAGACTCTAATTCTTGTTCTGAAGAAAACACTAATAATTCTTGAGTACTTTCACCTGAATTTGGGTTTTGACTGATTTTTCCCAACAGTTCGTTGAATTTTTATTAAAAGAAGCACAACTCGCTAGCCTATCTGTGCCCATTTATGCCGTAGAAATTATATGCTTCTTGCTTAGTCTCAAACTTCCTTTCTAATTTTGGAATCATCTCCTCTTTTATTTTCGTCGCAAAAGGTCCCAGATTCTTGTTATGCTTTTAGCGACGAATGTAGTTTCGGCGATGAAAATGTATTATCGGCAATGAAAATGTTCGTCAACAAAAGTCTCCTCCTTTGTCAATCTAGATGGAAGATGTATCACCAGATGTTTTTCATGTATTACAGGCTGATTTAGACAACCACCCTTAATAATATGCACTGATTAGAAAAAGCCTCTATTTTTACAGATATAGCCTAAATCAAACAATAATTTCAGTTGTTAAGAGTTTTGTAGCTTAATTAATATTTTCTAGTGTTTCTAACGAATATATATTAAAAAAACCATTACATTAGTTGACTTTTATTTATTTATTAATATTACTTTAATTGGTTTATCTTCGCTAACATGGGGGGTTAATATATACCACTATATGATACTCATTTTCATACACCTATGATTTTTTTTTCGAGGAAACATACACCTATGTAGTTCAATCACAATGTAACCAACTTTTGTTTCTATAAAAAAAAATAAAAACAAAAAAAATATAACCAACTTTTTGATAGACTCTTATTTTAATCATAGGTGCAATCAGCCAACGACTAAAAAGTGGGCATGGTTCATGCATGAATTCTAAGGTGAAAAAAAAAATAGATGTTGCCCTTTATTATTTTAATGTATGTAGTATAAATTGAGATTGTTACTGTATAAGTTTTGTCAAAATAGTAAATTTAACACTCAAAGAAAATATTTTATCCAATATATACTTTGGAATAAATCTTTACACACTCAAATAGAATAAACAAATAAATTCTCAGTAAATAAAAAAAATTAATACTGAAAACATTACACGCTTTGCTACACCATACCCCACTCTTGTTTCTTATTTATCTTACACTAATTTGTTGTCTCACTTGTTGGATGCTACACTTTTGGATGCCTTGATACATCATGTAGAGAACAAATACTACACTAATATTTCCTTCTCATATTACTTACACGTTTTTTATAGTCAAACATTTCAACTTACCTACTAAAGAAGTAAATGTTTCCTTTAATTTGAAGCAAAAAAAAGAAGTAAACATTTCCCTTTCACCCTAAAGACATGAAAGAGGAAAATTATACATGCAACATGTATGAAGAAAAATCACCTGCCACTGAGTTGGTGATGAATTTTATAATATAATATATCTATTAATTTAATAATTAAAAAAGAAAAGTCAATATCAGGCGACCTATATGGATTTAGGGGAGATTTGAGTCCAGTACTTCCAATGTACTGGACCTGATCGGATAATGACACATGTCCAAAAATAGACACGTGTCACAATCCCAACGGGTCCAATATCACTGGACACTGGACCTAATCTAGACCCTATGGATTATGTTTCTGTTTTAGGACCTTTATATGTTTACATTATATTTATTGTGTAAATTTACATTGTACCGTATAATGTAAAAGAAGAATTTTTCCATGTTTTAAGACTTCAAATTTTATCCATGCATTTGTGCACCAGCAGGTACGAACCCAGGATTCCATAGGGTAGGGCACCAGGCATACTAAAAAATAAATAAATAAGAAATCTGAAAACGTTTCTTTAGCCTTTAACTAATACTTATGCTTTTCGAACTAACTAGTTTTGCTGGTCGGAAAGTGATAGTATCAGCTGATTCAAAAATTAATCATTATATCTTCCAATACAAGGGGAATTATTTTCTAACATGATTCGCTAAGAATTTTACCAAATTATTGGGCAACGAAAGCATACTCAAGTATCAAAAGTCAACTTATTCTTGTTTTTCCTCTGTTTTTATCTCAGGAACTTGTAACTTACAATTAAAGTCTAGAGAGCTAAAATCATCTTTTTGAGACGTAGTTTCAACTTTCAAGTTCTGAGCCAGACTCTAATTCTTGTTCTAAAGAAAGCACTAATATTTCTTGAGTACTTTCACCTGAATTTGGGTTTTGACTGATTTTTCACAACAATTCATTGAATTTTTATTAAAAGAAGCACAACTCGCTAGCCTATCTGTGCCCATTTATGCCATAGAAATTATATGCTTCTTGCTTAGTCTCAAACTTCCTTTCTAATTTTGGAATCATATCCTCTTTTATTTTCTATCAGAATAGTTAAAGTTATAGCACAAATTGTAATAAAAAACATGCCGCCACAATTTTGTATGAGCTGGGGCCTAAGATGCACGTCAATTTTTTCTTTTCTTACTCTTTTAATTTTCTTTTGCAAATGCACCGATACATTACTTTGTGATCGCAACTAAATCCCAAAAAAGGAAAGAACAAACCAAAAAACAGTTGAACAAGAAGCTGGAGCTATAAAGAAGGGGTGGGGGGCAATTTGATCAGGGTAAGGATTACATTCAATGCACAAGAGTATTGGACATGTTGGGATGTTGACACAGAAAATATTGGGTCCAGTATACGGGAGCATTGAATCCATTGGAATGTTGACTCGTGGCAAATATTTAACACGTGTCAGCATCAACTGATCCAATGCTCCTAGGCTATGCATTGGACCCAAGCCGGTTCCATTTTATCAAACCTAGGCTAAAGAAAAAATAAAGAAGGGGTAAAAGCCCAAACTAACGTTTTGAAGAAAAATGTTAGTCGCTAAGGGCATTCACATCAGTTCATGTAAAAATTCTTATTTATTTTAGCATATATAAGAACATGTTTTATTTATCACTAAGGGCATTCGGATCAATTCATGCAAAAAAAAATGGCATCTGGGCATGGACGAAACCCCTGTGCACTTGCACAAGGGCATTTTTGTCCCACCAGGTGCTTCATTTTCTCCCCATTTTGGGGAGAAAACTTTTTGATGGGCCCAGGGTGAACATTCAGGGCCCACCATCTCTTTTCCCTCTCCTTCTTCCAACTAAACACCATCCAAAAAAATTTCCCTCCTCATTTTTTGTCATTTTTTTTCCATCCTCTCTAAAATCCACTCTACCAAACACCCCCTTAGGGCATCCAATAACAAAATCCTTGTTTTATTTCTAAAGCCTTGAAGATTTCGTTGTTAGGCTTGTAGTGTCTTGGATTGGATTGTTAGAAATGTAATCAAATTTTGGAGTAATAATTGTCATTCTTGTGAAAAGGTTGTTTTTCTTTTTTCTTTTTTAAATTTTCTTATGTAAGTAGGAAAAGGAGATTCAAAATACATGAGAAGAACTGAACAATACCATGAAAAGATAGAAAACCTAATGCAATTACTTAGAGCATTCACAATTGGTATGATATATGCCAAATGTAAGGAAAATTTAGCATCTGTTGATACCCGTTTTCGTGACACATTTCGTACAAGCTCGATTCAACTAAACCCGACTTCTTTGTGGGCTCAATTTATGTATTATATTTTATTTTATTCTTTTAAGCATGGCCTAAGCCCATGTGACTTATTGGGGAAATTGAGGAAGTGTGGTTTGGAGGGTATGGGTCGATTCCTTCCGGACCTTTTACATGAGCCCAACCCATGCGTGCTACCAAGTGGGCAAGGGACACTAGTAGCACCTCAGGCTCATGGAGGAAGTCTTGTATCCAAAATTTTCACCCTAAAACAGCTTTTATGCTCTGTGTGACTGTGGCCCAAAGTTTCTGTCCGAACCTTTTTTTTCCTTTAAAAATGGTTGGCTCTCACTGGCCAACTTCAACTACTAGCTCTCATCTAGTTAAGCTTCCCAATAGTCTGAAACAACTGAAAATGAGGAGCCAATGAGGGTTTAGTCAAGCTTTCCCTTAATGATGATAAAAGTAATCCTTCCTTTTATCCAAACAAAAGCAAACCTGAAAATCACTCCTTGCTTAACACCTTGGGGTCCAAAACTTTTTCTATTGACCAAAAACCAGTCACTTAGAGCACTCCAAACTCAATATAAATTCCACAATCAGATTCAAAACAAGGGAGGACGTTTTACTCTGAGAGCAACACCCCAAGCTCAATACAAGAGTCTTTCTTCAACTAAAAAAACAACCAACCACGTTCTACCTAGAGACCTGAAACTTCAGAGCAAAAACCCATTTAGCCAGTCAACAATCTCACAAATCCGAACCTTAGGGGTGGAAATATGGGTACAGGGGAACCTTCCCTCTCTTCCTCACGACCTCCCTCAATTCCCTCTTCTGTGTGACTGCGGGTCGAAGTTTCAGACCTGTTATGTTTTTATAGTTTTCTGCACTTTTGTTATAAGCATTTTGATTTTCTCTTGTCAAAGCACCATTAGCCTTTTGTTCATTATACATTTGGAATTTTGGGCTTGATTCTCCACAATAAACACCTCTAAAGAACCCAAGAGGAGATTTGGGCCATTCTCGCATTTTCGGCCCTTGTCGCAAAACGTCCCCGACAGCATCAAAACACAAAAAGAGCCCAGCAGCTGGAATTGTAAAATCTGAGAATTGCAAATTTTTTTGCATTTATGCTACAGTGCCATCCTAAATGTAGGATGGCACTGTAGCACAATTGTAAAACAAAATATTAATATTTTATTCATTTTTTACTTTTTGCTTTAACTGATATTTTGTCTTTCAACTCCTCTCTCTCCCATCGGTCACTCTCATCTCCTCTTTTTTTTTTTTTTTTTTTTCTTTTTCAATTCTAATTCTCTCATTCAATCCCTCCCCCTCTCTCGTCCCTCTCTAAGTGGATCGATGCCCGTGCATTGGTGTATCTCAGAGCATACGGTGCGGGTCAGGTGGTGTGGTGGCATGGGTCTAGCAGCGTGGGCAAGTGGTGCGGCGGCGTGGGCATGGTTGCAGTGGCGTGAGTCTTGGTGGCTTCGACAGATCTCTTCCCTTTCTTTTTTTTTTTCTCTCTATTTTTCCTTGAATCAAGCCTCTGTGGGTCTCATAGTTTGGTGGAGCTCATGGTTTGATGTGGCAGATCGAGGTGGTGTCGTGGTGGTGGATCAGGGTGGTGTTGTGGTTTGTGGATATGGATGGTGCCATGGTTGGCCTTCTACAATGGGTCAAATGCCAAGCTAATCTCAAAGATTTTGTATTCTAAATTGTAAGTTTAAACTGTGCTTAAATTGGGAGGATGTTGTGTTGATGATGGTTGGGTTGAGATTTTGTGCTGGGGGTTTGTTTGGAGTTTGGGATGAGTTTCTGTATTGGGAATTTTGGGTCTGAGTTTTAGGTGGTGATGGCCGATGAGTGGTTGAGACTTGAGATGGAGAGGAAGAGAAAAATGAGATTGAGAGAAAAAAAAATATTTTATTGTGTAGTATAGTAAAATAAAAGTTAAAATGTTGAGTGTATTATAAAATGGTATTATATAATTGATAAAATAACTTTTTGAGATGGTAAAATAAAATAGGATAGCATTTTCCATTATGAATGCTCATGCATGTAAGTTTAAGCAGTGATCCTCCCATACCTGGAACCACCTAAGGGACCCAACAGGGGCTAATTCGGCTAGCTGTGGGATTGCAGTACGGCCCATTTTTAATAGTCTCCTTTTACAAGCCTGATGCTGTCTTCTAAAGCCAACCCAGCCCAGCCCTTTTTCTGACTCTTATTGGCTTATTTGGGCTGTTTTAAGACTAAACTTGTTTGAAGCAAGTTTTATTGGGCTGCCAACTAACACACTGTCATTTTCTGAAATAAATTCTGCAAGAGGAACTCACACAACCCACCATTAGCTAAAAAGACTAAAACCATCAGCTGCAATCCTGACCAAACTTTGATCAAAATCATCCACTTCATTCAATACATAAGCATAGAATCATGGCACTATTCATGAAATATACACAATAATATCATTAAACAAAAAAATAACTACAATCCAAGGAAACACGTGAAGTCAAGATAATAAATCGAAGAGTGTGTTTGGATGGAGCGTAAGGAGAGGGGAATAGAGGAAGCATGGATCAAGTACATCATAACAGTAATAGTAAATTTATCAAGAGAGTGCAAACTGAAGTTATGCATCTCTCTCACTGTGGTACAAATGAATACACAACCTTTGCACCTGCCCGTGGGGAAGGTAGAGGGGACTACACATATCGAACCTCAATTAACCCATAGCATAGACCGGCATCAAAGGTAAGGCTGGCTAATATGATATTGGACATGGGACAAATATCTGGAAGAAAGTACCAAATCAAAGATGTTGCCTCAAAGTTTCACCAGGACAGCCACATGGAAACTGTCAGCAATGGAAGCATTATTACTAAGCCATAGTTCACAAAGGAATCAACGTCTTTGACTTTCTGCAACTCCTTATGAAAAGTGCTCCATATACATTCAATATTGCCTCGTTGATCCTGCACTTTGTGTACCTCCCCTCTTTAGTACAGTTGTATATAGAAGAAACTGAAAGATAACCATAAAGCTTATCAATAAAATTTTACCTGTGTGTTTAGCTCACCAATTTGATCCAAATCATTGGAATTCAACAATAATCTTTCCTTGTCATGGTCTGATTTCTCTGTAGACATTCTGATTTCAACACTACCGGACTCTTTTCTTGACAGGACCCTGTAAGCTGAATCAGTATGTATTGTTTCCATGACTGAGCCAAAGAAATTTGTCACAGGTACCTAGATGTAGTTTGATAGAGACAATTTAGGATTTATTTCAAGCTGAACAAAAATTACTGATAAAGAGGTACATTGGTGGGTAACTCAGGTAAAGTAGTAATGGCTGCACCAATTATACCAAAAAATTCTAAACAACGAAAATCACTGGTCATTGCTTTGATATTGAAAGAAACCTTTTCATGCGAAGTGACAATACAAGGATACAAATTATTATAGGTTTCTTTAATCAGAAGAGGTAAATCATGCCAGGTTTAAGCCTAAGCCCTCCTCTATTGTTCAACCCATGGAAAAGCTTATTTTGTAAACATGACAATGCCCACAATAATATGTCATAAGGAAGCATGGAAAAGAAGAAAACAAACTTGATTTTTCTGGGCCTAAATTAGATAAGACAGCTTAAGGGGAAAAATTGAAGGCATTTTGAAAAATTAAAAGCTGAATAACAAAACAAATCAATATTTTAAGAAATTTTCAGATTTTCAAATCCCATGTAAGTTAGAGATGAGAGTTAAATAAGATGCTTCCTAAATGCACTACAAAATAAACTTCCAAGAACACAGATAAAAAATATTCATGCAAAGCCAGTGGCCAGACATAGGTTAAGAAGTGGCATAATATGACTCAAATTACATCACCAATTATTTAGACAGAGCAGCTTCAACACATTTAGGATTAGAAGATCAATAGCATCAGAGATAAGTGTAGAACATCCATACCTCCTCCAAACGACGTTCGTACAGATCTGTTCTGTAATATGCAGTTGACATTAACATACTTGGATTATATGAACCGAAAAGACTGCAAATAGCCACAAATATCCACAATGGAGCTTAATTTGAAATATGATGGGTATTTAGACATCTGCAAAATATATTAAATCTACCCAAATACCACTTTAATCATTGACAGAGCAAAAAATGATTCAAAGTATTTAACTGAAAATCAATGAGAGAACATCTATAGACAATATTATACATTCATTTAATCTCTCTCCGGCTACATGGTTGGCGTAAAAGGGTGGAAAATAAATCTGTTAGTTTCAATAGGCTCTGCCATGTTTGGATGGGTTAAACAATCTCTCTTATGATTCCATCCAGAGATGTTCTGATTATTTTCACTTAAAGAAAGAAAAAGTTTAAATTTGACAAAAGCAATTCACAAAATAATCTAGGGAGCAGCCGATGAGATCTAGCTCAAATGGCACCTCCCCTTGTATGACTAAGGTGGAAGGCGACTAGGTGAGGTCATGGGTTCAAAAGCCACTAGGTGCATGTAAACTTACCCCAAAAACTAAGTGTAAACAAGTCCAATTGTATTTTTTTTTTTTTTTTTATTGGTAAATTATATATTACCCCATGGGTCTTGAACCTACAACCTAACCCTCCACCTAAAACTTATTTGGGGGGGGAGGTGCCAATTGAGCTAGAGCTCATTGCAAACAAGTCCAAAATATTAAGCACAGTTTGATTGATTTATCATCATTTTAAAAGTACTTTTACATTTCACAATGTTTAGAACAAAGAGAGGCACTAACATACTATCCTTATTATTATTATTTTTTAATAGTAAAGCACTGACATATTTACTTACAAAAAAAATTTAAAAAAAAAAAAAAAACCAAAGCACTGACATACTATTTTTTTTTTTTTTTTGATAAATAAGAAGAGAATATTATTGATAAAAGAAAAGCATGAGAAAGACAAAGAGTTCACGGTAGTGAACAAAGGAAAAGAAGAAACAAAAAGACAAAAGCAGCCCCTAATCTATTCTAATAGATGAAAGAAAATCCAAAAGGGTAGAACAATCCGAATAACCCCAACATCGAGACCAATCAAAGAGGGTCCGCTGGCAATACTCTAATAACTGAACCATAGTTTTCCCCTCATCCTCAAAAGACCGCCTATTCTGTTCAATCCAAATAGTCCACATTAAACAACCTGGGACCAAATCCCAAATATCAGAGCTATGCTTCCCAAGCCAATGATACCAGCAAAATAATAAGTCCACAACTGAACCTAGCATGACCCATTCGATCCCAAACAACTGAATCATATACATCCACAAAGAATGAGCCATCGGACAGAAAAGTAACAGGTGATCCACAGATTCCGCATTGTTACAGCACAAACAACAACGATTCGCCAAAGGGCGACCTCGAAGCATAAGATTATCCAAAGTTAGAATCTGACTATGGACTGCTGACCACATAAAAAAAGCCACCCTTTTAGGAACCTTAACTTTCCAAATTCCCTTCCAAGGGAAAGTGGAAGGAGCTGCATTTCGAATCTTATGATAAAAGGACTGAGTATCAAACTTCCCACTACCATTAAGATCCTAACAAAGTCTGTCACACCCTCCACCCCTAGGAATTCGGGTTTGGATGAAATGAAGAAAGGAGTAGGAAGCCGCCAACTCCCAATCATTGAATTCCCTATGAAATCTTAAACTCCACACTCTGTCATTATCATCCACTGGAGGGCTTAACACCTCAGAAATACAAGCCTCCTTATTAGCTGAACACAAAAATAACTGAGGATAAAGAATTTTGAGAGGAACATCCCCAATCCACTTATCATGCCAAAAAAGAATACGAGAACTGTCCCCCACCACAAAAGAGAAATGCTTAGCGAAAGTTTCCCACCCTTCACTAATGCTCCGCCATAACCCACAACCATGAGCCCTACTACAAGCTCTAGTGCACCAACCCCCTTTTCCTTCCCCATATTTCATGGCAATGACCCTTCGCCACAGATGCGAGGATTCATGGCCATACCTCCAAAGCCATTTCCCTAATAGGGCCTAATTAAAAGGTGCCAACTTCCAAACTCCCAAACCACCCAATTCATGTGGTAAGCAAATCTCTTCCCAAGCCACCAATGGATATTTGAAACACTCAACTGTTGAACCCCACAAGAAGTTCCTTTGAATGCATTCCTATCTAGTCGCCACAGCTTTAGGGATAGTAAAAAGGGAAAGGTAATAAGTTGGAAGGCTTGAAAGGGTACTCTTCAGCAAGGTGAGTCTACCACCCTTTGACAAATAGAGCCACTTCCAGCCTGAAAGCTTCTTATCCATCCTCTCAAGGATCAGATTCCAAATAGAGGCTGTTTTGTACAAAGTACCCAAAGGCATACCCAAGTAAATCATAGGCAAACTTCCCACCCTGCTAAGAATCACAAAACTGAGTTCTTCCAAGGAAAGACTATATACTGCCAAACTAATTCTGCCTGAAGTAACAACATCACACTGTAAATATAGAATTAGCATTTTTTTTTTTTTTTTTTTTTTTGGGTGGGTGCGGATTTTTACCTGTTTTGAATTAGTCCAAGTTATTTTTTAAATTGGAATAAATATAACATAAATTGCGATAGAGATAAATGACATTGCCATTGAAAGGAGATTCTTGCAAAAATCGAGGCCTTCCTAGCTTTGACAGAATTGAAACCCACAGGGGGGAGGATACTGTAGGTAAATATTTATATACAAAACAAAATAGAAAAATTATAGGACCAGAAAAGAAAATAAACAGGGATGCACTATGCATCAGAAGTAAAATAAGCTACCAGTGTTTTTCTATTACTTATAATTTAATGTACCTGGTCAATGAGGCATTATCATACATATTTAGTCTCTCAAAGAAGGCAAGGGTGTAAAATGTGAAACGATCCACAACTGAAACACCAACCTGTTTCAGGAAAAAAAAATGGAAGAGAATAAGAAGAAATCTGAATATGTGGTACCCTAAGACCTAGAATATAAAAATTCAAAGAATGTCATATTGAATTCATAGCATCCTGTATACATTATTCAAATCGTCAACAGATGGAAAATGCAATAAAACTACACTTACATCTGAGTCCAAGTGATGTGAGTATGAGTTCTCTCCTTTCAGGCTGCTTCCAATGGCTAAAGCACCTGGTGATTGAAGCTGCAGAACTTAAAAAATGACCTTCAATTCCATGATTAAATCAATTCCTACAAAGGCCACATTTTTCCTCAATAACTACAATAGAAATCTTAGAATGGCAAGTCCATTTGTGACAAACACGACCTGAAGTGCATAAAACAATTTGAAACATATATACAAGTGGAGATATGACATGATGCACACAGCCTAATAACAGTAGCAACACATCATACTCAGGAAAATGCCGCAATAATATGTAGCTCTCACTGCAAAGATAGTTCCCCAAACATGGCTAGCACTTGGAGGGGGGCAGGTGGGGAGTTTCATGCAGCAGACTAGGTTACAGCGACCACGCTATCTTAAAAAAAGTTAACTGCAGTAGATGGCACAGACTGAAGATAATTTTAAATGACACTAAAATCAGAGAATTATGTGAAGGGCCTACATATCAGAATGAAATAGCTGGAATGATTTAGTAAAACAGTACTATCGATATACCAATATGTAACATGGATACAGTAACACAGGAATTCATGCCAATTGACCCTAGCTCAAATGGCCCCTAATCCCCTTCACCCTGGGATTGTTTCTTTTTCATTTACCAGACCCTATCTTTTAGACATGAGGAACAGTAAGAGTGCGGACTCTCTGCACTGGATATTAACAACTCTCAATTTTGCTATTTACCAAATCCCATTGCTATTTTTAGTTAACATAAAACAGGGGAGATTAACGACTCTCAATTTTGTCAGTCAAAATTTTTGACATTTACAACCACTGATATGGGATAATTGCAGACAAATAACAAGTGGGAAAGGTTAGCCATTATCAATATGAGGTCAGCACAAGAATAAGGATGTGTTGGTGGCATTTGTGCATCAGCAAAAGGTCCCTATGGCGTTCCATCTAGAAGTGTCATGCCACATTCACTACCTTGATCTCAAAGAAAAAAAAAATGATTATTTATCTAAATAAACCCAGACCAATATGTTGGGCAGGAGCTTTGTAAATAAAGTATGGTCTGTGGATTGCTTACGGTGATAGGGAAGGTTTACAAGCATTCTGAGCACCAAACAACTTCATCTGTTCATAAACCTAAGTTGATATCGGGCCTTGTAAATTAAGGCCCAGAAATCCTAGTCAAGCTTGATGATGCCTCATTTGATGTGTGTATGTGAGCCTTGTATGTTAATGTTACTAAACAAATTTTTATACAATTTTATGCTCATTATTCAGACTCAGCATATTGACCATCAATTTAAGCTTGGTTGGTCTCGAACCAGGCCCTTCATAAACCTTATTGTCACTAATAGGTCTACCCTCTGCAAGCTTCAATTGGGTAGGCATCTTTCCAAAATCCATTCAATCTTGTAATTAATTAAAATTTAATGTGATTCAGGAATTCTGGTGATCAAATCAACTCTTAAACTATAACGTATCACTGACGCAATTCCTATATAAACCATCAACTTTGAACGCAAACAAAAATCTTTTTTTCCTAAAATGTGGATTTACCTGTAAATGGATAAGTAGAATTCCTTAAAAAAAAAAAAAAAAAAGATTTCATTAGGAGTTATTTCAGTTAATGATATTTCTAAGAACGTCACCCAATAATAACCCAGATAACAGACCTGAGAGAAGAGAGTCGCAGCCTGACAAGTGTCCACCATTATGAGCAGCTCCTTGAATCTAGATTTATTACATTACCATCAAGATATGAGCTTATTGTGCAGCAGTATCAGCAATATTGATACTTGGAAAGATTTTACAAACAAAAGACAATAAACCAATTGCTCTTAATATCCAGACACACACACACAGAAATTTCACTTTACAGAATTTAATTCTTAGTATATCTGCCTGGTATCCAAATTTTGATTTTGCAAGGTATGGTATTATTGCAGAATTCCAACCAAATGGCAAAGCTCAATGTCATTACCAGTTTCCACATATGATTTTCCTCATCCTAATTGAAACATAAAAGATTCAACTACAAATATCATACAAAACATGCATGAAAGTAAAAGATTCATACCTACGCTTTTCTTTCATTTGTTTCACAGCATCAGCTAAATCATGACTCTGGAGCTCTTCTGAGTCCTGAAATTTCAAAAATTCATCTCCCCCATGTCCTGTCATATACAGAAGAATGTGGCTTCCTTCATCACTTAAAAGACGCTTAGATCTTGGAACAGCATTCTCATGACGCCCAGTCAATACACGAAAAAAATTTTCAACGGTCACTTCATAGCCTCGATAATCTACCTGAGATATTGCAGTCAGGTAAAGATCAGAGTCCTCTCTAGAGAAACAATTACCAAAAGTCCTTCAGTTATGATTGACCTGAAGCAAGAAAATGTTCCTTCCAAGATTACTTTGATAAACCAGACTTACAATGGAAATTAAGAGAAGATATGGGGGGAGTTTTTTTTTTTTTTTTTGGGGGGGGGGGGGGGGGGGGGAGGGGGGTGGCAGGGGAGGGAATTAAAAACTAAACTCATCTGGAACAACAATATATCTTTCTATCATGCCATTATCTCCTCTCTTTAGAAAGGTCATAAATTTTTTTTCTTTTTCTTTTTTTTTTTTGTCTCAAATGATAGAGGGGGTTTTCCGTTGCTAGAAGTTTGGAAGAGTGACCAAACCTTGAATTTCATTTCAAAGGGGAAGTTGTCAGTAATTTTATTACACTTTCAAAACTTGCATTTCTGCTTCATAAAGTATCAGTGATTAAAAGAGGCATTGGATCTGCTTAAAGCATCAAATTCTACAAGAAAGTCAAAACTATTTTAAAGATGGTCAGTTAAATAGAAGGAAAAAAGGTTGAAGGCCCATTCTAAACGTATTCCATTAACTGAAATTGCAATCACAAGCGTGAAATCTATACCAGTCACAGTTGTCATGGATTGTATCTCCCATTGTTTCTGAATATGAATATTTATTTAAATCTTCCATTCTTAATGGGCCTATTTAAAAAGTTTTAGAATATATCACGGTAACGGGGAATTCAAATGCCTCAGCCATCATCGAATGAAATCTGAAACAAAGGCAATCTATGAATATCTCAAATTGATTAGATATGGTGATCATTCCAAGTTCTTGATGGCCCTATTTAACATGATGTTTGTGTGGGTTAGACGCTAGATGTACCAATTGAGTAATTTGAATTCTAAAGAATGACTAAAAAGCCCCTAAATGAATGCCATAATTCTCAGGTTTCTAATGAGACCAGAGCCAAAAGTAACCATATAAATGCATGCACTCCTTAGAAGAGTCATAAGCCTAATTGCAGACACAAGACTCACCTCAACATTATCTCCATACAAGTTAAGTTTGTGGTTTTCATTGTTAAAAACTTGGGCAGGGTATTTGTTTCTGGCATTGCAAGCCATGTCATCTGCCAGCATGAGTATTATCCTCTCATCAGGTATTCCTAGCCGCTTAACCGTCCTGGGAGACAAAAGTATTGGAAAATTCTCTATCAATGAATACCAGGAAAGATGGAGCCTAAACATAAATAAATAAGAAAGCAATCTGCTTACCGATACAAGGATAAAGTATTAGCCATGTGTCGATAATTAAACCTGAACAAGGACACAGAAAAATTTATTCAACTGGAAAATTCATATAAAACAAAATGTGCTTTTGCTTAAGTTGCTCATAATGCATATTCAAGCTTAGCGTATTTGACATTGATTGTATCCCTCCCTCTCCTTTCAAAGAAAAATTCAGGGAAGACAAGGATTTATGAAAAAGACTCTCACAACCATGTTGTCACTTCTTTTTAAATTCCTTTTTCATTTTTTTTTTTTTTTTTTTTTTTTTAAGACAGACGGTACTAAAGTTTTATGAATGAACATAGAAAAGAAAAACAGTTTATCTTTAACATATAAAAGGAAAAAAATTTATTGTTATGAGTGCTCCTTAACTTGCATACAGATACCAATAATTTCATTACTGACCGGTAACAAATATCTGCAAAACTCTTCAAAATGGACTTAGACAAAACCCTTTCTCATCACCACCATGAAGGGCATAGAATTCTAAGAAAATTTTAGGATATTAAAGCTCCAGAAACAATCAACTCTGCGTCAGAAATCTCTCATTCAATAACATTACAAGGCTCTAGATGTCAAGAATGGAAACCTCCTAATTGGAAACGCCCAAGTTTGCAAAACAATAGAGACATTAAAATTATTATTTTATCAGATCAGTCACAATAAGGTCTCAAATTTTTCTCCTTTATAGTGTTTAATTACCGATTCTCCCAAAAGTTTAAACCATTATGAAATGCTGAATTTAATCAATTAACCATAATTCTAAAAATGAAATTCAGTTTTGCCCACTATCTAATACAATAACATGGATTTTCTCCAACAAATTATATATAAAAAAATTGACATGGGTATTGTTAATCATAACAAACTATAACATGGGTATGATTCATTTTCTCCAACAAATAAATACAATTATTAAAAAATATGACATGGGTATTGTCTAAATTATAGAAAAATGCATAAATGTAAAAACTTTAACAGAAAGAAATGAAATGAAAATAGAATTACCAGAAACGAGAGGTGCAGACCAAAACAGCCCAGTTGTTAGTGTGCATAGTAGTCTCAGTTTGTGATTCGCAATTGCTAAAACCCAGAAGAAGCAGAAACAAAAACGACAACGCCGTAACTTTTGAGCCCAACATGTTGAATCGCAATTGTTTCACGGCTTAGCGTTGTCCAACTGTGACAGAGAGTCTCCGAGATTGATTTGCTTATGGGGTTTGATTTCTCTTCTCTTTTTTTGCTTTCTGTTTATCAGATGAACAAGAATAAATTTATTTTTAAAAAAAAGTGTTGAGGAATATATATTAATGCATTTTTCAAAATTCACACGACAATAAAAAGATTAGGGTGCGTTTGGTATCTGCATTTTTTATTAAAAACAATTTTCTATTTTTAAGATTAAAAAATTTGTTTGGCATTTGGCAACACAAAATAGATAAAAAAACAAAAATTGTTCTCAAAACTCAATTTGTGAAGAAAATTGAAAACATACAAAATACTATTTTTAATTTCTAGTTTTCAAAAGTAAGGAAAACACGTATTTGATTTAATAAATTTGTCTTATTTAATGAGTTAGCATTAGAGTTCAAATCCTAGTAACAACATATTTTAGTATTTTTTTTTCAAAAAACTATTTTTTTAAGTTCAACTAACTAAACATGTTTTTTATTTAAAAAATATAAGAAAATTGTTTTCTTCTTAATATTCCCAAAAACAAGTTTTTGAAAATAAAAAACAAAAATTGTTACCAAACATAACCTAAGTGTCGTTATAGTTATTGTTTATAGTCAAATTATGGGTTCCATTTAGTCTAACAGGTAAAGTCTTTTTTTATATACTACGGAGTACTATTTAAGGAGTTTTTCCTGTTTGGAATTCTCATTTTTTTTTTTTGTTCAAAAATACCCTTACCCCTATGTTTAAGTAGAGACAAAATTAAAGAACAATCCGGTAAAATTACAATTCTAACTCCCACTAAATCACTCTCTTGTTGATTTTTAAATTGCTTCATTCACCTATAAATTAGATTCTCAAAATAAAAATTATATATAAAAATAAAGACAATTTTTTTTCTATAAAATATGATCACTTTTCACTTTTTTTCCCCTTTATCAAAACCTAGAGGTTTCTCTTTTCTTTTTCTTTTTCTTTTTCGGTTTCTTTTCTTCTAAATTCTAATCTCACGTTTTTTTTGTTTTTTTTGGTTTTTGTTTTTTTTTTTCAAATCTCTTCTTCTTTATTTTTGAATTATTAAAAAAATGATTTTTAATGTACTCCCTTTTTTCTTTTTAATGATTTATTTATTTATGTTAGTGTTTGAATTTTTTTTCTTTTCACATTTGTTTGTACTGTCTTCTTTTTTTTTTCTTTTTAATGAATGTATTTTCTATGTTCAAAATAAAAATCACTATATGTGTGGTTTAATTGTATAGAAGAAAGAAACGTTTCAAATTGAGATAAATAAAAAATTATAACACTAAACCTGATGGTGCAGGAGAAAGAAGCTAACTCCCAGCTCGTCCACACACCTCGTCCAAGAAAAAGAAAGGGGCCTTTGAGAGATTAAATCAACACTCATCCAAATCAGTCTCCTTCGTCCTGAAGGACAAAGACGAGACATTGCAATAATGTCTCGTCCATCCCTGAGGACGGACGGACGAGCTAGGCATTATAACAACGTCTCGTCCTTTGTAAAGATAAGGCGGACGAGATGAAACATTGCATTTGTTCCCAACAGATGCAATGTTTCATCAACCGTTCTATAGTAAATGATTGAGGATGAAATCCAAGTGTTGTAACTTCCATGACAGTTATAGAGGTTACTCCAAAGACCCGCAATGACAGGAGAAGTTACAAGGTAACTGCCTTAAGTGAACACTATATAAAGGGCTCATTGGCAGAAGAGCGAGGTATGAAAAACATTCCCAAAATTTTTCGATAACATTTCTCTCTTTCGGTGATTAACAAAAAGACTAACTTTGTCATCGGAGGACCCTTGGCCGGCCTCCACCGGTCTCCTCTAATTCTGTTTTATTTTCCAGGACACCCCTCAAGATCAAGACCCGGAGATCTTCAGCCCACTGATTTCCTTGGAACTAACAAAACCTAAAAAAAGTCTCATCGCATGCACAAATATATATATATATATATATATATATTAGAAACATTCAAAATGTATAAAACTTTCTAGGTATTACGGATAGGATTTTTATGTTGTGACAACGGGAAGCTCTTATATTATTTGATGAGGTCAAGAGTTTTGGATCTCAACTAAGTTAGCACATTTTGATGTCTTTGACATTCATGTTCAAATTCTTTCCTTCCAACTATCAAATTATAAAATAGATGTGTGGATGCCTTGACTACTCTTGCCATGGGAGAACAAAAAATTTTGAAAATTTTGTTTTTTGTTTTTTCTATTGAATAAAACTTAATTAGAAAAGAAAGAAGAAGATTCCAAAAGAGGAGAGAGTTAGGCCCGTTTGGTCATAGAGTTCAAAAATTGTTGTTTAAAAAGATGTGAAAACTGTGGTTTAAAAAGTGTTGTTGAAAAACGTGTTTTTAGTGTTTATAAAACAAAAAAATATGTTTGGTATCATGGTTTAAATAACATGTTTCAGTGTTCAAAAAATATAAATATGCGTTTGGTATGTGTGTCTCGGATTGTAAAAAAAGCTAACCAAAGTACGAAATAAACATTTTTTAAATCAAGAGAGAGAACATCATATTCCCATTGCTCCTCTCTTTCCTTCTTTATCCCTTCTCTTCCCTGAAAGCAAAAAACCAAACCCACGCACAGTCCTCATCTCCATCGACGCCAAAGAAGATCCACGGCTGGGTTTCACATTCCTCGGATCTCATCTCCACTGTCAGCACTCCAAGACCCAGCAACTAATCGAGCTTCTGTCATCGCCGACCCATCACTCCAAGATCCAGATTCGAATCTAATATGATGGGTCGGTGAGGATTTAATGGCGATGGGTTTAACGGCGCTGGGTCGGTGAAGGGAGTTATGGAGGTGGATGAGAGTAATGCCGCTGGGTTGCTCTGATTGTGTGGGTGAGATGAGATCTTGGTACCAGGGGCAGATGGATTCGGCGTGAAGAGATGAGAGGAAGAGAGGAGACAATACTTGAAAAAAAGCTGACCAGGTGGGCCCATAATAGTGTTCTAAATAATTACCGAAGTGCCATTGAACACTAGTGTTTGTTGTTTGAGACTCAAATTTCTATTTTCAAGTTATGTACAGGAAAATTAGGAAAATGTATGATAGACTATGTGCTTTAGTTTTTATGTAGTTACCAAAAAGATATAAAATGGAACAAATTTTTTTTTTTTTTTTTCGTTTTTCAAATATCAGACTAGCACAAACAAAAAACAAGCAGGCGCCTATCAAAAGAAAAAAAAGCATGCGAAATTTTTTTTTTTTGGTAAGCCAAAACTTAATATTAAAAACTACACAGGAACAATTCTATTACAAAAAGAAGCCTCCTTATCAGCAAGGAGGAGATCAGCCACCATAGGCGGTGGATACAAAAAAACAACAAAATTAGAAATGGAGCTCCCCCCAAATCTTGCCAGCATGTCTGCACACTGATTAGCCTCACGGTATGTGTGCACCACCCTCTTGTTGGGAATGGCATCTAGCAGCTTCCTGCAATCAGATAGCAAAGGTTCCATTAAAAGATTTGCCTTATTATTATTCATGAGCAGAACAATGCTTAAGGCGTCCATCTCAACAATGAGGTTAAGCAGGCGAAAATTTTGGATCCGAATGAATTCGGATTAACACGTCCCGTTGAACTCGTTATTCTCGAACTAGCCTTATATTTTATATTTTAGATTTAGTTTCATAATTTTACAGGCAGTTGAAATTGGTTTTTGCTTAGATTTATTTATTTAATAGGAACGTGTGTTTTTTTTTTTTTTTGGATAGAAGGTGGGGTAGTTTTGGTTGTGTACATTGGCAAAGAACTTTTTGTGATTAACGTTGGTAGGAGCAGGAACGAGTGGTAGTTTTTTCAGGATAGGAATGTGGGTAGTATATTTTTTTTTTAATAAACTTTTTTTTTTTTTTTTTAATTTTGAAAGTTAGAAATGTAATTTTACTGGAATGCTCTCCATTTTTGTTCAGGATTTAGATGTATTTTTTAACAAAAAAATTGAGGGTCCCAAATAGGAGAAGTTCCTTAAATAGTAGTATAAATAAATAAAAATAAGAGATCTAAAATTATACCAAAAAAAAAAAAAATTCAATTAATGTCTTGGTCTGATGATAAAGAAATGGGGTTCGATCCTTGCTTATATTAAAAAATTAATTAATATCTTAGTCTGATTATAAAGAGCAATCATTGAAAAATGACGTCATAGATTGAAATTACCTCTCAAAAATAAAAAGTTTGTAGTCAAACTCTGTTCTTCAATTTATGTTGTAAAAAAAATTATACATATACACACATATATATGAATTGAAAATTTTATTGAAGAAATTATTGAAAGTACTTACAAATGTAGTTGGCTGGTTTAACTTGAAGTTTATCTTTGAAGTACTTGTAGTGAAATCTTATAACTAAAATACATATTTTGGAATGAGATGTATTTCAAAAATGTAAAATGAACGTGTTACAAGTTATGGAAGAAACTCTGAGTTTTTTCTTGTCTAAAATTTGTTTTGTTTGACTTCAAGATATAGCTACCTTGGTGTTACAATATATTACTGGAGGTGCCTTGGATCCTCTGAGTTTGCTAGTAATGGGATGCAATAGTGGAATGCGTTTGTAGGATAGAGCTGCCGGTTCTAGTTTCTCTAAAAATAAATATATTTTTTCAATTTTACAACTTTAGTATATGGCTTTGAATGAATTGTAGTACCTTTTCATGTTAGTCATGTGACTTTTTATGAAAGTTTGTGGATCATGGATTAACCAAGCTACTGGTGATCTCAATGAAGGTATGTCAATCTAGTTGAGATTGCTACTCAAATAATTTCTTAGCTTGTTGGAAAGAAAATTAAGATTAGTAAAACGTAGAATTCGCTGTAGCACAATGGTAATACTTAAGCATATCAGTGTCCGTTTGATATTAGCTTATAAGCTCAGCTTTTAACTTTTAGCTTCTTTTTTTTAACTTTTATGTATAGTTTTTTAAAACTTTTTTTTCCGACTTTTATCACTTTCTTAATTTTTTCCAAGGTACAAGTATACTTTAGCACACTTTCAACAAAAGCTAGATAAGTTATTTCTAAACTGACATTGAATCTAGGTGCATATCCTAGCAGCGAAGTTATATAATCTATACTATTATTTAAGGGACTTCTCCTATTTGAGATCCTCAATTTAGATGGCCAAAATACTCTCAAATTCATCAATTTCTTAGACTTAAATTATAGGGTTAGATACGTAAAATTAGTAATTTAAAAATTCTTAATTTTTAGCTAAATTAAAAAAAAAAAAAGTTTTTTCTCCCACCTCCACATTTCTCTCTCATGTTAATTGCCCGTACTAATACATCTTCTTCTTTTGAAAAAATATAAAAAATAAAACTGTTTTTTATTTTTTTTACAAATGTACCATTTTTTTATTACTAAACTATTATTTTCTCACCTTTACATTTCTCTCTCATATTAGTAGTCAAGTACTAATATAAATTCTTTTTAAAATAAAAAATAAAATAAGACTTTCATGAGTAAAACATATAAACCAAAAAAATAAAAAATAAAAAGGTTCACTGCAAGGGCGTATTGCGTGTGATGAGACTAGTTAAATTTAATCTGCTGTATTAATGAACAACAAAGTCCGCTGTAGCACATTGGCAATTCTCATTGATATAGAATCCAAGTTCCAAATCCTGGCAGCGTGGGTTCCAGTTAGTTCAACTGGTAAAGTCTCTGATGGTTGTATAAGAGATCTGGGGTTCAATCCCCGCCTACACCAAAAACTTATTGGCGTCTTGGTCTGATGATAAAGAGCTATCATCAGGAGCGGACGCCATAAGTTGGAATTCTCTCTCAAAAAAAAAAAAAAAATCCTGGCAGCGGAAATATTACTTTTCCGAAGTGGGCCTGTGCATTTTCTGATGAGCTCTAGTCATTGGGCCCATTCTTCTATGTGGGTGGCACTTTTATGAAAATAAAAAATGCTATCAAAATTTGGATCAAAATTAAACCGATTGTATTTTTAGGTTAGTTAAAAATGAATGAAAATCAATATTTATAATACAAAATAAAAAAATACATATTTAAAAAAAAAACCATATTGTATATGTAGGGTCTGATTATGTAGCCCAAGCCCAATAGGTTCGGATTATGAGCCCAATGAACCCTGAACAATGAATTTGTAGAGAGTGGGTGAAAGAGCTGGGCTAGACGTGAATTAGACGAGTTGATTATGATATTTACGGATGAACTAACATGCAATCATGGTTGGATGAAGGCAAAAGTGAACGTCCGAAGAGGAGTTTTATTGAATGAACTTTGGTTACAATTCTTAGAGCTACAGTAAAGATGTTTTCTTCTTTTCTCTTTCTTTTTTCCGATCCCTTTTTACCAGAGGCCTCCCCTCCTTATATAGCACCCTCTCCCTTCATCTTCATCGTCCACTTGTTCATCATCTAAACACCCACTTGAGTGCATGTCCCATCATGTATCTTCTTTAGCCTTGTGTGAATGGCGGTAGCTGAGATTGTACTATTCAGGGGTCTTCTCCACATTAATGCGGCCAGAAAAGTAGATGCAGTGCATTTAATGTGGTGGTTGAAGTTTGTCTTCTAGATATTCCTCCGTTCCCATCATCCCCATGCGCGCCTGAGGTTCATCCCTATCATTAGAATTGTCAGGAGGATTATTTGAGCTTCCCAGGCATCTGTTTGGCCAAGCCTCTTTGAACCCGAGGATGATGGCCTCTTCGGACAATTGAATATCTCCTCGGACTTTGCCCCACGTTCATCTCCAGGTATGTTTCTTTCACATGGGCTTCTTCTCAAGTACTTTCATCTCTTCGGACAAACAGCAGTTCTCAAATAGGGCCTTAGGCCCAATATACTAGGTTGGGCTTTTCACCCCCCACAATAGCCCCTCAAAATTTTAGTTTTTCCCTCGCATCCGAGGAGAAAAAATAGGATTTTGATTTGTCACGAAATGGCAGTTTGAAACAACAAAAATATCTGAACTTACACGCGTGTGGGTATAGAAGTAGGCGCTTCATAAATGCTGCTGTCGTTTCAATATTCCCAAAGCGTTATCAATTACTTCAGGCGGCGTTTTGTCCTTAACATCCAACGGTGGGCTATTGATCCAACGGACATGATTTTTTCCTCAGAATTTGGGCGGGATGGCCCCTGACCCTTTGCTTGTCCCCATATAAAGCCTTAAAGGAGGTTATTTCTTCTTTACTTTGCAAATCCTCAGACCACCCAGCAAACTCAAGCACTCGAACCCACTGAGTACATTCAATCATCAATCCTAGTTCATCCCAGAGTCTACAAGAATCCTTCCGCGAGTTCGAAGATCACTTTTCGATCCAGTTTGCGTAAGTGTCGACGTTTCTAATCCTCCCTCTTCTTCTCGGCTAGTGCTTTTGTCTTTCAAACCCTTATTTGCCAGTTACTGCCTTGTGCCCTTCTCTATTTAGCCAAAAATGGGTAGATTCGAGGAACTTGTTGAGAGTCCTGCCCTAATAGAGGAATTTAAGGAGACCTACGGTATTCCACGGGGGGTAAATCTGAGGTATTGTCCTCCGGAGCGGATATTGACCGACCGAGGAGAGGGGGAAGTCATAATCCCCATGATAGCATTCATAGAAGGGGGAATGACTCTTCTTATGGGTTCTGTCACTGGAGGTTATCTTCGTAATCACAGGCTTTCCCCTGAGCAGTGCACACCCAACCTCTTTAGGATCCTAGGAGCAGTTGATGCCCTGAACCGTCACCTAGGATTAGGACTTACCTGGCATGACGTGGTGCATATGTATGAGTGTCATAGTCAGAAGGGAGCGAGATACTATCTTAAATCTCGGTCCGATGTCGTTAGGCTCGTTTCCTGCCTTCCCAAGTCTAATAAGGGGATGAAAGACGACTATCTGATCGTCTCAGGTGCGTGGCGTGACGGTCTTCATTGCCCGACCGAACCAAGAGAGCCAGGTGGGACCCTTTAGGCCTAGGTTTCCTGACAATAGATTTAGGATTTTCACATTTTAACAATTTGTCTTCTCTTTTGTGTATCATTATCTTTGGGTTTCTGACCAAGTTTTCTTTGTGGTGTTTATAGATAGAAGGCAAGTTGCTCCTCGGCTCAGCCTCTCAAACGTCCCCGCGCTAAATTACTTACTCCGGTCGGAAATTTTCGTGAGTGAAGACGGGCAGCTCCGATCTGTTCCCTTCATACTTGGTTATACATCAAAGCGAAAAGATTTTCAGCCGGTCGGCAACGCCATTACTCAAGGGGACTACCGTCTCAAACGGATAGACGTCGATCGGCATAATTTCTTAGCACTGTACGAGCTTGCGCCCGTGCCACATCCAAATCCTCAGGGTGTGCCATTGCTCCTTCAGCCAATTCAACAGGTTCCTTTTGAACCCGCTGCGGCCGAGGAAAGAGTCGCTTCTTCAACCCCCTCACTTGACGAGCAGATTGACGAGTTCAAGTTTGAAGGAGAAGCTTTAGGAGGAGTTCAAGTGATACAAGTCTCTGACGCCAAAGAGGAAATTGACAGGCAGTCTAGTGCGCACCCTCCTGTGCTAATAACTGCCCTTCCAAACGACTCTTCGGACGAGGAAGATATGGCAGATTTGAGGAGCTTAATGAAGACTAGGGGTAAGAAGGCCGAGCAAAAAGGGACTGGTACGTCCCAACCCGTGGTGAGTCTGCCTCCACCACTATCCCAGGTTCCTGACCCCGGCCTGAAGCCCATACAGGATCTGAAGAAGAAGAGGCCCCACATCGAAACAGATGAGAGGGAGGTGGTTCCCCCAAAAGGGACCAAGCAACAGAAGGTGGTGAAAGACCACCGGAACAAGAGGGCCTCGTCTACTGAGAGCTGAGATGAAGTCATCGTGGCTGACGTACGCCGAGGAGGACCTCACATCTGGTCTCCAAGGTTGGAATTGGATGGTGCTTCAATCCCTTGGGACACCTCTCTTAGGAATTACGACGGGGGAAGGGCAGGTTATGTTGCTGAGGCCTTGGAGCAGCCGCTCCTCCTCCCATATGACATGGAGTCCTTCAGGCGTTTCAACCAATATGAGCTCTTCCTGTCCCTTAAGAAAGATATAGCCATGGTAAGTGAACTTAATCTGCTTAGTTAAATCGCTGAACCTTTTTACTTTTTCCCTTTTTTCTGTGCTTTACATTCGAAATTTCCATTATGTAGGTTACCCAGCAAATCTTTGTGGCCGAGGAGTGGAATAAAAAGTCCTATCTTGAAGCCCAGGCAGCGGCCCAATCTCGGTCTGAGGTAGAGAGGTCTTTAGGCAGCCTAAAGGATGACTACTCTCTGCTGTCCAAGCAGTTAAAGGAGATGAGTAATCAACGGAAGAGTCTGGATGCGGGCCTGAAGAATGCTGAAAAACAGGCCGAAGAGCAACGCAAGCTGCTAAACATGACCGAGATTAACTTGGCAACTGAGAAAGCACTTGTGGGGCAACTTCGAGCTGAACTCTAGAAAGTCAAGGAGATTGCCAAGCTAGCTCAGAAGGATGCTCAGCTGGCCAAGGAAGCAGTCGAGGCTGAAAGGAAAGCAACTTATCAGCTGGGGGTGGAGGAGACCCAACTCAACCTCACTGAGCAGTTTGCCTCGCTCAGCCGGGATTACTGCGACATAACCTGAGGGAAAGCATTGGATGCTGCTGGAGTCCCTTCGGATTCTAACTTGAGATTAACTGGGAGCATGTATTATGATCCTGAAATTCAAGAACTCCCAGGGTCTGATCCCTCTCCCCCAACACAACCCCAAAAGGTTCCAGAGCAACCCCTGGCCAGCCAAGTCCCTCTTGCCAACCTTGAGGCCCCCAAGGAGTCTGATCAGCCTAGTGATCAGAGCAAACTAGTTGAAGCTCCCAAGGACAAGGGCGAGGGCTTGGGAAAAAAGAAATCCCTTCCAGAGTCTAAGGATCAAGCCACAGAAGCTGTTGCAGCTCAGTCTAGTAAGGCTGCTGATCCTTTGGTCCCTCAACCGAAGACTTAGACATAAGGGCTTTTGTTTTGTACTTGTATTAATTTTGTTTTTATACATGGAATTGTAAACCATTTTCTTTTGATCAATGAAACAATTTCTCTTTTGCTTCTAGTGTCTTCGTTACATGTCTTATGACTTATCATTGCTGCATATAACTGTACTTTGTAATTACAATAATGCGAATAAATTTGACCACTATATCATACTGATGATATGAATAATCGAAATTGGTACTGAAAGAACAGTTTGTATAAGAGTTATTAATAAGCAATGAATACAGTGAGTAATTATGGAAGTTTCACATGTCTTTCCAAATATACAAAGAGAGTGTTATTACCCCTCGGCTTTGAATTAAACATGACTAAGGAAGCCAATCATAAGTTAGAGTTAATTTAAACACAATCAAGAATTTCAAGCATGACTCATTTTAACGCTAAGCCCCAGTGATAATAGCTGTGTGGGGGTGTTGACTAACCTGTGTCATTTGGTCGAGGACTACGGGAATGAACATATTTGAGTTTAAACACCTAAGAGTGCCATATTATCTGGTCCGAGGGCTGCAGGCGTGATTGGACTTAAGTTTAAGCACCTCAGAGAACGGGGAATGAGTGTTAATTAACCCAAATCATCTGGTTCGAGGACTACATGCATGATTGGATTTAAGTTTAAACACTTGAGAGAGCGGTGAATGAGTGTTAACTAACCCAAATCATCTGGTCCGAGGACTACAGGTATGATTGGATTTAAGTTTAAACACTTAGGCTGTAACGGAGTGTTAACTAACCCAAATCATTTGGTCCGAGGACTACAGACATGATTAGATTTATGTTTAAACATTTAGAGAACTGTAACGGAGTGTTAACTAACCCAAATCATTTGGTCTGAGGACTACAGGCATGATTGGATTTAAGTTTAAACACTTAGAGAATTGTAACGGAGTGTTAACTAACCCAAATCATCTGGTCCGAGGACTACAGACATGATTGGATTTAAGTTTAAACACTTAGAGAACGGTGAATGAGTGTTAACTAACCCAAATCATCTGGTCCGAGGACTACAGACATGATTGGATTTAAGTTTAAACACTTAGAGAACGGTGAATGAGTGTTAACTAACCCAAATCATCTGGTCCGAGGAATACAGGCATGATTGGATTTAAGTTTAAACACTTGAGAGAGCAGTGAATGAGTGTTAACTAACCCAAATCATCTGGTCCAAGGACTACAGGCATGATTGGATTTAAGTTTAAACACTTAGAGAAAGCGGTGAATGAGTGTTAACTAACCCAAATTATCTGGTTCGAGGACTACAGGCATGATTGGATTTAAGTTTAAGCACTTAGAGAACGGTGAATGAGTGTTAACTAACCCAAATCATCTGGTCCGAGGACTACAGGCATGATTGGATTTAAGTTTAAACACTTGAGAGAGCAGTGAATGAGTGTTAACTAACCCAAATCATCTGGTCCAAGGACTACAGGCATGATTGGATTTAAGTTTAAACACTTAGAGAAAGCGGTGAATGAGTGTTAACTAACCCAAATTATCTGGTTCGAGGACTACAGGCATGATTGGATTTAAGTTTAAGCACTTAGAGAACGGTGAATGAGTGTTAACTAACCCAAATCATCTGGTAGGACTATAGGCATGATTGGATTTAAGTTTAAACACTTGAGAGAACACTTTATGTAGCAAATTGACATATCGGCTGAAGAAAAAATTCGATTAATAAAAGTACCTCTTGAGGTTATTTACATTCCAGGGACGTGGTATTACATGACCATCTAGGTCTTCCAACTTTCCTCAGCACTAGGTCACCAGGTTCTAGAGGCCTTAGCTTTACGTTAGCATCGTAGCCTTGCCTGAGTTTTTGTTGGTAATGTGCCAGCCGAACCATTGCACTTTCCCTCCTTTCCTCAATTAGATCCAAACTCTTCTCTAGCTGCTCATTGTTGCCGGCAGGATTGAACGAGCTAGTTCTCAATGTTGGGAACCCAGTTTCTAAAGGTATGACAGCTTTAGCCCCATAGGTCATTGAGAAGGGGGTCTCCCCAGTAGATCTGCGGGGCGTAGTTCTGTAAGCCCAAAGTACATGTGGCAATTCTTCTACCCATTTGCCCTTCGCATCATCTAGCCTCTTCTTTAAGCCATTTACTATGACATTGTTGACAGCTTCTGCTTGCCCATTACCCTGGGAATAGGCAGGAGTGGAGTATCTATTTATAATTCCCAGCTCGCTGCAATAATTCCTGAATGCCTTGCTATCAAACTGTAGGCCGTTATCCGAGATGAGAGTATGAGGAACCCCAAATCGAGTGACAATACTCTTCCACACAAATTTCTGTACGTCCACATCTCTGATGTTGGCCAGTGGTTCAGCTTCGACCCATTTGGTGAAATAATCTGTGTCGACCAGAAAGTACTTCTTGTTTCCTGCAGCTTTAGGGAATGACCCCACGATATCTAAGCCCCATTGGGCGAAAGGCCACGGGCTAGATAGTGGATTAAGAGTTCCCCTTGGTTGATGAATGTTTGGGGCAAATCGCTGACATTGATCGCACTTCTTGACGTAATCCTGGGCATCTTTTTGCATCTTCGGCCACCAATAACCTTGAGTAATAGCCCGGTGAGCCAAGGACTTCCCTCCAGTATGGCTTCCACATATTCCTTCATGTAATTCTTCTAGTAGTAACTCGACCGCTTCAGGATGCATGCACAATAAGTACGGTCCCGAATAGGAGCGTTTATATAACTTCTGGTCCCCAGATAGCCAGAAGCTGGTCGCCTTCCTCCGAATTTTGTCAGCTTCCCCCCTTTCTTCAGGCAAGATGTCTTCTTTCAAGAACTTAATTATAGGGTCCATCCAGCAGAGTCCGGTTCTGACTTGGTGAACCTGAACTACTTCCCTTTTTGCCTCTGTAGGCCCATGCAAGTCCTCGACGAGTATGACTCTCGACAAATTTTGCGCCGAGGAGGTAGCAAGAGTGGCTAAAGAGTCAGCATGTGCGTTACCACTTCTGGGGATGTGCAGCAAACTGAAAGAGTCAAACTCCAACTGGAGACGTTTGACCCGACTCAAGTATCCCTGCATTCTTTCATCCTTCGCCTCAAACTCTCCTTGTACTTGACCCACGACCAGCCTTGAGTCCGAGAATAACTCCATGGAATTTCCTCCAATTCTCCGGACCATAGCCATTCCCATCAGTAGGGCTTCATACTCCGCCTCATTATTTGTTGCCGAGAAGTCCAGCCTTAACGACTTTTCAATGATGATTCCTTCAGGGGATATCAACACTAGCCCCATTCCAGAACCTTTTTGGTTTGCTGCGCCATCCACGTACACTTCCCAACGGGTGGGACTTTGTTGAGAAATCATGCCAACTGATTTTTCATCCATGTCGGATGTTGGCGTTACTTCTTCTAACCGGGGCTCCGTGAACTCAGCCACTAAATCCGCAAGGACCTGGCCCTTGACCGATGTGCGAGGCATATATTTGATATCGAAAGCTTCTAAGATAGTACCCCATTTAGCGATCCTTCCAGTGTAGTCAGCGCTTCGGAGTACAGCCTTGAGTGGGAGCTGAGTGAGAACGATAACTGTGTGGGCCTGGAAATAGTAAGGCAGCTTTCGCGTACCGAGCACCACTGCTAAGATGGCCTTCTCCAGGGGTAGATAACGGGTCTCGGCTTCATGCAGCGACTTACTTATGTAATAAACTGGCTTTTGCACACCATGGTCCGTTCGTATTGACACCAAGCTCACAACATAGGGGGCTACAGCAATGTAAGCAAACAGAACTTCATCTGGCTCTGGACTGGACATGATTGGGGGCCGAGCTAGATAATCTTTAAGTTGTTGAAAAGCCACGGCACATTCTTCAGTCCACTCGAATCCTTTCCAATTGTTGATCAAAGAGTAGAAAGGCCGACACCTGTCAGCAGATCGAAAGATAAATCGATTCAGGGCAGCAGTCATTCCAGTCAGTTTCTGAACTTCCTTGGGATTCCGAGGAGCTTGCAAATTGTTGATGACCTTTATCTGATCGAGATTGACCTCAATTCCCCTGTGGGTCACCATGTACCCCAGAAACTTGCCGGACCCCACCCCGAATGAGCACTTGGAAGCATTTAGGCACAGCTTGTATTTTCTTAGAACTTCAAAGGTACTTTCAAGGTCCTTCACGTGCTCAATAACAACCTTGCTTTTTACCACCATGTCATCTATGTAGACCTCGATATTTTTGCCCAGCTGTGGCTCGAATGTCCTCGTCATCATCCTCTGGTAGGTAGACCCCGCGTTCTTCAAGCCAAACGACATCACTTTGTAGTGGTAGTTACCAATAGGGGTGACAAAAGCAGTCTTCTCCTGATCATCCAGGGCTAGTGGTATCTGGTGGTAGCCTTGGAAGGCATCTAAGAAGCTCATCTGAGGATGGCCGACAGTGGCGTCCACTAGTTGATCAATTTTTGGCATAGGGAATGGATCTTTGGGGCAAGCCTTATTCAAATCAGTGAAGTCCACGCACACTTGCCATTTCCCACTCTTTTTCTTCACCACCACAGTATTTGCCAGCCACTCAGGATAAAAAAACCTCCTTAATGGCTCCAGCTTGTTTGAGCTTTGCTACTTCTTCTCTTACCGCATCAGCATGTTCCTTGGATGGGCGCCGAGGAGGCTGCTTTTTAGGGGTGATTAGTGGATTTACCTTCAAGTGGTGACATATGAATTTCGGGTCTACCCCTGGGGCTTCGTAAGCACTCTAGGCAAATACATCAAGATTTCGCTTGAGGAACTCTATTAGCTCTTCCCTCTCTTGAAGAGGTAGCTTAGATCCGACTTGGAAGAACTTATCAGGATCATCTCCAATAACCACTTTCATTTAATCTTCACATCGAGTGCCTTCGTCTGAACCTTCGTCGGGCGATTCTCGAGACTTTAGCTGCTATAAACCCCTTTCGGCCCTGGATGAGGACTCGGCTTCGGGCTCATGTTGGATGGCAGCCACTAAACATTGTCGGGCTGCGGACTGATCTCCTCGGATCTCATAAACTTGCCATTCAGATGGGTACTTGACCTTCTGATGCAAAGTAGAGGAAACAACCCCTAGTGTATGAAGCCAAGGTCTGGCTCCACAACTATAAAATCCATCTCTACCACTTCAGAGCCAGTCTGCACAGGTAAGCGTATCTGACCTTTTGGGGTGACAGCCCTTCCTTCAAAACTCACGAGGGGCGAATTGTATGGTGTGAGGTCCTGGGGTTTCAGGCCTAGCCCCTTGTAGAGATTAGGGTACATTATCTCCACAGCACTACCCTGGTCCACCATCACCTTCTTCACATCGTACCCTCCAATTTTGAGGGTGATGACCAACGCATCATCATGGGGTTGGATGGTGCCAATCATGTCTTCGTCCGAGAACCCTATAACCAGTGGAGTGCCAGTCTTAGCTCTCTTCGGACCTCGGCCTAATTCCCCTGCTGGTGATTGGACTACCGACATAACTTTCAATGGCCACGATCCTATTCTTCCAGGTGCGGCGAAGACGACGTTAATAATTCCTAATGGTGGCTTTGAAGGGTCATCTCTTCGTGGTCTTGAGCTTACCTGCCCTCCTCGGCCGTTGGAGGGGTGCAGGAGGTGTCTTAATCTACCATCACGAACCAGTTGGTCCAAGTGATCCCACAGGCTCCTACAATCCTCCGTGGTGTGCCCATGGTCTTGATGGTATTGGCAGTAGAGATTATGATTGCGCCTCTCAGGGTTTCCCACCATCTCGTTCGCCCACCTGAAGAATGGTTCATTCTTGATCTTTTCCAAAACTTGGTGTACTGGCTCTTTAAATACAGTGTTGACCACTTGGGGATTTATTGGTCCCGATTGCCCAGCAAAATCTCTCCTCGGTTTATTGCTATTGTAACGGTCCGACCTGAAATCCCTCATCTCCTGGGGGATAACCTTGTCTTTTCCCTTCCCTTACTGCTGGTCTTCTTCAACTCTTTTGTACTTTTTTATACGGTCCATGAGTTGACGCATGTTAGTGACCGGCTTACCAGATAAGGACGTCCTCAAACCATGGTCAGTAGGGAGGCCGAGCTTGAATGTGCTGAGGGCCATTGCATCAGAGTTGCCTTCCATATCATTAAACATCTCCCAGTATCTATCTGAATATGCCTTCAAGATCTCACCCTCCTGCATGCTCAAGGATAGCAGTGAAGATAAGGGCCTGGCCACTCTTCAGCATGTGACAAAACAGGAGCCGAATGCTTGAGTGAGCTCTTTGAAGGAGTTGATGAAGTCTGCTTTCAGACCGTCAAACCACCTCATTGCAACTGGATCGAGACTAGAGGGGAAAACTTTACACATCAGAGCTTCATCTCTAGAGTAGACAGCCATTCTTTGGTTAAAATGACTCACGTGCTCCACGGGGTCTATTTTACCATTGTAGATGGTGAACGTTGGCTGGTTGAAACGCTGAGGGAGTCTTGCTTCCTCAATTCTGCGCGTAAAGGGTGATCTAGAAATCTGATTCAAAGCCCTGCTCATGGCATCGTTCCCTACGTCTCCTCGTGATGGGCTTCTGTGTTGCCTCTTATGATGAGATTCTTCTTCATAGGAATAGGATTCACTGGCTGGTGTCCGAGATTTCTGCTGATAAGTGACATCCTGCTCATCATTGGAATCCTCATCAGAATACGAGGAAATCCGTTTCCTTTTTGCATGTCGCAACTCCCTTTTTAGTTTTTCTACCTCCAGTTGCAAATCTCGGTTCTTTTCTGCATGGGACGCATGACTTCCACCATGTGAATGACTGTGACTAGTATGCGTAGTGTGCGCACTATCCTCACGATCCTGTCTCCTCTCTAAGTTGAGAAAAGGGTCCACGTGCTAGAATGCCCTAGATTCTGCTTGTTGTTGGCCTCGTCCTGCCATCATCAACTGTTGTTTTCATCCTTGCACAAGCTCTTCCCACAGACGGCGCCAATTGTAGGGTCTGATTTTGTAGCCCAAGCCCAATAGGTTCGGATTATGAGCCCAATGAACCCTGAACAATGAATTTGTAGAGAGTGGGTGAAAGAACTGGGCTGGACGTGAATTAGACGAGTTGATTATGGTATTTGCGAATGAACTAACATGCAATCATGGTTGGACGAAGGCAAAAGTGAACGTCCGAAGAGGAGTTTTATTGAATGAACTTTGGTTACAATTCTTAGAGCTACAGTAAAGATGTTTTCTTCTTTTCTCTTTCTTTTTTCCGATCCCTTTTTACCAGAGGCCTCCCCTCCTTATATAGCACCCTCTCCCTTCATCTTTATCGTCCACTTGTTCATCATCTAAACACCCACTTGAGTGCACGTCCCATCATGTATCTTCTTTAGCCTTGTGTGAGTGGCGGTAGCTGAGATTGTACTGTTCAAAGGTCTTCTCCACATTAATGCGGCCAGAAAAGTAGATGCAGTGCATTTAATGTGGTGGTTGAAGTTTGTCTTCTAGATATTCCTCCGTTCCCATCATCCCCATGTGCGCCTGAGGTTCATCCCTATCATTAGAATTGTCAGGAGGATTATTTGAGTTTCCCAGGCATCTGTTTGGCCAAGCCTCTTTGAACCCGAGGATGATGACCTCTTCGGACAATTGAATATCTCCTGGGACTGTGCCCCATGTTCATCTCCAGGTATGTTTCTTTCACATGGACTTCTTCTCAAGTACTTTCATCTCTTCGAACAAACAACAGTTCTCAAATAGGCCCTTAGGCCCAATATACTAGGTTGGGCTTTTCACCCCCCACAATATATTTTCTGAGATGAAACAAATGCCACTATTTATGTTTCTACTATCTTCAAACTTTAATGAAATATAGAACAACAAAATGCAACAATAAAATACGACAACTTATTGACAAAATAAAATTTTATAAGTTTCACCGAGGCTTTTAGGGGGAAAAAAGTAAATAATGTAATACAAAAATTATATTCTATAACACAAAATATTCATCCGACAAAATTAAGATGTCAAACATGAAAATAAAAAAAATCAAGATACTTTGGTGACATCCATTACCTCTAACTTTCTTCTAGCATTTACTCCATCTGTAAAACCTTTAGAATCAAACATGGTGTTTAGAAATTTGGTTCTTCATAAAATATTACACAAACACATGGGTTATGAAAGTAAAAATATTAAAAAGGATACACAAACACACAAAAAAAAAAAAAATGAAAAACAAAAGTAAGTACGAAAGAGAAAAATTCATGTAAAAGATATTTTAAGGCTTGAGGACGAAGGATTTGTAGAAACAAAAGAGCAAAAATGGCAAAGAGAGGGTAAACAACATAGAGTGTTTTGGCGTAGTGCTGTATATATATAATAGTAGGTCAGTTTTGTTTAAAATTTTCCATGTTACTGAGTAGTAGTTGTTTTGAAATTGTTCAGTTTATTGAGTAGTAGTTAGTTTAAAAACTGTCCCTTTAACATAATAAATAAATTAATTAATAAAAAATGATGAGTAAAATTGTGGGATTACCAAAACTTATGTGGCAAAATATTAAAAGATCAACTAATAGTCAAATATCTTTGGCTTAGTTTAAAACACTCCATGTTTTTTAGTAGTAGTTGGTTTAAAACTCTTCATGTTATTGAGTAGTAATTGATTTAAAACTCTTCAGTCTGTTAAGTAATAGTTGGTTTAAAACTCTCATTTTGATATAATAAATAATTAACAAAAAATGATGTATAAAATTGTGGGACTAACAAAACTTACGCAGCAAAATATTAGATAGTTAACAAATAGTCAAACGCTTTAATTTTATATTATACTAGTTAAAGGCCCATGCGTTGCATAGTTTTATCAAAATCTTATCAAATATATTTTTTATTCGAAAAACAATAACAAAATAAATAATAATTATAAAGAAAGGAATAATGAGTTTTTAATTGCTACACCACATGGTCCATGCATGGATCATGAATTGAGCTACTGCTTCACTGGAGAAGCCAAATCAAAATATGTGCATGTGGCAATCCTCTTTTTAGGAATTCAATAGTGTACAAAACTACATAGAACAAACAATGTATTTTTAATTATTTGTAAATAAGAATATTAATTGAGATAATACTTTTTTATATAATTACTATAATTAACATGTAATCATGCAAAAATTGTCATTTTGGAATTTGAAGGCTTTTTATTTGATAATATTTAGTTTTTCATCATACTTGCAAGGCTGCAATAACTATCCCAAACTACTGACCTTGTACAATGTCTTTTATCAATTGATCCAATATTATTTTGAAGACTCTAGTCTTGATATTAGGTATGTCTTCAGGATTTTTGCTAGGTATTTCACATCTTTGCAAATTTGCAACAGCATTAGCATCCCGGTTTATTGAAGTATTCATTAAGAAGATTAATTTTACTTGGAAACAAATTTATTATAAAACAAATGTACACAATTGAAGCAAATCGATACAAATTTGTTATGTAAAACAAATGTATGACTATATTGATTACCTTCAATTGTTCATTGCTTATATGATCTGTTCATAAGAATAGTGTTTCATTTTAATCCTGCAAATGATTATAAAATACACAACCAACTTAACTGTATGCATATTGAAAAAGCAAATCAAGTGCATCTAAAGTGTAAAAAATACTTGCTTGTGGTGGTGGTGGTGATGTCTTCCATGTCAAACTGCTTCCTGGAGAGGGAGTGAGAAATTTTTTTTTTTAAAAGCCAAGAGAGAGACTTCTTTTGGAAAAGAAATCAATATATAATAGCTAAACATTAATATTTAGAAGAGGTATTTAATGCAGATAGTGTTTCAGTTATAATCAAATTATCTTCTCCTTTTTTGTCTTGTGTTTTTTATATTTATGCGTATTCTTCTTTCTGTTTAGGTGTCTTAGGTTTTATCAAATTAGTTTTGTTGGTCCTTGTAATTCATTTTAATTAGAAGTTTTTGTATTCACGCTTTATCTCTTCTTCTTCTTTTTATTAAAGTATAGGACAAGTTAATTTTCTATAAATAAAAAATTAAGTATTCATCCCACGTTTATATATATATATATATATCCATCGAAGAAATAATAATAATAATAATAATAACAAAAATTGTCTTATACTTTTTTTCCAACAAAAATTGTCTTATACACTTGTCGTGGCTTCAAAATTTTAATTTTTTAAAATGACAATAATATTTCAATTTACTATCCTATGATTAAAAAAAAGATTTTACTAATGTATGCCTTTAGGCATTTATTACTAAACTATTTTAAGAAACTTTTATGAAAAAGTTATTATCTTTTTTGTCAATTTTTAAATTTTTTTTATAAAAAATTTCTTAAAATGGATGGTTAATAAATGCCCTAAGAGTATACATTGATTGAAACCTTGAAAAGACTGTTATTCTTTTTCTACTGTAACGCAAACTTCTGTCACTACTTTTTGACTATTTTTCCAATATTGAAATATTGCTGGAATTTTGTGCTTTATAAATCTTAGAGGTGTTCCATGGGTCAAGGATCTTTCTATCACATCAACGCAACGAGTTCCCCAAAAATGGAAATCACCTCCGTGCCCCAAGGGTTGGAAAGTCTACAGGGGAATAATAATGCAAGTGTCACAATAAAACTAATAGTTTTTGTCACAACTTGTCTACGCGACGATTTATGAGCAATGGAGTAAAAGTGGTTGGTTTACAACTCCACTATTCACAACTTATCATTTGGGCAAATTGTTGCAAAATTGTGGGTTTTGTTATGATACTAGCATTGTTCTCGATATGTGTGATCAATGATCAATTAATTGCTGTTTATAACCCCAGTCTATAACTACAAAGGTTAGGCCATTTTGTAGTTGTATTTTGGTTAGTAATATATTATAAACCCGATTTAAAACACTAATGTTACTATTTTCATGTGTGTTCTAATAAGTTTTACCGTTTAATAAAAAAAAAACGATCAATTAATTGTCACCATTAAAAAAAGGGAAAAAAAAAATTTCATATTCAAATTTCTTTGTAAAGGGTGACAATATTTAACTTAATCCACTAATATAAATATGACATGTTTTTATTTTTGCTATTTAATGTTTAGTCTAAATAAATTTATGTCAAAGTGGGTTGACTCACTGCAAAGTGATTAAAAATGGATTAATTTTTTATTTCCTACAACCTAAAATAGCTCAAATCATTATTGGGTTGACCGGTTTTGATACGAACCTATTTAATTTATTGGAGAAATTACACTTCAGCCCCCTAAATTACTACCCACTTTACACTTACTCTCATAAATTATGCGAATGCACACTTTACCCCCGTAAACTATACTCCCTTCTACACCCCTTATACTATGAGAATGCACACTTATTTCACTAAACTATTACCTATGAATATGGTGTAAAGTGTTACACGAGTAATAGATTAGGGGGCAAGTGTTACTTGGGTAATAGTTTAGAGAGTATAGTGTGCATTCTCATAGTTTAGGGGTATAAGTGTAAAAAGTAGTATAGTTTAGGAGAGTAAATTGTAATTTCTCATAATTTATGTAAATAAATGTCATTTTTATTCAATAAAATTTTAATTTTATATATGGAATTAAGTAATTAAAATAATTTATTGGTTATATTGAAAAATTCATCATTGAAAGTATAAAAATTCTAACCTTTTTATTGAAAACAAAGAAAAATAAATAAACACTTATTTCATTTGTTTTTCTACAAATTGTGTATTTGAGTGGAATTTTTTTAGGTTAAAAGTAAAACAAAACCTTTTAGATTGAATGTTGCTTGTGCTTCTATTAATTAATTTTATTACAAAATAGAATTTATTTGTTAATAATTGTAATTTATGTGCTTACAAAATATAAAAATATGTTGATTATTTTAGGTCTTATTATTAAAATGTGTTAGGGTCATATTTTATTGTAATTGACTAATCCTTTGAAAAAATGCAGTTTACTTGTAATTTGGTAGATCTAAGATGGATTTAGTACTTTAAGAAACATGTTGTTCAATTCAAGTATTAAAGACATGAAGATTGGTCGAAGAAACAAGTGAAGAAAAGTTGTTCATTAAGTCTCAATAGATAGCTCGACAGAAGCTTGCTATCGAGACCTAATGTGAAGCTCGATAGATAGCTCGATAGCAGCTTGATCTATCGAGAATTACAATTTTAGAATTTCCAGATTTGAAATTCGGCCTAGGCTTGTGTATTTGTTTAGGGTTTCTTTTTACACAACCCTAGACATATATAAGGTTTATTTTAAGAGCTGTCACATACGAATACTAAGACCAAGAGACTTATTTTCTTTGTGAGAAGTTCTTGCGTTTGTACGCCATAGGGTTTTGTAACCAAGTGCTTCATGATATTCATTGTTGATGAAGTAAAGAACTTTGCAACCAACAACATCTGTTCAAGTTGCTGGAGTTAGTCATGTATTGGGATCCGTGCAAATGGTTAGTCACAAATTGGAAGTTTGTGCATCAAAGGAAAGAAGACTACTACAAGATCAAGTCCAATTGGGTATTGGAGCAAATGTTCAACTGTAGGTTGATATTTCGGGATAGGCTAGAATAGTTGGTAAATTCCTTATACTTGTAACCGCTTGATTTTTGATTCGTGGATTCTTGGGAGTGGTGATCTTAAAATCACCTGGTAGGGTTTTTACCATGCGAGGTTTTCCTCATTTGTCAACAAATCACCGTGTCTAATTTATTTTCCACTGGACTTAGTATTTTTGGTGATTTGTTGGTGCCTTCACAATTTGCATGCAATTGAACCTAATTAATCAACTTGGGTAATTGAATTAATTAACCGGGTTCAAGTTATCTTAACCCCACAAAATAATTCCTTTAGAATTGTAAGCTTTAAATTATGAATTGTTTGTCAGTATTTTTCAGACTTTATAATAACCAAAATGTATTCAACAAAGTCGAATTGAAAATTACTCATTTCTTAAAAAAAAAAAGGAACTAAACCATTTAGTCATAAACCCTAAGCCTTCGTTTCGTATCCAAGAAAATTAAAGAAATAAACGGAATTAAATTTGTAAGCTCTAATTTTTTTTTCATTATTTATAATTAGTACTGATTAGACTAGAGCAAACAACAAGCATTTATCTTTAGTCAAACTGATAACCATCCATTTCCCAAAAAATAAAAACAACATAAAACAAAACAACAAAAATCAAACTTCTATTTTCTTGTTTTGCCTTCACTAGTTTCTCAGGAGCCAAATAGAGGAAAAAAATTCCAGCATAAAAACCAACGTACCTGTAATCAATGGCAGCGGGTAGGGCTGTTCAAGCAACCTTTAGACCTGGCCAAACCGACCAAATCGACCCGACCCGAACCGTCACGGCCAAATCCGACACCTTTGGCAGTCGATGACGGTTCCTATTCTCTAAAACCTGACTTCAACAGGTCGAGTGGCGGGTTTCGGTCTCTAAAACCCAAGCCACCCGATCCGACCGACAAATGCTAAAAAAATGCCAAAATTTCCTAGATCCGGCGACTTTCTGGTGTTCCTTAGCTCCGATCCGGCCACCCTTGGTCTTCCTTCACTCTGATCCGGTGGTATTTGCTCAGATTCACTCAAATTCGGCCTAGATCTACTCTCCTCCTTCGTTAGATTTGCTCAAATCCGGCAATATATGATTAGATCCGACTCAAATCAGTGAAGATAGGCTCAGATCGGCGCAGATAGACTCAGATATTTGGTTAAATCTGGCTATTCTTACTAAGATCGGCGAAGATAGACTCTAATCTACTCGAATCCGGCGCCTTCAACTTAGATCGGCGAAGATAGAACTTCTCCTCCGCCCGTCGTTGCTCATCATCGAACTCGATCGACCTGACTATTTGCCCCCCTGAGCCTGGCCGACCCGACCCGTGGTGGTTGGCGGTTGGTTGCGAGTGTGTTTTTGTTCCACCCGCTCTAAGCGGGTTGAGTTTGGGTTGGGCACAAACCCGACTCGGCTGGACCTGTGGACACCCCTAGCAGCGGGGCCTAAAATCCTAAAATAGTAGTTTACAAACTATTGTGTCAATTTTTGTATTGTAAAAAGACAAATAAACCATTTAACCCATAGTCTTGCTAAATGGGCAAGCTTTTATAATGTCGATGCCTTTGTTTTTATCTCTCTTTCTAATTGGGTCTTTTATTGAGAATTGAGAGATGATCTTCCTTCTTATCTTTTCTATCTTCTTATTGGTATTCAATTATTTCTTTAAAGAAAAAAAAAATTACATTTGTAAAAAGGTAATATGCATTAGCTAGTGGAAGACTTAGGTAATATGCGAGTCTCTCCATAGAATAGTTAAATGATTTTCTAAGGAAAAAATTGCAATTGTAATTATGTAGTTTCCAGTGTCACCTTAATTTTACACATTAATATTATAATATATATATATATATATATATATTTTTTAATTAAGTTATAATTCTTTTGTAAATAGAAACCCTCAATTCCATTATCGTTAGGGACGATTTTTTAATGGGCAAAAATGAAAAAAAAGAGCTTAAAATCCCTTTGAGTTCTTAGAAAATGCAATAATGAGGAAGTCAAGCCCGAAATTCAAATATTTTGTAATATAGGCTATTGGTGCCTATAATAGCAAGCTTAAGGTGCTAAACAATAGAAAAATGGAACAAAATATAAAATGCATAAGTTTAGAACTTTTCTTCACATATAACAGGAAGGGAAATTTGATAAAGGTGGTGAGGGAGAGAGGAAAGACTTGTGCATGCCATTATTTCACCCCATGACCTCATAATGTGGCTCTTATGTTGCTGTTGTATAGGCTTTCACTCAAAAGTGAGAGCTTTTGTACTGGGTAAAACGTGGTTGGTTCGTTTCTGATAAGAGGACTTACTATCAAGCTTTGAGAGCTCTTAATGATTGGTCTCTAGAAAAGAAGTGAAGCTATTAACGCCCCTGTTAATAAGTAGAAAACTTCATATTTTTGTTTGCATGAGTAAAATAATGGGTTGCTTTTTGCATAAATGATGAAAAGGCTTGACCAAATGTGATTGGTTGCTCTTCTCTAGCCAATTCAGCCCTTTGGGTATCTCTAGCCAATTTAGCTTGTTCTTATGGACTAAAAATGGTTTGTTTGAAGGTTTAGTCACATACAAACCATTTGTTTATATGTAATTGATTTATCATAATATATTAGATGACTGTACACGTCAGCCACTCCATAAGATTTATGCTCCTATTTTTAGGATTTTGAGAATTATGGTTTTTTTTTTTTTACAATAACCAATTCGCTCATACGAATATCCAATTGGATTGTGGCTAGTGGTGATGATATTGTAAAGCTAGATGTAAAGAAAAGAAGGTGATGTTACAGATAGATTAGGAGTCAAAAGGTTTGGAATTCAATTTTTTATTTAAAGCAGACAGTTCAAAAGATTTTCAACCTTCGTTTAGATGTCCAATGCATGAGAAATTTCATTTAATCTTTAAACATAGAAATTATTTGTTTGACTACTCTCATTTGTGACTTGCACTTATGTGTAATTTTTAAATAATGAGAAAGTTGTCAAATCACTTAAAAAATGATACATTATTATTCCGTTAGATACATAGACAAGGAAACTAACGGACGTTAAACTGTAGATATAAAACTTATCAAACTCAATTGGTCTCGAAAAACCATAGAACAAAATAGGGCGATTAACTTGATAAGCTCTATACTTGTTTTTCTTTAAAGTAATAACAAACAAGTTATGCATTCCATGCATGTGGAATTTAATGACAGATAATATCAGTTTTAGCTCTAAATTTCCAACAAAAAGCACATATCCTAATAAAATAGAATATTCAATTCAACATAGGCATGTGAAAATGAAATTGATAATAATTAAAATATAATAATTCAACTCAATGATATCAAAATAAATGGGTAGAGAATCTGTTGAAAGGCTAATAGGGGAGCTGGGTAACTTGCTCATCGACCCTCTAAACAAGATTAACATTTTTTTTCTATGATTAATAGGAACAAAAAAGAAAGTTTTTGCGAGGTCCTAACTAAGTTGGGCCGTGGAAGAAAAAGGTTGTTGCAGACAAAATCAAAGAGCTTTGATCTAGTACTTATTTCACTAATATATATTTTTTATTTATATATTAAGCTGTTCAAAGGGTAATGGAGGAGTCGGGTAAGTTGCTCATCAACCCTCTAGATAAGATTAACATTTTTTTTTCTATGATTCATAAGACAAAAAGAGAAAAGGATCAGTGAGGTCTTGACTAGGTTGGGTTGTGGGAGTAAAAAAGGCACTTGAAGAAAAAACCAAAGAGATTTTTTCTATTATTTATTTTATTAATATATTTAGCCGTTCAAAGGCTAATAGAATAGCCGGGTAAGTTGCTCATCGACCCTCTAGCTAAAATTAACATTTTTTTTTCTACACTTCATAAGAACAAAAAAGAAAGGCTCTATGAGATCCAAACAAGGCAGGGTTCTAGAAGTAAAAAAGCTTCTGCAGATAAAATCAAAGAGATATTTTCTATTATTTATTTTATTTTGTATATTTAGCCGTTCAAAGGTTAATAGAGGAGCCAGGTAAGTTGTTCATTGAACCTCTAGCCAAGATTAACATTTTTTCTATGACTCATAGGAACAAAAAAGAAAGGCTCGGCAAGGTCCTGACTAGGCTAGGATGTGAAAGTAAAAAACACATATGCAGACAAAATCAAAGAGATCTTTTCTGTTATTTATTTTATATATATATTTATTTTATTTTTATATTTAACTCTTCAAAGGCTAATAGAGGAGCTCAGTAAGTTCCTAATCGACCCTCTAGCCAAGATTAAAATTTTTTCCTACAAGTAGGAACAAAAAAGAAAGGCTCAGTGAGGTCTTGGGTAGGCAGGGTTATGGAAGTAAAAGAGGCTATTGCAGACAAAAACAAAGAGATCTTTTCTATTATTTATTTTATTTATATATTTAGTTGTTGAAAGGCTAATAGGGGAGCCGGGTAACTTGCTCATCGACCCTCTAAACAAGGTTAACATTTTTTTCTATAATTAATAGGAACAAAAAAGAAAGTCAGCCTTTGCGAGGTCCTAACTAGGCCGGGCCTTGGAAAGAAAAAAGTCAGTCTTTGATCTAATACTTATTTCACTAATATATTTATTTTATTAAATATTAAGTCGTTTAAAGGGTAATGGAGGAACCGGGTAAGTTGCTTATTGACCCTCTAGATAAGATTAACATTTTTTTTTTATGATTCATAGGACAAAAAAAAAGACTCAGCGAGGTTTTGACTAGGTTGGGTTGTGGGAGTAAAAAAGGCTTGAAGACAAAACAAAAGAGATCTTTTCTATTATTTATTTTATTAATATATTTAGCCGTTCAAAGGCAAATAGAGGAGCTGAGTAAGTTACTCATCAACCCTCTAGCTAAAATTAACATTTTTTTTCTATACTTCATAGGAACAAAAAAGAAAGGCTCTATGAGATCCAAACAAGGCTGGTTTTTTGAAGTAAAAAAAGCTCCTGTAGACAAAATCAAAGAGATATTTTCTATTATTTATTTTATTTATATATTTAGCCGTTTGAAGGCTAATAGTGGAGCTGGGTAAGTTGCTCATCAACCCTTTAGCCAAGATTGACATTTTTTTAAAAAAATAATTCTTTGGAACAAAAAAGAAAGGCTCAATGTGGTTTTGACAAGGCTGAGTTGTGGAAGTAAAAAAGTCTCTTGTAGACAAATTCAAAGAGATCTTTTCTATTATTTATGTTAGGTTCTAAAAGTTTAGAACAATTGGCAAATCGTGAACATAAACTTGTCTAGATAGATCTTAGAGTCTATAGGTATTATTAGACAATGCTTAAGGTGATACAAGTCAAGATTCAAGAATATACAAGCTGCAGAAAGAAGATTTCAGAAACTGCCTAGTTCGATCGATCGAAAGATAGGCTCGATCGATCGAAACACGTATCTGCATAATTCTATTTCAACCCAAACTCTACTTAAACATATTGGGTTTCAAGTAAAACACTACTAGTATATAAAGGAAACCCTAAGCATGTTTTTATAAGGCTTTTCAGAGAGAGAAGAGTGTGCCTCTTTTGTATTTAGGGTTTTGTACCCAAAAGCTCTCTAAAGTCTTCTACTGGTGTTATTCCTTGAAGAATCTCAAGATTCGGCGTTGTAGAAGTTGCTACATACAAGATCAACGTCTAAGGAGATCCAAAACCTTTGAGTGGAGTCTCAAAGTCACAAGCAGGTGAGCTTGTGTTGTTGCAAAGGCCAAGGAAAGAAGTAGTTCGTGGACTTGAAGCTATCATGTGGTCGTGGTAGTAAGTTTTCTACTCGAGGTAGCAATAGGATGTTAGTAGTCTAAGTTCTATTGTATAAACTTCAATTCTTTCATAGTGGATTTGCTTTTTACCTTGAGGATAAATAGGTTAAATTCTCCCTAGGTTTTTTATCGGTTTGGTTTTCTTGGGTGATTATATCATTGTGTTTTTTATTTTTTGCTGCTTTATATGATATGATTGTTATTGTTTTAACTTAGATCTGAATAATAAACCTAAGTATTCACTTGGTTAATTAATTAGGTTAAACAATCTAGTTTACAGGGATCTAAAAACTAACAATTTATTTTATTTATATATGTAGGCGTTCAGAGGCTAATCAAAGAGCTCATCGACCCTCTTTCCAAGATTAACATATTTTTCTTTGATTCATGGGAAGAAAAAAGATAAGCTTGGTGAGGTCCTAACTAGGTTGGGTTGTGGAAGTATAAAAGGCTCTTGCAGACAAAATTGAAGCAATTTTTTCTATTATTTATTTTATTTATGTATTTAACCGTTCAAAGGCTAATAAAGGAGCCAGGTAACTTGCTTATTGACCCCCTAACCAAGATTAACAGTTGTTTCTATGATTCATAAGAACAAAAAAGAAAGTCTCTACAAGGTCCTGACTAGGTTGGTTTGTGGAAGAGAAAAAGGCTCTCGCAGACAAAACAAAATAGATATTTTCTTACTTTTAAATTATTAATATATTTAGCCGTTCAAAGGCTAATAGAGGAGCCGGGTAAGTTTTTGATTGACCCTCAAGCAAATATTAACATTTTTCTATGATTCAAAGGAACACAAATTAAAGGTTCGGCGAGCTCCTGATTAGGCTCTGTGTTATGGAAGTAAAAAAGGCTCTTGCGAACATAATCAAAGAAATATTTTCTATTATTTTTATACATTTTTTAATATTTAGCCATACAAACGCCAATAGAGGAGCCAGGTAAGTTGCTCATTGACCCTCTAGCCAAGATTAACATTTTTTTTTCTATGATTCATAGGAACAAAAATGAAATGCCCAGCGAGGTCCTGACTAGGCTGGCACTTGCTGACAAAATCAAAGAGACCTTTTTTATTATTTGTTTTATTTATATATGTAGTCGTTTAGAGGCTAATAGAGGAGCTAGGTAAATTGCTCATCGACCCTCTTGCCAAGACTAACATTTTTTTCTATGATTCATGGGAACAGAAAAGGAAGGCTCGACGAGGTCCTGACTAGGCTGGGTTGTAAAGGTAAAAACGGCTTTTGCCCACAAAATTAAAGAGATCTTTCTATTATTTTTTCTATAAATATATTTATTTTATTTCTCTATTTAGTCATTCAAAGGCTAATAAAGAATCTAGGTAAGGCTCATTGACCTTCGAGCCAAGATTTACATTTTTTTTCTATAATTATTAAGGAAAAAAAAAGGCTTGGTGAGGTCCTAATTAGGCTGGGTTGTGGAAGTAAAAAAGGCTATTGTTGGCAAAATCAAAGAGATCTTTTCTATTATTTATTTTATTTATATATTTAGCCATTCAAGGGATAATAGAGGAGCGGCAACTTTCTCATCGACCCACTAACCAAGATTAACATTTGTTTCTATAATTCATAGGAACAAAAAAGAAAGTCTTTATGAGGTCCTGAATAGGTTGGATTGTGGAAGTGAAAAAGGCTTTTGCAGACAAAATAAAAGATGTCTTTTCTTATTTTTATTTTATTAATATATTTAGCTGTTCAAAGGATAATAGAGGAGCCGGGTAAGTTTCTCATCGACCCTTTAGCCAAGATTAACACTTTTTTAATGATTCATAGGAACAAAAATTAAAGTCTCGGCGAGCTCTTGATTAGGTTGTGTTGTGGAAGTAAAAAGGCTGCTGTAGACATAATCAAAAAAATATTATCTATTATTTATTTCATTTATATATTTAGCTGTTCAAAGGCTAACAGAGGAGCCAGGTAAGTTGCTCACCGACCCTTTAGCCAAGATTATCATTTTTTTTTCTATTATTCATAGGAACAAAAATGAAATGCTCCTAATGAGGCTAGGTGGTGGAAGTTGAAAGCTCGATAGTAAAACCACTAGAGCTAATTAAGACTCTTAATTATAAAATTACAGCTTAATTGCTTTTAGTCTACTCAACTAGATGCTGAATAAGAGTAACTAATGTGCAAGTAACCGGGACTAATGCCTAGTGCATGGGAATACATAATTAACAATTACGTATAAAACGCAAGGAGTAAGGGAAGAAAGATGCAAACACAAGATAACACCGCGATGTGTTATTGAAGAGGAAAACCGAAGTGCTCAGCGTAAAAACCTCTCTACAACCCTCCAAGCCAAATCAATGGAGTACAAGGATTAAGATTTAGACCCTCCAAGCCTAGACTACCCTCCGTACTTAGACTTTCCAAGTCCCAGCTATCAACGAGCTTCATCGAACCTTGTCGTCACTATCTTTCCGGATCTCGCAATAATCACCAATTGCATCCACCATGAATGACATGACCCGATGCTTCCCAAGAGCTCCAAAACAACTCACAACACTCAGAATGGGTGAGGTTTGTGTTTGGGCTAAGAACCTCTCAAAGGATATGGAATTAGAGAGGGAAGAGTGTGAGGAAAACAAAGAAAGATGTGTAAAGGATTGTAGGTAAGCAATCTCTAACTCTCAAATGAATTTCTAGGGTTTTTTCTTTTAAACTCTCCTTACAATTTCGTGGGTAAAGTGGGCTTTTATAGTGTAGGTAAAGAAATGAGGAAAGACACACAAAGAAGGTTGGCAATGCATCTTGCAAGTCAGGTCACAAGTTAGCCAAGTCACGAGCCACTCGTGAGATGCTATCCATCACTTAGACCTTTGAACTTCCAGCATATGCTCTTCACGTGACCTTTCATGAGTTGCACCACTCGCAAGCCAAGTCACGAGATGCTCTGTCATCACAGTTCTTCACCAATTTCACACATTGAACCCATTACATTGAATCCCACAAAAATACAGGGAAATAATTGAAGAATTACAATCAAATTTGACACGGAATTAATGCCAACAAATGTAATTGAAAATCACAAATTTACAGAAATAAAAAATGCTCTTGCAGACAATATAAAGGAGATCTTTTCTATTATTTGTTTTTATTAATATGTTATTTATTTATTTATATATGTAGTCATTCAGAGGCCAATAGAGGAGTCGGGTAAATTGATCATCTACCTCTAGCCAAGATTAAAATATTTTTTTCCTATGATTTATAGGAACAAAAAAGGAAGGCTTGGCGATGTCCTGACTAAGTTGGGTTGTAGAAGTAAAAAAGGCTTTTACAAACAAAATCAAAGAGATCTTTTCTATTATTTCTATATTTAGCCGTTTGAAGGCTAATAGAGGCGTGATTAACATTTTTTTTCAATAATTCTTTAGAACAAAAAAGAAAGGCTTGGCGAGGTCTTGAGTCCTAACAAGGCTGGGTTGTGGAAGTAAAAAAGTCTTTTGCAAATAAAATCGAAAATATTTTTTTCTATTCTTTAGTTTATTAATATATTTATTTTATTTATATATGTGTCTGTTTAGAAGCTAATTGAGGATCCTGGTAAGTTGCTCATCGACCCTCTAGCCAAGATTAACATTTTTTGTTCTATGATTCGTAGGAACAGAAAAGATAGGCTCGACAAGGTCCTCACTAGGCTGGGTTGTGGAAGTAAAAAAGTTTCTTGCAGACAAAATTGAAGAGATCTTTTCTTGTATTTATTTTATTTATATATATAGTCATTTAAAGGCTAATAGAGGAGCCGGGTAACTTGCGCATCGACCCCCCAACCAAGATTAACATTTTTTCTATGATTCATAGGAACAAAAAAGAAAGTCTTCGCAAGGTCCTAACTAGGCTAGGTTGTGGAAGTAAAAAAGGCTCTTGCAATTAATTTAAAGTTGTCTAAATATCTATTGTTGCTACAGTAACCGTGTGTATTATTCTCTCTCTCTCTCTCTCTTTCTATCCACCTAGATCCGCTCTCTCTTTCTCTCTCTCTCATCAGATATGTTCTCCAAACATAGAATCACAACACATTCTCAACATTAAATATTTCACCTACACAAACCCATAGTTGAGACCCAACCCACAAAGAAAAACCCACATCTTGACCATACCATTGCAACGAACATAGCCACTGCCACTACCAGAGCTCCAATGAACTCTACTTCACTCCAAAGCATCACAATTATCAAGCGTTTTTTTTTCTTCCTAATTTGATTTTGGTATTTGTTTTAGGTTAGATTTGATTTGGGTAACTGATGTATGAGAATTTTGTGGGTTTGCTGGAATTGATGGTAAAATGTATGGGTTTTGTTTTGGTGTTTCTTCGAGCCTTTGAGTGAGTTTTTTCTCTTGTTTGGTTTCAAGCTTGGTGATTTGGTTGATGGGGGCGGTTGATTGAAGGAAGAGAGAGGCATATAATTTGGGAAAATAATAGAAAATTGATAAAGAAATAGTATTTTAATGAAATGTAGTGTAAAATAGATAATCTAATGTAAGGTGTTTTGAAAAGTGGTTGTGTAAAATAGAAAACATAGTTTTTTATGCTAAACTAAACAAGAAATTTTGCACAGACTAATGTGAATGCTCTTATTTAGATACTTTGTAGGTGGGTGATTCAAGAATGATAGAACCACAACAAAGATTTCAAGTGAGACAGAGAAGGGTAACAAATTAATTAAATAAAACAAATCGATACAAATTTATTATGTAAAATAAAGGTATGACTATATTGGTTACATTCAATTGTTCATTGCTTATATGATCAATTTGCAAGAATAATGTTTCTTTGTCTTTTGTTGGCTGAATCTACAGATCTTGATAGTTGTAAATTCATAATGGATTTTTGTTTTAATCTTGTAAATGATTATAAAAAATACAACCAAATTAACGGTATGCATATTTGAAAGACAAATCAAGTGCAAGTAAAGTGTAAAAAAAAAAAACTACCAGAAACTTTTTTCCTATAAATTAGCATACTTTTTATTTAAGTATATCTCATCCACATCTAATACATTTTTTTCCCTAAAAACTAGCTTGCACTAAACCTAGCAATTTACTTCATTTCAAATTCTAAATTTTAGTTTCTTAAAAATCCCTTACTGTATAACCTCACTAACAATAGATAAATTCAAATTAAAAAATTACATTAAACTCAAAATTAAAAAAGAGCCTCATCGCACGTGCAGAGCACATGTGATGAGGCTAGTATGAAATAAAGTTCTCCACAATTTTCCATTCAACGTAAACAAATAAATTTCACGTACTTAACTCCCTTTTAGTGCATGAAATTTGAAATTGAAAAATTACACTTTTTCACCTTAAACTATCACCATGATTGCATTTAACTCCTTGAACTATTGAAATGTACTATTAACCCCCCAAAATTATAATTGTGTTTCAATTTTCTCTGATAGAATTTAACATTAAAAGACCATATTATCCCTCACTACAAAACATTTTCTTTAAAATCATATACTATATAATAAAAGTTGGGCTTAAAAGCCGTAGTTGTGCCAAATGGCTGCGCTAAATTGCAAAATTTTTTTTAGAATTTTAAAAAAATAAATATAATTTTTTGTACTTATCTTTTTCTCCTATAATTTCTAAATTGATAATAATCTTAATTTGATTACAATCCAAACTCTTCATCTAATCCTTTTATTATTATAATTTATAAGTTGATAACAAATATTAATTTGATTACAATTCAAACTTTTCATCTAATCATTTTTTTTATTTAAATTATATTACTGCGTGTAAAAAAAAAAAAAAAAAAAAAAAACCAACAACAACATAGTACACGTAAAAATTAAAAAGAAAGCAACAATCTCCATCTATTCCTTCTTTTTTAATTTAAATTATATTACTTCTTGTAAGAAAAAAAAAACAACATAATACCCGTAAAAAAAAAAATAGCAATGTATTCAACAGCAAAATCTTCTAATTATTAACTACTATATATGCTCTAATTTCTAACTACCAAAACCCACAATTGAAATACTAATCTGTATGAGATACCACTTCCAAAAATTAATATCTTAGCTATTATTTATTATATGTTGACTTCTTTTTTTCTTTTCTTTTTTTTTAATTCTAAAGAAGGGTTTCTCTCTCCCTGCAAAACAAAGGGGTTATAATAAGAATTAGCTAGACAGGGGTAAGACTACACCACCTCTTTTCTACAGTAAATGTTAAATTCAGATCATTTTTCATGCATATACACACACATGTAGTGTGCAACGCACATGACTTAAACTTTAAGTTTAAACTTAAATTTGGTAGGGTGAAACTCACTCAAGTTTCAGTGCCCCCTTCCATGCTTTTAAGGACAAAAATTAAATTCTCATGTGAGTCTCTCTCTACTTCAAATTTTTAAACGTTTAATAATTTAGATTGTTCTTAATTATTAAATTGAGGTTTCACTTAAACATGATTTCAATTATTGTTTTGGATAGTTTTTAACTATTAAATTCAAGGGTTTTCCATTTAAATATATGTAATTAATTAAGCCTTAAAGTTCAATGTATTATTGAAAATCATTCTATTTATATTTTTTAGGTACCTCTACCATCTTCCATTCAATTATATATATATATATGCATTTTATGATACCTTAGTCTCACACAACATGCATTCATTATGTAACTTAAAAATAAAATATTCATTTATTTTTATTATTTATTTTAAGTTACATATAAATTTTGATTAAGCCGTGCATCGCACGGGCATAATGCTAGTAAACAATAAAACAAAACAAATGACAAAAAGTTAAGTGTAGCACGATTTTAAAATTGAAGAGTTGATTCACACTCAATTGTGGTTTGAAATTTTCAAAAGTTTTTTAAGGAGTTTAAGTGTTTGTGGTGATATATTCATTAGCGGCTCTGCGTTGATGTCAAGGTGGTCATAGGACCACCCTAATAAAAATATTAAACACCGTAACTTCAAAATCACAATAATTTGAGTTCAACAAAAATAAAAGTAATGCTACATTCATAACATTTTTATAATAATTTCACAACATATCCTATATGGTAAGCTTTTTTTTTTTTTTTTTTTTAGAATGAAAAATGGTGGTTAACTAGGTTACACCAGCCCCCAGGCAGGGAGCCAGGTAGAGGCTAGGCTTAGCATCCTCTCCAACTTGTGCGGGAGTTACCTCACATTTGTGAGTACACCTCCCACTAAGTATGCCCACTAACGGACTCCTGCTGGTAGCGGGATTCGAACCTAGGTGTGATGCACGAAGCGCCCGAACCTTGCTAGCTGAACCAAGCCCCTATTGGTCTATATGGTAAGCTATTAATGATTATAATTTGGGTCTAATACTAATATCGTTTTTTTACCTATTAATAGTAACTTGTCGCATAAGATTTGTTGTGAAAATATTTGGGACATAGCATTTCTCTAAAAATAATTATGGTCCCCCAAACATAATCCTTAATCCCTTAAACCAAAAGAAGGGGCTTAAATAACAACAATAAACATTAGTCCAAATAATAATAAAAATAACCCAAACAAAAGTAAGATTAAACCTAACAACAACAAGGGAACAAATTATTTAACAAAAACTCTATTATATATATATATATATATAAATCTTTAATCATTCAAATTTATAAATGGCTCAACCTATTACTTAAAAATAATCTCTAATTTCATTTATCCTTAAAAAAACAGACCGAGAAAAATACTATGGTGGTAATCTCTCCTTAGCGGTGCTAGCATTTGTACTTTCTTTGGTCACAAAATTTTTGCTCTCTATAGTGATTTTGTTTGTAGTTTGCTATTTTCTTTCTCTCTTTGTTAGTAGTTTGCTATTTTCTTTCTCTCTTTGTTAGTAGAAAAAAATTATAATATATTGCGTATTTGTGTGTTCATTTTTTTTGTGACATATTAATATAATCCAAGAATAATTTTTCAAAAACTATTGGTGTTTTGATCCGAAGATAATGGGCTGTTAAAAAAAAAAAAATTCCATATATTTTTTTTTAAATGAGGCAGACCAACCATCTGATCTAGGGCTAGGCATCTCGTTCCCAAAACATTTCATCAAAGTCGACCATTCACTTACAAGTGAAATAGAAATATGATTCAGAGTGTCTGAGTGAAAACAAGATGATCGGAGACGTAGAGAAGATGGTGGCGGTGGGTCTAGTGTGGGGCGCCACCAACGCCATCATGCGCCGCGGCGCTCTCTTGTGGGACCAAGCTCTCAAATCCACTCCAACACCATCGCCACAACACAAATTGCTCTCTTCCCTCAAAAACTGGTTCACCCTCCTCTCTATCTGGCAATACTCCATCCCTTTCTTCATAAACCTCTCGGCCTCCGCTACTTTCTTCGTTATTCTGAGCCACACTCCCATCTCTCTCACCGTGCCCGTCACCAATGCCACCACATTTGCTGCTACTGCCGTGTTCGGAATGCTTTTAGGGGAAGAGACCCGCGTGGCCCACGCCTTCTTTGGTACGGCCCTCATTGTTCTCGGGGTTTGGCTTTGTACGCAATGACTTTGTAACCCCCCAAAAGGGCCATGTTATTTGGGGTTTTCAAAATGTAAAATTCATGTGGATGTGGGGTTTGCATTGTTGGTATTTTTTTTTCCTTGTCATGTGTTTGTGTCTGTAATATTAATTAGTTCCTAGCTTATAATCCTAGCTTATAATTTGATGTTTATTGATTTGGTTGATGAAACAATATAATGGTTACATAAACCAAGTCCAGTGCCTTTATGTTTAACTACATAAGTTGCATTGTTTCATACTTGGTTAGAAAATGAGAAAAAGCTGATTATTTCATGTATTATATAGTTCATAACTGACATAGACAATAACCTGACACAAGGAACATAACATGTTCAATAGAAATAGCCAGAGAGCGACAAAGAAACCGTATTTGGTATATGAACAAAAATAAAATTAATTCAATACGAATGAAACGCAAACAACAATTGAAAATTTTAGCTGGATTGCTGATCCTCATGTTAGAATTGTTGTTTAAAACATTCGGGAGGTAGCTGTCCGTTGAACCTTTTTGTATCGTTGCAGTAGTCGTAGATCATAAAGTTGTCTCTCACCCAATTTAATTGACCAAACTTAGCATAACTCAACTGTTTGTATCCAGGGGAAGTATACCAATTAGCAGCAGTGGTGTTGGAAGCACATTGACTGATGCTGGCTGATCCTTGCCACAGGCAAGCCCTTGGCCTAAATTGACTGAATTTTGCAACAAAGGGTGAACAGGTCCAGTTGATCTTTTCAAGTCCTCCTCTTGTTGCCCAGTTATCTGCATTCCATAGGCTGGAGTAGACCCTCATCCCCTGCTTATTGGGGTAAGCCATCCCTTCATTCTCGTAGTTTCTGAACACACGAATTGGTATACTGTCGACGTACCACCTGAAAATATAGTGACAAATTCAGAGTTTAGGAACAGTTGGGTTCCTGGATTTTTATTAGGAATTATGATTGGGAATGACAAAATTTGTTGAAATTTTCAGGAGGGGAAGAGAATAAAGTCATAAACATCTGTTTGGGGGAAGCCATTGCCGTTTGGAAAAAAATGTCTTTCGTCTTATACAACAGGAAAAAATGATTAACGGCAACCTGGTAAGTCTACTTACACTACTTCAGTGGGGTTCCAGTGTATGCTGTAGTTGTGGAAACCATCAGTTGGGTCAAACCAAGGGTAGAATTGCTGTTCCTTGCTTCCATTTCCTTTTGTGTAGATGTTTGTGTGGATAATGTAAGGTTGTCCTGAAACATTCCCTAAAAACTCATAGTCTATTTCATCGTGGTTGCTCCCACTAGAGGATAGCTGCAGACATTTGAGAAAGGGGAATTAGCACTTTTTACCACACATTGGTTTTGTGAAAGACATGCGTGCTTGAGAGCTACGCAAAGTCTTTGGATCCAATATCTTCTCCTTCCTCCCATAAGCAAGGATGGAAGGTGAGGACATGGGTTCAATCCATATGGGGTGCATGTGTTGTATTTATTATAAAAAGATGTATGATATAAATCTTTTTTGACAAAGATAAAGTAATGATTTAAATGAATGAACTTACATAGTAGGCTGTCACTGTTCCAGCGGAGTTCCCAGGTACCAACTTAATGAGCATTTGAATGGTTCCAAATAAGAATGCTTGCTTTGATTGAATTCGAGTGCCTGAATACCCAAGGCAGCATGATTGATTAATTAAGCAGAGAGAAATCATTATTATATATGTATGTTCATTTCTCAGTTTCTAATATGAGATTCTATGATCTGATCATAGGTTACATAACATGTACGTTTTGATAATTGCCAAGCTAGGAATGGACTAATTTGATTCCTTTAGATTTTGTAACTAATGGAGTAATCTGATAATTTGGCTCATGCAAAATTTTGTGTTTATGCTCAAGGTATGCATTATGTCTGTATTTGTTATATATGTAATTAGATGCATCAAGTGCAATGTACTTTTTTTCGCAACAAAAAATTAAGCAGATAAAGCTAACATTCAAATGTCAAATTGCATATGAGACGGATGATAAGAAGATTATTTTACCTGCAGTTTTATCCAAGACGAGTTGAAGATTATCACCATTGCCTAACATTGTAGACTAATTGTTAGCACCCGAAGCAAAATACATGCTCTTAGAAAATTTGGCATTGACTAAAATTTGATTTAGTGCAATTGCAGAGATGAATACAACCATTAACAATGCTCGTAACCTTGCCATTCCAACTCCAATGAACAATTATCAACTGCCTGTGTCAATCTATGGAGTTGGAACGGGATGCTTTTTTGTCTTTGGTCTTTGAGGCTTTATATTGCTCCTAAGGGGCAACGTGCCCTGCTAATTTGAAACTTTCTTTGATGATTCTTTATTCAGTCTAGCATATATTGAACCGACATCTTGTCATGGTATCTCAGGAGGGAAACTTCACTACGTACCTCCAGCTTCATTCAGAATCAATATTCTTCATAATGTTGAAGTTACATATGTAAATTAGTCATGCAAAAAAAGAAAAAAGAAAAAAAAGATCATTCTGATTTAGGTAATAACATGGCTTTTCTTTTCCACATGGTATGGTTTGATAGTAAGAGTCCTTATCTCAGCACTCAGAGAGGAGTGGTTCGAGTGATAGCCCCTGTAAGGCTCATGTGGTACACATCCATTGCCGTCATGTGACATGAGGTCGATGAGCTTACACCAGAGATTTTTTTTTTATTATTCAAAAAAAGAAAAAAGAAAAAAAAGAAAAAATTAGCTTGGCTTATAGCTGGGACGTGGTGGGGAATCAGAAATTGGATTGTCGTGCGTGGGACTAAAATGGCTGATGCAAAATAATATGCGCCAAACCATACAGCCTATTAGTATTAACTACTAATATCAATAACTTTTATTTTTTTCAGTCTACGACCAAAAACATGAACCTGATGCTATTTCAACCATGTCACAGTCACGCATACAACAAGTCAATGAATGTGCAGGACATTAACTAATCTACTAGATGGAATGGTGCTGGAAGGAGGTCAAAAGCCACAACCAGCTCAATACATATGTTCTGGATTCGCATTAAATTAAAATAAAAAGCCAAATTCATCTTAGTACGGCATATATATATATATATATATATATATATATCACAAAAAGGATTATCAGAACCAAACATATTACCTTAGGATTTTTTTGAATGCAAGCTTAACTTCATTAATTTTTTTTTATTTTATACAAGATAGAATTTCTACTCTAGCCTAATCTAAGTGTATATGCGTGGATATCATCAAGAATGTCGGCTTGGTTCACCTTATTAATTAGGAATGATTTTTTACCTTCAGGCCGTCTTCGTCGGTCATCAATTAATTGAGGGCCTCTCACACCCAGGTTGAGGAAATTTAAGGCCGTCTAGGGGGTAATGCTGGTTAGAATTAGAATCTCGTGCCCAAAGATATCATCATCAAGATCTCATACTCATTATCCCATGATGGAACAGGAGCAATAATCTATTTACTGAAAGGAATAAGGCTAAAATCTAAAACTGGCTCTAAGTTTCAACTTTTTTTCATTTCAGTCTTTTAAGTTTCAATTTTGTCATTTCAGTTCTCTAAGTTTCAAATTTTTTCAATTAAGTATTCTATTAAGCTTCTGTTAACTCTTTCCGTTTACCAACCAAAAAGACGCCGTTTTTTTTGGGCTTTTATTTTTAATTTAATTTTTTTTATTTCGTGATTAAAAAAAAGAAAAAATATTATTATATTTTTTTTAAAAAAGGCAGCTAAGGGGAATGACGTCATTCCCCTGCCCCTGAAAAAAAAAAAAAAAAATAAAATCACACTGGCAGCTTTGGCTCCAGCTAAGTACAACCAAAGAAGGAATATAGAACAACGACAACCACCTTTGAATGAAAATGAGAGAAGTTTCAAAGAAATCCATCAAACCAGTTGTAGCAGCCGGGACAATGGAATCAAGTATAACTAGAATGGAGAATATATAGAACATGCCAAATAGCGCACTGGGGAGCCTAATAAAAGCAGCCACAATTGCCGTTTTCAAAATCTTATCTGTCGTCAGGATAATCCCAAGCGAAATAATCAAATGCGCAATCCTAAACGCCTAACATGCATTGAAAAAAAAAATCCCATCAAGCTAGAATGTCATTTAAACAAGGCCAGACTTCAGACTAGCAATGGCTCAGTGCCCATTTGATAACATGTTTCCAAACCACACTTTTTCATAGTACAACTTCTTTAAATTAATTTTTTCTAGGATCAAAATAATACTATTTTGCAATAAACTGAAGAATAAGTTGTATCAAATGGTTAGTGCCATGGATTGAATCATTTGGCTTAAAGAAGATAAAACAAAGATTGAAAAGGCCGGAGTTGGAGTTGCCAGAGTAGACCATAACCCACCAGAGTACATCCTAGCCCATCGAAGTATACCCTAGCCTGTCGCAAAATCCATCTCCTCTCTCGGTGTCAATATATCTCTTTATCTCAGTCTCAATCTCACGGTCCCTCGCTGATCTCGCAATCTCTGTCTCTTCCCCATGCCGATCCCTAACTCTCTCTCTCTTTCCCCCTTTTTTTTTCTCCCCCAATTTTCTTAGTTAGGGCTCAATCGGTATCGTGATTTTTTTGTTTTGTTTTCAGGGGCAGGGGAACGACGTCGTTCCCCTTAGCTGCCTTCTTCTTCCTTTTTTATTTTTTTTAAATAACTATTTTTTTAATTACTAAATTAAAAAAAAAAAAACCCAAAACAACGTTGTTTTGGTTAGTTAACGGAAAGAGTTAACTGGAGCCAAATAGAATACTTAATTGACAAAATTTGTAACTTAGAGGACTGAAATGACAAAATTGAAATTTAGAGAATTGAAATGATAAAAGTTGAAACTTAGAGGGTTAGTTTTGGATTTTAACAAAGGAATAATAATAAGTGATTTATTTTTTTGAAAGGAGGCATGGCCTCAATTTATCTATCATTTTTTGGAATGCAATAAATATTAGTACCATTTATATTTCTGAGGTGAAAAACTGATAATGCTTTAATTTGCAATTTTTTTTTTTGTTTTGATTTTCTCTTGATGGAAATATAGTAGAATAGCGTTTTGCATATGGTGTGCACGGATTGACACACCAATGAGGTCTCTCATTCATTCGTGTATACGGTGTCTGTCTTGCACTTCATTCGATGCACGACAATTAATGTAGTGCTGATTTTCCACTAGGGGTCTGTTTGGATACCGCTTATTGTTGATTACTGAAAACTGAAAACACCGTAACAAAATAATTTTTAAATGTGTGAATAGTGCAGTATGACCCAGTTTTAAAGAAAAATTTGCTAAAATCTGTACTTGTGGGTCCCGTGAACAGTGCATGGGACCCACACAAAAAAAGCAGACACACACGTCTGCTGTTTTCAGTGCAATCCAAACATACACTAGGTGTGCAATGAAGTGTGAGTTTGGGAAGCGCATTTCCCAGCAGCTGCATTTTTTTTAGTGGGTCCATGGGCACTGTTCATGGGACCCGTAACTTGGGAAAAATGCAAATTTAACTTTAAAACTAGGTCCCACGGTACTATTCACACATTTAAAAATTATTTTGTTACAGTGTTTTTAGTTTTCAACAATAAGCGGTATCCAAACAGACCTAAAATGTACACACTAAAGAGACAAAAAAAGGGGGTTTGATACGATACAATACAAATTGGGATATTCATGTATACAACACAACGAGAATGAGCATGCACTTAGGAGTTAGGGCAAACACTGAAATACATGGACCACCAGGCTTTCGCCATGGGCCCATGCACGCAGTGGCGGAACTAGGAATTTGTAGTTAGGGGGCCGAGCAATAAATAAGACAATTAATTTTTTTTATAATGTATATCCATACTATGTACAATTATCTAAAATATATAGTAGTATCATAAACACAATTCAATATACAATACATGTTTTTTTTGTGTGTGTGTGATACATATATACAGTTAAGTGGATTAATTTATAACTCAATATAGTTTTTAATTTGCCTATTGACCTAGGTTTTCAAGTTAAATTACAACATATTAATTATAATAATTAAGATAAAAGAATATTATTAATAGGTTAAAATATGGCTAAAAATTAGACAACAATCATTGAAATGCATAAAAATAAATTGAATCAAAATATCCATGTCAATCCACTTCTCGGAGAGGTAATGAGAACTTTTTTTTTTTTTTTCCAAACCTAGAGTGAGAAAGTTTGAAAAAGAAATCAATATATAATAACTAAAATATTAATATTTAGAAGAGGTATTTGATGTGGATAATGCATAATCAAATTATCTTCTCCTTTTTTGTCTTTTGTTTTTTTTTATGCTAATAGGTATTTGATGCGGATAGCATTTCAATTGTAATTAAATTATCTTCTCATTTTTTTTTTGTCTTTATGCGTATTCTCCTTTTTGTTTAGGTGTCTTAGGTTTTATCAAATTAGTTTTGTTGGTCCTTGTAATTCATTTTAATTAGAAGTTTTTGTATTCGTGCTTTATCTAATTAGTTTTGGAAGTGGTATTTGATGCGGATTAATTCAATTGTGATCAAATTCAAGTAGGATATAGTGATATACATAGGGCTTAATATATATACATACATATATATTTATATATACATATATATATATATATATTTTTTTTTTTTTTTATTTCGTCTATAAATTTCTTGCAATTTGGGGCAGCTAACTCTTTTTTTTTTTTTTTTAACTTAAACTGTACTATGTTGCTGGTTTTTTTTTTTAATTAAGATTTAAATATAAAAGATTAGATGAAGAATTTGGATTGTAATCAAATTATGATTTTATCAACTTAGAAATTATAGAAGAAGTTAAAATCATATAAACGTGTACTATCTTGCTAGCTTTTTTTTTTTTTTTTTTTTAATAATAAAAAAATTAGGGGAAATAGCACTTTACCGCTCTAAAATATACACTAGATTACACTTTGCACTCTAAACTATCCAACTGCACACTTTGCACTATAAACTATCACACTTATCACAATTTGCACCCCGGTGTTATTTTTGCTGTTATATTTAACAAAATCTTGCTGCATGTGACAAGTACATGCTTCTTACTTGGGTGGAACAAAGTTAAAAGCTTGAAACACCCTTCTCCAAAATCAATTAAAAAAAAACCCAAATTTTTCCAGATCTCCCTCTCTCTCTCGCGTGCGTGCCATCCTCTTCCCCAGTTTCAGTTTCTTGAAAACCCTAAATCCCCAATTCAGAAATTGCCTTTGCTCCACCATTGCTCCAACGTCCCTCCACCACCGCGACACCATCCCTCCACCATTGTGACAACATTTATTTCTCTTCTCTTTTTTCAGTATAAACTGATATCGACCAAGAAGCACCTGTGAGTCCGTGGCCCCCTAATGCAACCAATTCTCATTTACGAGCACCAAACATGTGGTTCCTAACCACATGTTGTGTGTACGAAGTGAAGTGACTAATTAAGTTTGTTGTAGGAATATAATATGAAGCATGGAGATGGGAAAAAAGTTAGTGATGTTAATATTGATCTACTAATTGCTATGCAATTTTCAGTATGCACTAATGGTGTCTAAAGCTCTATAATTATTTCAATAGGACAAGGGATTTGAGGAGGCAAAGCCAGTACTTGAAGCTGTAAAAAGTAAAGGATTTTCTGCAGTTGGGGCTACTAAAGCCAGTAACAATGGTTTTCTCTTAGCCTTGTTCCACCTGTGCTTGTCACATGCAACAAGACTCTGTTAAATATAACAGCAAAAATAACACTGGGTGCAAAGTGTGATAGTTTAGGGTGCAAAGTGTAATCTAGTGCATAGTTTAGGGTGGTAAAATGTAATTTTTCCAAAAAATTAAGATTTTTATCAGCTTAGAAATTATAGGAAAAAAAATTATATATATTTTTTAAAAATCTAAAAATCAAAAAAAATTTCTGCAATTTGGTAAAGCCACTTGGTGCAACCACTTCTTCTAAGACTAACTTTTATTATATAGTATATGATATGATATAGATTAGGAATCCTTAAACTTTGAAAAATATTCAAATTTCTTCTTCTATCTAAAATTTTGTCATACTTTTCAATTATACATATTAAAAAATTAGATTTTTTTTTTTGTTTTAAACTAAATTTGGTTAAAAAATAATATTAAAAATTTATTATAAATGAACTGGAAGTATGACCAAAATCTAGACCGAATGAGTAATTTGGGTATGATTTAAAGCTTAGAGTTTAAAAAAAAAAAAAAATTCAATTTAGAAAATTAAGGTGTTTGTTTGATTTTGACCCCAAATTCATAGTAGAATATATATATATATATATATATATATATAGACACTAGTTGCCTAGCCTATGGATGTAGGAGTTAGAGCTATAGGTTCTTTTCTCTAAAAATAAATAAATATTTTTAAATTTCCAACTTTGGTATATGTCTTTGATTATGAATTGTAGTATCTTTTTGTGTTAGTTATGTGACTTTTTATGAAAGGTTGTAGATCGTGGATTAGTCGAGGTACTGGTAATCTCAACGAAGTTATATCAATCTAGTTTTTTTTTTCTTTAGTGTTTTTATTTATTTATTTTTATAAATTGTAGGGCTTTTACCTTTTTGCAGGTTGAGATTGCAACTCAAATAATTTTTTAAGCTCGTTAGAAAAAAAATTAAGATTAGTAAATCGTAAAATTTGCTGTAGCACAATGGCAATTCTTGAACATATCAAATCCATGTTCAAATCCGGGCAGCTAAATTTCCTTTTTGTATATATAAAAAAGAAACTATCAAAATTAAATAGATTATATTTTGGACAAAATTTAGCTATAAAACTGGTTGTAGCCTAAAGTTACAACTTTACTCAATAAAATAAAAATTATTCTATATTTTAAAAATCCAACTGTTGAATTGCATGTTCTTTACGTTCTTAATACACATGTCAAATTTTGTTTTAATCGGATATTATTTATTATGTGGGGCCTAAATAATCTGGTGACCCCGGCCCAACTTGTATTCGGCTCAGGGCCGATGCCGAGGAGGAAGTAGTGCCCGAGGAAGGAGTGTGAAGGTCTGGACGGCCAGGAACCCTGCCGAGGACGATCCCGCCCTCGGCAACCCGAGACCGACACGTCAGCCATAGCAGCATGGCTGGGGAACACGTCTCGGAAAAGCTGTCACCTCCACACTAAATGTGCCCACCTAACTCCACAGCCGCATTAATGAAGATGCGACCTCTGGCCAGGGCTGCCTTGGTTGCTGCGACTCACAGAAGTCTGATAAAGTGGCTGATGGGACAGGCAGTCATAGGAGGGGGGTATGGATGATCAGCAAGTGGAGGAAAGAGGTTGTAAGAAAAAGGACTATATATAGGAAGGAGAAAGAGATCAGAAGGGGGGGATTTTCCCCCGAAAGGAGCCCCCAGAAGCAAGGCCATTACCCAGCTCCTCGGACTGGTGTCGAGGACAGATTTAGGAAGAAAGCCTTGGTCGACTGGCCTTCAACGAACACTACAGTGGACGTTGCCCGCTTGTTAGGGCCTAGTTTTTCAACCCACTCTCTACAAATTCATTGTAATGGGCTAACTGGACTTGAGTCCACTCTCTCAATAGCAGAAGTGCTCAAACCCAGACCCTACAATTGGCGCCGTCTGTGGGAAGAACTTGTGCACCAGTAGGCGCAACGGACAATCGTTCCTAGATGGCTAGTTTGCGGAAGGTTAACAATGGCGCGTTTGCAAAAAGAAAAGAAGAATGATTGTAGAAAAGTAAAAGATTCAAAGACAGCGAAAAGAGAACAAATGTTACAACGTTTTTATTATATGAAAAGGAAATACAAGATACAAACAGAGGCTCAGACAGGCTTGTTTTAAAGCTAACTATACAAACAGAGGCCCAGACGGACTTGTCCTAAAGCTAACCCTAAAAGAAAAGGGGCTGAGGCAGGCTTGCTTCAAAACCACTGACAGCCCCCGGGCCGGTATGGGTGGTACCGGCAAGAAAAAAGGAGCAGATGCAAAGGCGCCGAATGGCCCCGCCTCATGATGTTCCCTTGATGCTCCTCCAGCCTCACAATGCTTGAGCATTGGAGACGGCAACGCTCGAACACCAAGCATGACGTAATCTTGCAAGCCTCCATCGGCAGATAAGGTGGGAACGAGACACCACAGTCCTAAAGGGCAAGCATGGACGCGCACCGGAGAAAGACGTTATGAGCTTCATGGACCTCCTTCCCGACTGCCAGGCACGATACCACCAGCATGACGCCCAAATCTCGCCGCACCGGAAGTCCGACGTGGACCACAACCGCAGCGATTCCCAACCGGGGAAGGAGGACCCCTAATTCTCGTGCCTTCGCCTTCACCCAAAGCGGTCCCATTCCACCAAACTCCGGTCACAATCCTGGCAAGGTTATTGAAGAGGCGTAGGGGGTGGGAGAGTCATGTCTCGTGTTTGACTGAAGGGTTTGTGAGGTGTAGGAAGACGATTTCTCCAGAAAGCCTTTTATAGAAGGCGAAGGCTGGTGGAAATTGGTCCAACCAGAATTCGAAGGAAGAGTCATCAACGACTTTAATCCTGGCCAAATTCCAAGGAGGCCTACAGCCACTGGATCTGCATTAATCCACGAGGACCGAAGCGTCAAGCGCAAAACACGAACAGTCAGGGGACGCCTCGTAATCAAAGAAGGCGGAAGGTTGGAGCGAAGAAGGGGCTGCTGCCATGCGTGAGGACAGAAACCCGAGCCATCCCTGCCCGGGGCAACTCGGGGTCAAGAATCCAGTCTGGCGAGTAGCCCATCCTCGGTGAAGCAAGGCCGAGGCTGCCACCATGCAAAAAACAAACCCCCCGACGATGAGGGCAAATCCCTTCACTCCAAGCAAGGAATACCTGGGTACTAGACTGAGCCAGGGTCTTCCGCGGTCCTCGGACCCAAACCTGCGGCGAAACTAGCTACTTACAAAAGAAAACAAGCATTAGACTGAACCAAGGCTTTGCATGGTCCTCGGACTTAAGCCTCTGGGAAAACTAACCACAGCAAGGAGTACCTGGGTACTAGACTGAACCTAGGTCTTGTATGGTCCAAGGACTCAAACTTATGGTGAAATTAGCTACTTACAGAAGAAAACAAGCGTGAGATTGAGCCAAGGCCTTGCATGGTCCTCGAACTCAAGCCTTTGGGAAAACTAACCACAGCAAGGAGTACCTGGGTACTAGACTGAACCTAGGTCTTGCATGGTCCAAGGACTCAAACCTATGGGGAAACTAGCTACTTACAAAAGAAAACAAGCGTTAGACTGAACCAAGGCCTTGCATGGTCCTCGGACTCAAGCCTCTGGGAAAACTAACCACAGCAAGGAGTACCTGGGTACTAGACTGAACCTAGGTCTTGCATGGTCCAAGGACTCAAACCTATGGGGAAACTAGCTACTTACAGAAGAAAACAAGCGTTAGACTGAACCAAGGCCTTGCATGGTCCTCGGACTCAAGCCTCTGGGAAAACTAACCGCAACAAAGAGTACCTGGGTACCAGACTGAACCTAGATCTTGTATGGTCTAAGGACTCAAACCTATGGGGAAACCAGCTACTTGCAGAGGAACAAAAGTGCTAGACACAACCAAGGTATTGTGCGAAACATCAAAATATAACGAATAACAGGAGACATCATCCGAGGAACTAAAAACAAACAACTGAATATATTATAAAGGGAAAATACATAGTCTTGTTACAATGTCGCCAAAACAAAAGGCGAAGTAAAAAAAAAAAAAAAACGAAAACAAACAAACAACAGCAAAATCAGTGGCCCATGCCATCAGAATGGGATGACCCGACAAGGTGGCCTACTCCCCTAACTCAGTAGACAGCTTGTCCTGAGGAGTCTACTGGAGGGCTTCTACGGGTACCTCGGGACTTTGGCTCGGAAGGGCTACTTCTGAGGACCCTTCCTCAGCAGGAGGAATCTGGGGGGCGACGAGTGTGGCTTGGGAGTCAGCAGGAGGCTTCACCACATCTTGGGGCACCTCTTGACTACCAGCTTCTGCCCCCCTCAATGCTCCATAGGGCTCAGCCCCCTCAACAGGCTTATCAGCTGGAGTAGAATCCTCGGCGGCATTGGTCTGGCCCTCATCTGTCGCTTGTAAGACGGAGCCAGCCTCGGGAGCAACGGAGGCAACCTCTCGGATAGCAAAAGGATAATACACCCTCTCGGCCCTCCTAAGGTCAGACGAGGCCTCGACCCCCGCCTGGTTGAAGGCCTCTTCCCATGTCTCGGAGCAGAAACGCCTGCACACTTCAGGGATTTGAGCCTTAAGGGCAGCCTCAGCCTTGGCCATCCCCTCAGCAAAGGCCTCTTCCTCCGCTTCCTCTACGGAGCGTTCGACACTTTCTCTCGCAAACACGGCCTTGTCTTTAACCCTCACGACCTCGTCCCTAGCGTACTTAGCAATGCCTCTTGCCACCACAGCCTCGGCCAGCTCCTTCTTCAGGTCGGCAATACCCCCTTGAGTGACCTGCAGCTGACCCTCGGCATCCCGCAGGCGCCCTGTTTGGTCCTCGGCGTGCTTCATAGCGCCGGCCAGGTCGGATGCAGCCTTGTCTCTAGCCTTTATCATCTCCTCCAAACTCTCCAGCGCCTGCTTGAGATCCACCTCAGATCTCTTGAGAGTACTCGCGCCGGTCAAGTACTTACGACACTCTTTATCCAGAGCCTTACCCTGGTTGTCAGCCTCCTCGTCTAGCCTAAAGGCTGCCTGGATGGCCTGCAAACCAAAACCAAAGCACTGTATGTTAAGTACTAAGCAATGAAATCGAAGCAAAAGAACAAGTGTCAGAAGGCTTACCATGCCCAAGTACCGCTTAAGGTTGCAGGACACTTCCTTCCTCCTCATGCTCCCTAACTCAGCCATGTCAACGGGAAGAATGAGGGACCTCTCTAGGGCATCGGCCACGCGAGCCCCCTCGCCCCCTCGGAAGTCCCTAAGAGTGGCATCATCCATCAAAGGCTCCCCGTGAAGCATGAGAACGGGCAGCCAGGCCTGGGGCTCAGACACCTGGACAACCTTTTTCCCTTTGTCCTGACCACCAATCCTCAGCTGCTTAGAGGGTTGGTGGGCCTCACCCTCTTCCTGGGAGGAACGAGGCTTTTCCCCATCCACTGGTTCTTTGTCCTTAGAAGACCTCTTCCTCTTCAGATCGGAGGACTCGAGCCGAGGATCCGGGATGGGCAGAACGGTGGATGACCTGGTCTGTGCAGGTAAAGGCTTAGGTGGGGCTGGGGGAAGCTTGGGCCTGGATGAAGGGGGCTTGGGTTGTGACTCCCTCGGCGTGGTTTTCCCCGTCCTGCCCTCAAGCAGATCAAGTAGGTTGGTTTGGGGTTGTCTCCTGGAACCCATTTCGACCTGAATATCAGCCCTCGGAGGCAGAAGATCGGTTTCGGACAGTTTGGGATCCCCTAAGTCACCGGATGGATCCTCAGACAAATAGCCTTGTTCGAATGCGGCAAATTCGTCCTCGGACGAGCCCAGATCCACTACTTCTCCCTCTTTTTTCGAACCCTCTCCCTCAACCTCCGCAGCTTGATGGGACGAGGAAGAACCAGCCAATGGGATGCCCTCTGGTATGGATGATCCCTCAGAAAACGAGAACCCGTGCTCCACCACAGTGATTTGTCTAAGCCGAGGGTCACGAGCCCTGATCACGTGCTTCGGGACCGGAAACACCTTCTGGGCCGGATCGCACCCGAGGATCTTGTGAGTAGCCTTGACTTGATTGTCACCCTCATTCACGAAAGCCTCCGACCTAAGCACGAATTGTAGATCCTCCTTGTTAACCAGGCTAAAATGGCGCGTGAAGGCATGCGGATCTGCGGAAAGAAAAACAAACTCCTGTTGTTAGCCGAACAAAGCAGATTCACAAAAGAAAAAAAAAATGGAGGGAAGAAGAAAAAAGGAACTGGACCCTCTGCCACTCCAAGTACCCTACCTGGCTCTCCCTCTATTGTCGGAAAATGAAGACCATCGTGCCATTCCCCTGACACGATGAGAAAATCAAGGTTCAGCCCCTTGCTAGAATCAGGGAGACATTGGATTAGACGGACCCTATCGTCCATCGTCTTCATATAGTACGTCTTGCCCTTCAGGTGTTGGAGGTTATAGCACCAGTTTACATCATGATGGGTCAACCTCAACCCCATCTTCTCATTTAAGGCGTCTACGCACCCTAGTATCCTAAACATATTGACAGCAAATTGGGTGGGAGCTAACCGAAAATGCCTAAGGTAGCCGCTCGTCACCAGCCTCATTAGGATTCTCATGCCTCCCTCTAAGAAGGCTATTATAGGGATCACCACTTCGCCCTCGTTCCTCCTAATGTACCACTCCCCTTCCTCACAGTACCTCAAGCCTACATTGCGGGGTATCCCGTGATCAGCGATGAATTTCTCCATCACCTCCTCAGACTTGACTAGCTTCTTAAATTTACCCATCCCCAACAACGACTAAAGGATTCGAGAAAGAGCGAAGGGAAGAAAGGAAGCAGAGAAGAATTTGTGCTAGAGAGAGAAGAAGACTTACAGGAATGAGGAAAACCTCCTCGGATAGGCTTTTTATACTGGAAAGGAGCGCTCGTTGATGTAGAGATTTGACCGGATTCAAAGTATGTGCACCAAAGTCCTCAAGTGCACAAATGAGGAGGCAAATCGGTTCAGACAAGTACTTATATCCTCAATTAAGGATAACTAGGCGGAGTTTCCCGCCCATAAAGGCAGGAAATCCCCACCGACCGATTAGCATCACACTGTTGAATGTGGGGAGTATGGAGTTGCCAGAATTTAATGCGGGTGCGCAACGTATATCGAGGCGCCAGAAACGTGTACTGGGCAGGCGAAAAGACCCTGACGCTGGCATAGGCCTCTGATTGGGTGAGTCATGACTAAGGCCCAAGGACATCAAAATCCTCCTCCCTGTCCGAGGAGCCGGACAGCAGCATTTTGAGGGGCTATTTTGGGGCCTAAATAATCTGGTGACCCCGGCCAACTTGTATTCGGCCCAGGGCTGATGCCGAGGAGGAAGTAGTGCCCGAGGAAGGAGTGTGAAGGTCTGGACGGCCAGGAACTCTGCCGAGGACGATCCTGCCCTCGGCAACCCGAGACCGACACGTCAGCCATAGCAGCATGATTGGGGAACACGTCTTGGAAAAGCTGTCACCTCCACACTAAATGCGCCCACCTAACTCCACAGCCGCATTAATGAAGATGTGACCTCTGGCCAGGGCTGCCTTGGTTGCTGCGACTTACAGAAGTCTGATAAAGTGGCTGATGGGACAGGCAGTCAGAGGAGGGGGGCATGGATGATCAACAAGTGGAGGAAAGAGGTTGTGAGAGAAAGGACTATATATAGGAAGAAGAAAGAGATCAGAAGCAGGGATTTTTCCCCGGAAGGAGCCCCCAGAAGCAAGGCCATTACCGAGCTCCTCGGACCGGTGCCGAGGACAGATTTAGGAGGAAAGCCTTGACCGACTGGCCTTCAACGAACACTACACTGGACGTTGCCCGCTTGTTAGGGCCTAGTTCTTCAACCCACTCTCTATAAATTCATTGTACCGGGCTAACTAGGCTTGAGTCCACTCTCTCAATAGCAGAAGTGCTCAAACCCGGACCCTACATATTATATGATCTGTAAGCTTATATTTCATTCATAATTTTAAACTATAAAAATTTGCAATTTAAACAATTTATTGATGATATAGCTATTGATTTTTAATTTTCTAGAAATTTTGCAAGCCTAAAGGATATAAGAAGAATATGTAAATTTTTTTTTTTTGAGAAACTTTTTTTTTTGAGAAACAGAAGATGTAAATCTAATGGTTGATTTGTCAAAATTCACTTCCAATAAAAAGATATTAAGTAAGGTTGTAATCTAAGGCTACAACCAATTTTGTAACTAAACTTTGTCTTTATATTTTAGGTATTTGACCTTCTAATTAATTAGGAATCCTTCAAATATTTGTCCTTATATTTCTTCACTTATCTAAAATATTGTCATACTTTTCAATTGTACATATTAAAAAAAAAAAAAATTTGTTTAAATTAAATTTTGATTAAAAAATTTATATTAAAATTTGATATAAATAAATTGGGAGACCGAAATCTAGACTGAATGAGTAATTAGGGTATGATTGAAAGTTTAGAGATTCAAAAAAAAAAAAAAAAAAATTTCAACTTAGAAAATTAGGGTTTTGTTTCATTTTGACCCAAAATTTAGTGTAACTTTTTACCTATAATTATTAAATATGTTTGATTTTAACCCCAAATTCATAAATGTTTGGGTAAAATACAGTCAATATCTTTAAGGTTTGGACTAATACTAGTCAGGTCCAAAACTTTTCAAAACTGACCAACTTAGTCCCTAATTACTGTGAGAAGAAAAATGAGCAACCATTTAGGGACCAAGTTTGGTTTAAGGACCAAGTTGGTCAGTTTTGAAAAGTCTTAGACTTTACTAGCATTGGGTAATTATTAAGTACTTCTGGAGTACCATAAATGTGTACTTCCACCTCTCACATAACTGTAAGTCCTATTAATTAAATTTATGATGTGACCTACAATTTATGTGAGAAGAAAAAATATGTATTTATGATAATTTTGGAGTATTCAATAATTTACCACTAGCATTAGCACAAACCTCATGATGTTAAATGTATTTTACTTAAAAATTTTTAAATATTTTTTCCTCTAATTTATTTATTTATTATTACTTTTTTGGCCCCAATTAAATGTGCATCAGTGCATGGTTCAGTCATTTTAGTGGCATTGGGTCAATGAGGTGGGCCGGTTCGGGTCTAGGATAAGAAGTAAGAACGGGATGAACCGTAGGGAATGTATAGGTTGAACTGTATGCGTAGTATTCTTCCATTTGTTCTTCATTCATTTCCCAAACCAAAATGCCACCACCATTGCTCATTACAGATGTGATGATCATGGAGAGGAGACCTTTTTCTTCTGCTTCTAATGTTCCTGCTATGATTCCAATGCTTCCCTAACTACTATTTGCTTTTCTCTTTCTTGGGTCACCATTATTTTAGCTCATAGCAATTGCAGGTTGGTTCTCTCTCTCTCTCTCTCTCAAGGTCAACTGTTTTTCCTTATTTTTTTTGTTTATTTATTTTAAATGTAATTATTTATGTGGGTTTTGCTTTATTGATTCATTTGTTTGCTAAGAAAGTAGAATCCTAGAAATTGGTTGCTTTGGGTTTTATGTTTTTTAGCTGGTTTGGTATCAAAAGAAATCAGCTTGAAAGATTCAACTGTACTTGGTAAAGTGATTTTATTAGGCTCAGCTTTAGTTTTAATGGGTCTCAAATAATATGAAAAACAAATTTTAAAAGATTTTCCTGCAGTTTCTGGGGAACCAAACAACACTCGTTAGTGCCCTTTGTGAATGTAAAGTTTGGTGGTTGTCTAGTTCTTTTGGTTTTCAATTGTTTTTCTGCAATTTAGTAATGATTGGGTTGTCTATGTTTTTTACAGTATGACATTGTTTAGAGGGGATCATTTATGTCGACTCTTGCGGTGACTAATATGTATGAACCCTGTATTTCACAAATTGAGAAAAATTACTTTGTATTGCTTTTGTAAAATTGGAACCTACTTTCTTAGAAAGCTAATCTTGATTGCAAATACAATTATATGAAGAGAGAGGGAATAATGATAATTGCTGGTTCTTCCTACAATTGGAACAGATATTCTGGAATTATGTAGCATTTTACTCGCTTTTGACCTCTTATCATCACATTTAATTTTCCTTCTTTAATGATGTCTTAGAGAAAATCTAAAAGGAGACCTTATGTCTATAAAATTAAGAGGAACATCCGGTGTTTTTAAAACTGCGCTTAAAGCTTAAAGCTCAAAGCCCCAAGGTCTAAGTGCTTTGCTTGTCTGAAAAAAAGCTCATTTAATGAAGTGAGCTTTAGGCACGCTTTTTTGGTGCTTCTTGAAGAAGCACAAAGCACACCTAAGCACGCTTTTTTATTTTATTGCTAAAAACGATATGAATCATCAATATTAATTGCTTGATCTTTAAAGAAATGACATGGACCAATGATTTACCATACAAACACTATTTTTAAGGTGTTGTATTACACAAAATTTTTTATTTTATTTATATGTTAAAAGATATGAACAAGATTAATTTACTATTCTTGTGCCTTTTGGTCTTTGATATTTAGATGTATGCTGATTGAACTATATACATCATTTCATCATAACTATTATGGTTGTATTTTTATAAAGTACAAGAGAACTATATAAAATGTTATGTTTAAACTTTCTACAACTTGATTATTATGATATTGTCCCTTGATAATTGTTTTCAGTTAACTAAATAAAATATTAAGAATTGAAATATCTTAATTAAAATTTGAACTTACAAACATTCTACAATTGCACTTATCTAATAGGTAAAATATATGAATTTTGAGTTATTATGTTTTTTTATTATATTGCAAATATTTCTATTAAAGGTTATTAGATATTATATTTGAAAAATGTGTGTTTTACTTCAATTAGGCCATTTGCGCTTTGTACCTAGGCTCCAAGAGGCCTATGTGCTTAAGTGCGCTTGACGCTTTTACCAACATTGGGAACATCATTAATTGTCTCTCCATTTTTGGGATCCTTCCTTTTTTTTTTTTTTTTTTTTTGATAAGTAATTTTCAGGATCCTTCCTATCCAACTATCATTTTCTGTAGTGCAAATTGACTCCATGGCAATCATGTGGCAAGATTACTATGAAACATACGTTAATTGATTTGTCCCAATCCTAGCATTTCCAAATTTTTTGTGATAAATAACAATTTTTTTTTCAAATTCATTAATGTTAATTCAACATGAAGTTTCCTTTATGCTCTCTATTTCTCTGTTTTAAATATTTTCTTAGTGGTGTCCCATCTGTCTCCATGTCAATTGAGCTGTGTAAAAAAAATATTATTATATTCTAGGCATTTTCAAACCTTGTTCAGTTATTGCAATGATGTAGTGGGAATGTTCTTTAACAGGATATAATCTTGTTGAAATGAAGTATGAGAGAAAGGCCCACGATAGTGTTCATGCTGCATTAGCCTCTGATGATATTTTATGTGAGATTCTCCTTCGACTGCCAGAAAAATCTGTTTTTAAACTCATTCTTGTATCGAAGAAGTGGCTTCATTTGATATGTGGCAATTCTTTTCGTTCTAGTTACCACTCTCGTTGGCGGGAAAATGTTCATCTTTTGGGCTTCTTTGTATGCAATTTTCTATACCTTGGAAGACCTCGAGATGGCTTCCGTCGTCCCCTATGGGAGCCTGCACTTCCATTATTGTCCACTTGTAAAGAAGGCGATGATTTAAAGTTTTCTGGGATCCTTAAACAGCTTGGTTATTTCATTGACTCTTCCAATGGCCTTCTTCTTTGTGGTCGCCACCCAATGACCTATTATGTATGGAATCCCATCACAAAGCAACCATACCAACTTCCTCAACCACAGCAGTTCTATCGAAGCCTGTGCATGGCATTCGTTATTGAGGATTCTCGTGATGATGCCATCTGCTATAAGGTCATTCGTGCAAAATGTGTATGCAAACCTGTTGATGTCAACACTGTCTCCATTGAGACTTTCTCTTCAAAGACCAGCACATGGAAACAATCTACTCTCACTTGCTCTTCAAGTTTTGCATTGTGTCCTCGAACTGTGGCTACTGTGATCAAAGGTGTTGTTCACTGGTTTGCAGTACAAAGAAATCTTGCTATTTATGATCCATATCTTGGACTGAGGCGTATATCCTTGATTAAACTACCGGCTGGTGAGTTGTCATATGATTATGAAGAGTCTGTTCTTGGGGAGTCCTCTGATGGACTTTTGCAGTATGGTCAAAGCAGTACGTTGGGCATTGAGATATGGGTTCTTGAGAAAGAACAAAGTAGTAACTCATCCATATACAAGAGTACACATTCAGGGGAAAGGTGGATTTTAAGACACAAACTGAGTTTCAGAGCAATGTGGAAGCAGAATCCAACTTTCACTGAGCATTCTAAAGAATCCCAAATATTGTCATTCCTTCCTCGGAATTCTGAATCTGTCTTCATTAGATCAGGATCAAATATATTTCTCTATGACTTCAAGAGCAAAAGGCTGGAAGTGGTTCATTATCAAGGCCGTGGCTCTTCAATTTCGTGGGATTCCAGTAAAATAGTACCGTACTTCAGGCCAACTTGGCCTTGTTCTTCTTATGTCAATGATTTAACAGTATGACATGATTACCTACTATTTTCATGGAGAAGTTTCTTATTGTGGCTCAAGAAATCCTTACCAGTGACCTTTGTTTGGTTTAGTTGATTTCATTTAAGAGTTTAGAGCTTTTCCCTTTGCTGCTATATGTTGGTCAATGCTTTAGCTGTTCATACATCTTGTTAACTGTTTCTTAAAAAACTCTAATGTTACTTTTCCCTGTTTCTCCTTCTTTCAGTGCAATTGCCAAAAAAAAAAAAAGTATGTTTAATGATTTGCTTTTCTTAGTCCATATCCTTGCAGGTACATAAGGAAAATAAATGAATAAGAGAAGACATTTATTTAGAAATGAATAGTTACAACTTATAAGTGCTGCTTGAGCGCCCAAATAAAAAAAAAAAAAAAAAATAGTGTAGATAAATCTGTAGGTAGAAGTCTTTGTAGAGTGTAGACTGAGTTTTGGTCTTCACTGAATAGCATGGTTTGGCTTCTCGAAGTGAGATGATGAACTAGGGTTCAGCTCAGTTCACATGGTTGATATAGAAGTCTCTCGTAAATCATAATGGTATGCCAAATAACTCATGAAAGCTCAGTTTGTGTAGTAGCACTTAGTCTCCTTTCTTTTGAGCTAACAAATAGTAGCACTTAGTCTTGGTTGCACATTCCCTATACCCTTGTGGTGGTAGAGTTAGTGGTGTAACTGGTATCAATGGGCCAACTATGTAATACCTGCATTACCTTGCCATAATTATAATAGTTTTTTTTTTTTTTTGAGGGGGATTTATAATAGTTTTTAGAGTTGAATTGATGAATTATTTAATTTATTTTATCCTATACTCACTACAAAATAAAATAAAAGAAATATATTAATACACAGATAATTAATTAGAAGTTATGGTCCAATTAAGAAACTTAAATGATTAAGGGGATGCCGTTAATATTTTAAGTTAAATCAATGACTTAATGGCCAAAAGTCTCGTAACTCAACTGGCCGATATTTTCTGATATTTTTAATGAAGACATCTAGGATTCTTTAAGGTTTGACGAATTAAAAAAAAAAAAAAAAAGAAGTGAAAGTCACGCTTAACGTTTAAAGCTTTTTTTTTTTAAGAGAGAAAAAAGCTTTAAAGCTAAGAGTAGAGAATCAGGTTTCAACTTTCAAGGAGGTTTTAGAGGCAGCCAACGATTGGAAATAACTCTCTCTCTCTCTGGTCTACTGGAATGTCCGAGTGAATCTATTCATGCATTAGATTTCGAAGCCTTGGTCTGATAATTTCCCATGGATTCTTTTTTTTTTGATAGTTACATTTTATTGGAAACTCAAGGCTGTGCTATTTAATTTTATGCTAAAATGCATATTACACCCTTTAAGTTCGACTAAAATTCATTTCAGTCTTCTAATTTTACTTTCATTCAATTAAGTCATCTAAGTTTTATATTTTTTCAATTCATGCATTTTTTTTTTCAATTTCATTAAAAAATTGATGTTAAGTATGCAATTAACTAATGGAAAAAAAAAATTTGAAAAAAAATTCTCACATAAAAAATCTATAAAATATTTTTATTAAATTTATAGATTTTTTTTCATGTGAGAAATATATTTTTTTAATGGAATTTTTTTTTTTTTTAACGAAAATGGGTGGAATGATTGAATTGAATAAATTTGAAATTTAGGGAATTCAATTGAATGAAAGTAAAGTTAGAGAACTAAAATGAATTTCAGTCAAACGTAGATGGTGAAATTTGCGTTTTAGCCTTAATTAAATTTTTTTTTTTGAAAGAGTAGCGTTTGCTCGTAGTGATAGCTCTTTATTGTCAGACTAAGACACCAATCGGTTTTTGGTTAATTTTAAGTACTTAGTTCCAAGTACATTCGCACCAACTAAAGCATTCAAATTTAGGGTGCTAAAACTCCCAAAATGTTATTTTAGCACCCCAAAACACCAAAAACCACCCGCCATTAATGCATTCATATTCGGAGTGCAGGGTCTCTTATTATTTCATTCAACCCATTTAAAAAATATAAACATCCCAATAAAATAATAATAGCCTCATCACACACGCTATTTGTGTGCTTAGAGGCTTTTCTTTTTTAGGTTTAATGTCAAAAGATTCCATTCATCCCAATTTGATGTTATTCATTTGTCCAACGATAATTATGGATTTCCCAATTACTAATATAGTTAGGAGTGTGATGATACATTGCACCACACATCCACACAAACTAATGACTTCAATGCTATTTCAATTATAAATTTTTGCTCAATTAAAGAAATATATAAAATGACATCATAAGGACAAATTTGAAAATTTATTATTATTAACATCAGTAGAAACCCTCTCCTCTCCTTCGGCCCCTGTAAATTCTCTAAAAAATTGAAATGGACTGAACTTGACTGAATGAACTGAAATGGATAGAATGGACCGAAACATAAGTTTTCATTATTTTAGTTGATATTTCGCATTATCATTTTAGTATCATAGTTTACAATAAATGATAGAGGATTGAGAAAGTTATGGTAAATAATCATTCCAATATTATATTAATTCTTTATTTGGTTTAATGTCAAATCTTTCTTTCATTCCAATCCCAGATTTATGCATTTGTCTAACGATATTATGCATTTGCCAATCACCCACATAGCTAGGGGTGTGATGAGACCTAACACCAAAAAATGAAAATTGAAATAGCAAGCCATTAGTTTGTGTGAATGTCTAATTGGAAAACGCATTGACCTTATAATAGGATGAATGGAAAACATTGTAATTTAAAAAAAAAAAAAAAAATAGAAGAGCTTTTGAGCTCACACGTAGTGCGTGTAAAGTGATTATTGCACCAAGACTATCGTCCTTTTTTTTTTTGGTTTCTTCTAAATTGAATGTGTCAATTATTTAATTTTTGAAAAATCATTATAATTTCAAGGCTAATTATATCGTGAATTTTAACTTGTGTAAAAATCCACTTAGGTAATCAGAAATGGTAAAATTGAATTTGTGTATAATTTCGTATAAAAAGTCTAAAATTTAACCTTAAACACATATAAAAAGCTTGAACAAAGAAAATGACAATTGATCCTACAAATGGTAAAGTTGTTACTCTTAGAGGATTTTGAAACACTTCATGTCCTAATCACAATGTATAATTGTGTATTATCCAAAAACTGTAATTGCGTATTACAGCTCTTCAAAGCCAATTGGCACCCCAAACCAAAAATTTTAAGATACCAATTGATTTTTGGTATAAGCAGAACTCCAATATCAGATCTTTTATTCAACAACAATAGACTTTACCAGTTAAGTTAACTAGAACTCACTTATCTAAAAAATTATTTAACTTAAGCATGATCAGCAATATTGTTCATTGAAAAGATTGGATGCAATGAATTTTCAACATTGAGATAACACTCCCACATGGAAATAGTAAGAAATATGTGTTCTAATAATTATGATTTTAAAAGTCTTTTTTTTAGTCCCTAATGTTTTATTTTAAAAATTTCCACATTTTCACGCATAGTAAAACAGAAAAAATCATAAATCATAATTATCTTGTAAAATTTATTTATTTAATAATTTCACTTACATTAATATCTTAATCAATCCAATTAAGAACCAATCAAAATTAGTTATTTAGAATCACATGATATGTAAAGATGCTTATTAATGTCAAACCTTGATCTTTTGATTCGATGATCCAATCATCACATTTAGAACGCTATATTTTAGAATGGAATTTGTGTTCATGTAATGGTTCAAATGACATATTTGCTCTTCAAGCGATTTGAAATTATGATTTTGCCTTTGAATGTTTGGTTGCAAAATGAGATATCTACATATGACATGTCGTGTTTTGATATTAGATCAATACTTATTGAACAAACTAGCCAAGTAACCCATATGACACTTAGAAACTTAGTCTTTGTGTGTCCTCCACTTCATCATAAGTTTGCACACCAGTCCAAAGATCCTCCTACTAATTCGTATCCACCTCATATGAGAAGTCAAGCCCAAAAATCTCGGTGTCATTACCCACTCCCTCCATTACACTCCCTACAAGGGACATGATTAAATTCCTAGAAACATGGTCAACCCTAAACCACTATATAAGCACCAAGCCTCCTTTATTCTAAGGTATGAGTAAAATTTCCTAATTTTCTCACTTTAACTTAGCCATCGGAGGGTATTTGGCCGACACCATATTGGTGCACTTCGTAAGTGTTTCATCTACGTGTTTGGACTAAGTGTTTCATTCTCCATCGCTTCTGACACTACGAGTTTGGACGATTGACTTACTGACGGTTTTGTGTATCATCAAATATGTTGCATGAGTTCTAGTATTATCAGACACAAATCAATCATGAACATTATCACCACAAGAGCAAAATAACCACTAAACTAATTGATTTTCTCCCATATCTTAAAATAATTAAAAAAAATTCCAATTAAATTTATAATATGATACTACCAGATGTGTAAAGTATGGTATTAAATTGAAGATAAAAACAAGAATCATGTGATTATGATTATATAAATACAAGATCAAAAATATTATTTGGTTCATGAATTATGTATTAAATTCTAATTTTATCCCTGAACTATTGTTGTGTCAGTTAGTCCTCGATGTTCTTGTAAATGTTTCAATGTTACCCTTACTCTTTCTTGCTGCCAAGCCTGCTATTATACAAATGATGTCAGATCACAATTTTCACAAAATTAAGCATGGCATTACGTAACAGATGTGACTCGTGAAGCCATGTCGCCTTAAGTGATTCAAGTGCCTGTAAGGGTGTAACATGGCACTATCTTCTCTAATTTTCTGAGATCCACAAGTGCCAAATTAACCATACAGGGGTTGTGCCAAACACTGGAAAATATTTTACACAGCATTTTCATATACACTGTCAAACACTGTAAAGTGAAAATATTTTTTTGCAAATATTTTACATGTAAAATATTTTACCTTTACAAATATTTTACATCGAAACAAACGGAGTGTTAGTATCAGAAAGATAGAACAAAGGTAAACTTGAAGCATTTTTAAAATTTAAAGACTAAATTGACAGAATTAATAATTTAAGGATGAAATTGAAATATGACACAAAATTTAAGGACTAATTAATTTTAACCTAAAAACAATGTAAAGGTCATGACTTTCCTATTCACTAGACTCATGCAAATGTTAACCTTCGAGTAGTTGAGTTGCGTAGCATGCCTAATTTGTGTTAGCGGGAATAAACTTGAATAAGGATATAACTAAAAATAAATAAAATAGAAAGAGAATGAAAATGAGAAAAAGAAAAAGGGAGGTAAGTAGCAACGATTAAAATTTTCATTTACCATTTGTTTATATATTTGCCTTCTGAATGATGTTTATAGAGTTTATTGTTTAAGAAATTTCTATAGAGGTAATTATAGGTTTACATTTTATTAGCAAAGTAAATCTCACATTGTAAATTTATTGCAAATGTGTACAACATTGTACAAATTTTTTTTTTTAATGAACGAAAAATGGGTAGAAGGGGGCGACCTGAGTTGGCGTCTTCTACTTGGGTGTGATTAGAGACGGACCCACTAAGGGGCTGATGGGGCCATGCCCCCCACCCCCCCCCGCAAATTTTTTTTTTGAAAAATTTAAGTAGTATATAGGATGAACAAAAAATCCCCAGTTCACCAATATCATGATTCGATAATTCATAACCAAAAAAATCTCATAGAAAAAAAATTCTCTTACAGGGATTACAACAATTTATATGACTTTTTAAATTGATTTATAAACTATGGGAAAGTGAATTACAATATTTATATTTTTTTCAAAAGATAAAATGCCAAAATTCTTTTAGAAACCAATATTGATGATGTAGCATTGCCAACTTTTAATATTGATATCCCAATTTTTTTTTAAATCCTCAAACAAAGTTTTGAAAAACTTCATTAGTGTGATTTTCAATTGCATCCAAAAGTATGAGATTATCATATTGGTGAGTTGGTCAACATGATAAAATCAGCATATTAATTCCAATTACCCAAAATCTGGAGATCTGAAGTCCTCTTCTTTTTTTCTTCTTCTTCGAAAAAGGTTAGAATATCATGTTGTAACTTTCAACTTTTTTGGTTCATATTATATCCTTCTTGACTTAAATATTTAGTTAATAAAGTGCAATTTTTTGTCTACCATTATTTTTTTTTTAATAAACCATGTCAAATGAAATTTTTTTGGTTCATGCTTTGGCCCCCCCTAGGTTCAAATCTTGGTTCCGTCCCTAGGCGTGATCATAGTAACACTCAACCCGCTGGGCTTGGGTCTGCGGGAGTAGGGGATCCTGGTGATCCATAGCTGTACAGCCAGCCCCATCGAACATTGTACATATTTGTTTAGTCCATAATGTAAATCTCACATTGCTAGTACAATATAAACTAAGAACTTTCCTAATTTGGGGTCCCTTTTCTGAAAACTCATTTCTACACATTACCCTCATCTATTGCTTGTAACTAAAATTTTTAGAAACTTCAGTATTAGCCATTACAGCCAGTGATCTATTGGTCTAGTGGCATTTCCTCCAGTCCTTCAATGGAGGGGCTTAAGATTCAAATCTTAGTAGGAACATTAATGTAATGGGAAGAGGGAATTTAGGGATTCTAACTTATAGGTTAGGGTGAGGACAATGTATTTGTTTAGCCCAAAAGAAACTGCCAAATTTGTTGCATCCTCAGGGATTAGTGGCTACTAGTGGCCATTCGTAAGTGTGTGTTTGGATTAGCTTTTTGCTGAAAACGAGTACAAGTAATATTGTTCCGAAATTATATAAGGCTCTAAAAAAGTATAAGCAAGCAACTAAGCTAATAATCTAATGGAAAAATGCTAATCCAAGCTCGCTTAAAGTCAAATTCTTACTGTATATCTAGTAATTAACAACCAAGTATGCAAGAAGAAAAAAGCACAGTAAAACTAACCAATAAGCAATATATAAAAATGAACTCTTACAATTATCAATATAGCACAAAACTTGTAAATACAAATACAAGCAAGAAGCCTCATTAAACGGTAGATAGTGACAGCTTTTGTAAAATGCTATATGCTTTTAATTTCTACCCCTTCATTGAAAACTAGTTGTACATTACTCTGGATGGGAAGCAAAGGCATCCTGCTTCCAATAATGAACTACAGGGGGGGAGCAAAGGCATCCCTACTTGGAACAATGAACTATATATGGGAAGATAATTTCAAAAAATGTTTCTAATGTTAAAAAAAATTAACAATGTACAACCCTATGATGACATCCACAATTAAAGGGGTTGCAATGTGAATCTATATCTTGACCGTGGAGATAGATGGAGAGGAATCCCATCCACTCATGCAGTGAAAGTGATTACTCTGAACGAGGAAACATGAAAGTAAAGCCTGAGTTTTCACGAATAAGTGGTGGTGGTTCAATATCGGCGATGTCTATTTGCTCCATGGATTTTGATAAGTCATCAACTGAAAATGGAATGCTGCACACAGGTGATTCTAAAGGTCAGTGACAGCCACAAACTAATGTTCTGAAAGCATGTCTAACAACTATGCAAGTTCTGTTAAACAAAATGAAGTGTTGGTACAATTCCTGCATATGAATTCAATGGAGTATTTTTTTAAGCATTAATTAAAATCCAATTGACTCTTCATCATAAAATAGACTGAAAATTGCACCTAAGCAATGTCTCAGGCTTAGAGTTTTGGCAGTCATTGATAATTATGCATCATGTATTCTGACTAAATAAAATAATTGGCACCCGGTTTTTGAATCCAAAAGGGAGAACCAAATGGGTGGAGGTTAGCCAGTTTGTGTATAACAAATTGGCAAGCATCAGTTTGCTACCAAAAGGTTAGTAGCTTAGTGAAATGCAACTCAAATTGAAGTTATATAAAGAATAGCAACTGAAGCAAAACAAAAAAGAAAGGCTGAAGGCCTCATCACATAGTTGAACGCTGTTACTGACCTTGAATCATCATCCAGCAAGAATGAATTACTAACTGCATTGTTAGAATCTTCTGTCATCAGCACCCTCATATTGGAAATAACCTACACAAAAACAGTAGGATGGAAAACCTAAATATCATCTGCTTTCGATTAATGTTTGTAATCTTATGGAAAATGAAAACCTATCACTCTGCTTGGTAACAAAGATGACTCGGACCTAGTTTGAGTAATGGCATCCATAAAAACTTACATCCGAGGACACACTATGCGTGCCATACTTGTCATCCCAGTACATTGTACTGATCCGATAGAGCTGCTGTATACTAAGGACCTGTAAATGGAAAAATCAAGTTCATTGAGATCCTGGGAAGAGGTGAATGTTGAATTTTTATTTTTTATTTTTTGCTAGGCTGGTCAAAGTATAAATTATATTTATTTTTAAAATTGGATATATATCACATACTGGGCAAAGATCATGGCTTATTTCATCCAGTGTTTTCTTTGGTTTTTGATGTATAACCTGAATCAGAAAAGAGAATATTTCAGAACACCACTATTTGTTGCTTCTTCACCATTGTATCAAGGTAATGGTGTAAGAAAAATAATATAACAAAGACAAGAGGGATACCAGAAATCCGATTGCCTGTCTAATATGCTTGAGCTCATCCCAAGACGAACCTGCATACTGCAATTTTTTTTTGGGTTATTTAATATTTATATATCACAAGATCGGAGTATCATGGCAGTGACTTCAAGGTACCTCATCTGTTGCCTTATAACACCAATGTTCCAATTCAGCCAATCCAGCCTTCACATATTCACCATTGCTAAAAGAACAGCACTCTCGCCTTAACAGAAGACTGCAACAAAAAACAGTGTATGCAGGATGATAAGGGAAAATTTACTTGCATAAGACTTGCAACCAAAAAGCAACCAGATATTGTAGCATGGATTTTATACCTGTTAAATAGTTGAACATTGATGAAAGAAAATATTTGTGTGAACACCTTACGAACTAAAAACGGGGGTACCTAGAAAATGGAAGAGCGAGAGAGCAAGAGTTTAGCAAAAATTATTTCACCAAGAACACACTCAAAATGAAAAATCTATTGAATGACATCCATGATCCATGGAAAAAGATCCAATCACGGTTTTGTTTATCCATTAATCATGGTCATGAAAGCCAAAGCTGGCTTGGAACATGATGGTCACAAGCAATGTCAATGTGCACCACTACTGAATGTTAGTTTCTATTATATGAGTACAAAGGAGAAAAAAGATGATATAGAAAGGAGCAGAGCCAAGATAAATTCTACTAACATGATTTTCTTTCAAAGTGTTTAGGAAGTTTCCAAGGCTTTTTACAATCCCTTGCCAGTGAGCAATCAATGCTCGCTGGGCCTCTGTGTTTGCAACTGAACGCGATGATCCCTTAACCAAGCTTGCTCTGGATATTCTTGGTGCCTGTTTCATCATATCCAAACAATAAAGTTCAGTTTAAGTGGTTTGGAAAGGGGAAAAGTAATTAGAATGACTAAACAATAACCATAGTGAAACATGAATTTGGCTCTATAAAAATAAAGTTTAGTAAGTCTGCAAAAACCAAATTTATAAACCTGGATGCACAATCCAAGCAATGGAGAAATTTCTTTCTTCAGATTATCTCGAATCATCCCATAAATCTTTTCTACATATGCTGTAAGCTGCTGTTTAAAAAGCAAAGCTGGGTACTTGGCTTCAACTTGCCGCAATGTATCCACTCCATTCATGCTACCATTGATCAAGGAAATATTCACTCCTTGTGGAGCACCACGGAAACTCTAAATAAAAAAATAGAAAAAACATGAATTAACAGAAGAATTAAAAATTTTGAACATTTTAACAAGAAACTTATATTTTATTCAGAAAAAAAAAAAAACTATATTTACTTGTGTCATCCTCCCAAATAGAGTTGCTGATGATGAACGACGGCGTTGTGGGGCCATACCAGCAGCACCACTTGCTTTCAAAGTGCGCTGGAGTAGTAAGAGAAGTGTTGAGGCATTGGATAACCAATAGGCCAGGATATCATTGTTATCCTGGGTCTGAAATCCAAATGCAAATATTAAAGTTAAAAAAGAGGCTTCTGAGTTTTATAAGAGAAAACAAAACACGGTACCTAGCATATAAATCTGGGAATTTCAAACCTCGATAGCATTGCCAATGGTCTGAATGATCCGATCAAAAACACTAGTCCTCTCAACTTCAAATGATCTCCACTGCAAAAGGCATTTATATATGATGCAGGCAGCAATAGGCCTATTCCCTGCAAAGTCTAGGTGTTGGGAAATACATCTTATGAGCAACTCTTGGTTCTCCTGCTGCTTCTCATTTAGGGATTTTTGGGGTTTCTCCTCTACTTCAGAAGGATCCCTATGATTTATTGGAGGAATATGCACATCCTGATTCATATACCATGTGATCAACAAATGAGAAAAATCAAGAAGTTCATACTGTAAGTTTCTTTTCATCTTTTTCCTTTTCCTTGAGAGTATAATAATACTATCAGTTTAGAAGAGCTTTACTTACCAAACCTATCTTTGTATCCATTCCAATATGACCACTTTCAGCAGCTCTCTGTCATTAATCAGAGAACAGGAAAATCTCTAAACTATTTGGGATATCAAATATTAACCAACCTTCAATATTAATGATTTCTGAACTTACCTGAATAGTTGATCTGGAGCGTCCTGAAAGGAACTTATTAGGTGCCATGGATACAGCTTGTTGACGCAGGACTTGATTCTCAGATTCCAAATTGGAAAGTTTTTCCTCTAGCCTAATCAAAGAAATCTAAATGCTCAGTTAACCAGGTATGGAAAGTCAAAAACTACTGATGACTTTCTTTAAATAAATTGTGATTTGAACTCAAATTATATGCAGGCCATGAATAAATTTGAAACCATAACGATGTTAATTGGTGCTAGAAATTGATATAGGAAGTTTAATGCGCTATATATATAATGCATAAGAATAAAATAAAAAGAGAGGTCCAAACACCTTTTTCAATCTTAATATATAATTTTCCATGTCTGATGTATTTCTAAAATCTGCCACAGTCAAATACTACACAAGAACATGTAAAATTGCTAAATTCTAATTACATACAGGATCATGCAAAACCCCATCTGACAAATTTGAGAGTCAAACTAATTATGCAAAAACCTTATGTAAAACATTCAGAGGTGAAACTTACTTAACATGTAAATGTAACTATAGGAGGATCAGGATGTCATTCTTGAAGGATCATATTACCTGGTTAAAGATTCCTGGAGCTGATGAACTTTCTTCTCTGTTTCTTCTAATTTTTTCTGTCGTTCTTCACTAGATTGTTGGGCTTCATTGTATTTTCTTTTTGAGTCATCAGCACTTTGTCTTTCTGATTCCAATGATGTCTGTGGTGGTTATGTAAATAAATGAACTGACCATGCTTTACTGTTACCAATATGAAAATATTGCTGCACACTCATACACGAAGCTGAAAAACATGTTGAACCTTTGAAAAAAAATGTATCCAGTCCTAGATGGTACACAAATCTGACATGATGATGTGAAATAATGATTTCAAGAAATGAAATTGCACATGGTGACCTTATCACGTCTTGTTACTTAAGTCAGTTTAGCTATTTCATTGACAAAAGTAGCATAAGCTGCAGAACATGTTGAACCTTTGCAAACTCAGATGATTCCTATGGTACATGGATTACAAATCAGACAAGATGCTGCCACAAATTGAATGCAATGACTTCATTCTAACCAAGCGACCTTTGTACCACATCTTGTTACTTAGGTTGCTTTATCTATTTCAATGAAATGGTGTAAAGTGTTATTGAAACCTTTAACCTATATTAAGGTAAAATGATTTAAAGCTATCCTAACTGCAAGAGTTTGTAAAGTTAAGACTACTCTTCATCAAAGTTATTATTGTTTAGTCACCTCTGATATTTGGATTCCCATAAATACCTACTCTTGTAAATGAGCAGTCTCATTTTATTTGGCTAATAAAAGTTTAAATGGTGATATGGAAGTATAGATCTTAATAAGAGTTTAAGTTTTACAGTTTGTGCCATTGAATTTCCATATATTGCCTTTACACCTATCAAGAATCCATGTCAAATTACAATTTTTTGATACTCCTATGGAGATATGCATGGTCATCATGCAGTTGAGATGTTTGATCCATGTCTGTTTTCCATCAGCAGCAATTGAATTTGTCATAGGTCAGCAAATGGTTTTAAGTCCAATGCAAAAGGCATTGTTAAATAAGCACTTTGAAAATTGCTTCCTCACCCTCACACCGATATGCCAAATTGAAACTTAAACTCCTCTAACACATAGGGTATATGGTGTTAAATTGAAAAGTAAAAGAAGAAGTACTGCTTTGCAAGATGCTGTTTTTGAAAAATGCACTAAAAATGAAAGAAGCTTTGATTGTCTATTCCGTGCATCATTTAAGAAAATAATTCTGGTTTTTTTTGGTGTGAGAATGAATACTATATATCACACATTTGATTCAACAGAAGACATTAGGTAAAGTTTATTGGTTGAACTTTCTAACCCTTAGGTTCTGCACTTCTGCTGTTAGAGAATCAATTTTCTGGGTATCTTGAACAAGAACTTGAGTTTCTTTAATAACAGGAGGTGCTTCTTCAATAGCCTTCTTTGCAGCCTCTCGTTCCTTGACAATTAATGCATTTGCTTCTTTAACTTTGTACTGCAGTTCTTGCAACGAATTCTGCAATTTTGCCACCTCCTGTGCTTTTGCTTCCTCAAGGTCAGTCTGCATACATTACTCTAAGGTATGAGAAAAATTCACATGAATAGAAAGCAATGGGAATCTCTTAGTTCTGAAAATGAAGAAAGATCAAACAAATGTTACTGACCAATTTTGACGTCACATAGTATCTTTTAAAATATGGTAAAGCAAATTTTGCAGTAGTATAGTGCTACTATGCAAGGTTTCATGGTGTAAACTTTTCATAGAAGAAGCATACAATGGATATTAGCAATATTCTTGTATACCTAAAACTACCTATTTTCAGAGCATCAGTATTACCCTTAAACGTTTTTCCAATTGTAAACGCCAAGTGAGCTCCTCTACATGTTTTTCAAGCTTATCCTTTGCTTCTTTAAGTGCACCTGTTTCCCTCGCAGCCTGCAAAAGATTGTATGTGGATCTCATATTCAAAATCCAATATAAGACATAATAGACTCAATATTCTTTTATATCGATTACTGAATTAATCAAAATAGAATAAAATAAAAAGAAAGAGCATGCAACTCTCCACTCCATCACACATTTTGAGTAGTTTGACAATGCCCTTTAAAGAGTTTATATTACAATTCAACTTTGTTTCAATGACTATTAAAATAGAAACATTATCTTTCCAAAATTCTATTTTCTTACAGTTGTGAATCAAATACTAAGGAGTAGAAATTAAAATGATCATGACTAGGTTGGTTACACTATTGAGGCACAAAATTAAACTTTTTTAGATGCATGAACCATAGTTCCCAACTACTGTCATGAATTATTGTCTTTGCATATGATATAGCTCCATGTATACATATCAAGGATGCTATAAAAGGCCACTATGTTTTTACATTTCTGTAGCATTTTTTTATCCTTCTATGCATTTTTTGAACCTTGGTGTTTATATTAAAAGTGGAATGTGGATGTATGGGCATCTGATATGCTCAACTTGTCAATTGCTAGGCTTATCATTTTACTGCGCGAATCTTGTGCACTCAAATGTAATATACAGATTATTTTTCAATGTCTCCAATTTTGACTGTAAACCGCTCATTGTTGTCTCTTGTGGCATTTCCCGGAGATATAATGCAAAATTTTCTCATCTAAAATCTTTAGTTCCAAAAGCTCATATATATTTTTATTTTATTTTATGTATATTGACCATGTTAAAAATTCTCCATTGATATTCCCAAATTTTTTAAAGCATAACATGACAATTATTACAAACATATTCTTATTTGGACCAATGTTAATTACCATCAGAAAATGGTGTGCATTAAATCTATTATCAAAACGGTGCTCATCTCCTTAATGATTCACAAACTATTTCCTTTAATAATTGAGATGCAGTGCCATGTATGCAATTTTTTTTTTCATGGATAGTACCATGCATACACTTTGCATGCTGTTATGGTTAAATGATTAAATAATTTAAATTCATCATTCCTAACAACTTAAACTTTTGGGAGAATCGGTAATTTAACACATGCCATGTTGCAAATGCACAATTATTTAAGATGGTTAAGGGAATAATTGCTTAATACTAACCATTTTGAGCTTTCTTAGTTCTCTCTTCGCAATTATTCCCCTCCATCTGCATTGTGTGACTATTGTACCCCTCTTAAGCTTCTTGTAGTATGAGGCAGCTTTATAACAACGCCATCTTGCCTGCATTTTTCTACCAGTGAGTATGCATTTTTGACAACTGACAAACGTAGAAAAGTAGATTTCCAAGTGATACAAGTCTTAAAGTGTATGACCTGAACCAAAATTGCTGCTTTTGTGATCTTCTTAAATCTGAATTCATTACGAGCAGCCATTGCCCTTAAGCCTGTTTGCAAGACAAGAACAGAGAAATGGAGTTTGCGATATCTTTTCCAGGCTTGGTATCTGCGTGTATTCTTCTGAATTTTCTTAGCAGCTGCCTCCCTTCTCATTTGCTCAAAAATTTTGCAAGCCAGTCTTCCTGCAATTTATACCAAAACACATAAGAATATAAATTCAAAACAGAAATTGACTGAGCAATCAACTCATGCCCTAAAGACCTGTGCCAGGCAAAGAAGGGAAAACATAACTAAATCATTCTGTTCAGGGGACTAAGTGATCTTCAGGAACAGAACAGCATACAGGTGTAGAACTTATATGTGCTATCACAATTTTCAGATGGCTCACCTCTACATATAGATTGTACAACTATGGTAGCCTTCCGCAGTGCAATAAACTGTTTACGAGCAATATGGGTTCGTATGCGCCGCTGAATAGTTTTTGCCGCATTACTCAGTACTTCAGCTCTCCGTGCATCTAATTCAGCCATCTGACCAGCTCTTAGGAACATTTTTGTTTTACCTATCTGCAAAACGATTTTGCAACACATTCAAATAAATTCTTTTCTAGCCACAGTATGGATTGGATGAATGGGAATTCATTATACTTAAAGAAATAACATCCACACATGCATAGCATAGCTTACTCCACATCTACTGATAGTAACACTATCATTGCAGCAGTTCAAAGATAACACAAAAACACACGAACGCACACATGCACACACTCACGCACATAACTCCATGCTGCAATATTCATGGGTCTATGTAACATCTGGTTAAAACTTAAGCAATTCTAGGAGCTTATAGGAGATGGATGAAACAGGATCAGTAATAATTTTAAGGATTATCAGTTATTTCTAAAAGCAGCAAAGGAACTCCTCAAGTACCTGAAATCCTTTAAGCCCCATCTTTTCCAGAATTTTTTTACAGGCAACCTTTTCATCAACACTGCTCATAATAAAATAAATTCAGAAAGTAGAACACCCTCATGTATTTAAGAATACATGGTAAATTTCAACGATTTCCAGTCAGGGATTCTATTACTACATGAACAGAAATATATGCTAAAAGAGCCTACTTACTTTCCTTCCACGACCTCTGTGGCAAGAAGACCAAATCTATTTATGAAGTCAAAGAAAGGACGCCGAGTTGGGTATCCAGCACAACTGATTCTGATTGCCTCCAAAACACCCTACAAGGACAAATATCAGTCATAGCAGAATACAGAAAAGAAAAGGAACAAAGATGAAAGATTAAAAAAATAAATGAGACAAATACATTTTCAAAAAAACTAGATTGAGAGAGAGAGAGAGAGAGAGAGATCATATTTTACTCACACCACAACGCAGTTGCTGCATGATGTTGACATTTTCAAATATGGCAGGTTTTAGAAGGTTGTTTGGCTTCACACATCTTATGTAGTGAGGTTCTGTAGAACTTAGTGTTTCCATCAACTGCTGTAGTTGTAGCTGCAACAATTAGATCATAAAAACTTAGCTTTCAAGTTCTAGCAGCTTAAAAGGATTTTGAAGTGTTCAAGGGAAGTCAGGCAAGCTGGTGCTTGTAGATGAAATACATTGACTAAAATCTATCTTCAGGTGAAATCAACTCCAATAGCCACCAATATCACAGAAGAAAAGTACCTTAAAACGAGAACCAATTGAAGAAAACTTAGAAGATTTAGATGTCTCTTCTGGAAGTGGAGGAAAAAGCCCTGCCACAAAAGGACATTTGGAATCATCCAACAAGTCTTGATGTTCAGGAACCACATAGTCCTTGTTTTTGTCCAAAAATTGGTCAGATTGATATAGGACCTGAAAAGAAATGTTATGGGGTAAAAATCAAAATGGAGAAGCAGCCCTCACTTGCAGAAATAAGCTTGGGTAATCAACTATACCTCTCCAGCATAATGAGAAATGGTGAAATCTGTGCGGGATAGCTTTGGTTTTGTAAAGCGCTTGTGATTTTTAAATGTCTGATACAGCTTGTTTGCGAATGTTTCATGTGTTGACTTTGGAAACATGCTGAAAAACAAAAGGGACTAGTTATCAAGAATGAAAAGAAAGAGATATGTGAAGTTCAACTAGGAGTTTAATCTTGAAGTTTAACATAATCCTACAAAGCTTAAGCAATGCAATTTTCAGATTTCTTCTACCAAAACAAAGGAAATAAATGCTTGAAGTAAACTATGCCCAACTTCCTTTGAAATGAAAACCAAAACTTCATAGCAGAAGTGAGATAAATTTTTTTTACCAAGCTTCATCAAGGAGAGCAATGATTCCACCAGGTTTCTGAAAAAAGAAATATCATAAGTAAAAGACATGATTGAAATACTCACCTGAAACAAATGTTCATTCAAATACAAAGACATATAATTGAGCTAACAAGCTACTCAAAACTAGTGGAAGAGCACAGCTAGTTGAAATGTTAAATATATGTCTGTTTAATAAGTCGGGTACAAATGGGAAAAAGAAAATGATTTCTATAACGAATTAAATGATACAAGTTAGAAGGCACTGCTACAATGGATCCACAGCCATGAGCTTCGACAGTCACACATCTATATCATGATTTAGTTTAAACACAGAATAGGTAAATTCTCAACCTACAAATAGTTGCTTGACCTGCCTATTTTTATTTTTACTTTTCATGGGGCAGGGAACCTGATAAGTGCTCACCATTGAAATCACGAGACACACAATACTGTTCTACAGTCAAATCCTTGTTGACTGGTAAGAGTTCTGTCATATGCAAGCTTTTTGGTCCTCAAGAAATGAGGAAAAGAAGTGAGAGTTGAATCAACTATGTATGGATATGCTTAAAAATATGTTCTTACTAGACAAATGAAGAGGAGCCTAGGTTCCTGGAATTATATTTTGTCCAGTTTGGATCTAATAACAAAAAAAAAAAAAATGGTGATTTGAATGAAGAAAAAGGAATAACCTTTTCAATAAGATCTAAGACATCTTGATTATCAACAAATTCAATGTAGCTCCAATCAATCTCCTCTTTTGTGTATTCTTCTTGTTCCATCTTGAATACGTGCTGAAAGTCACCACCAGACAATCTAAAGTTAAAAGAGTGACAAGACTACAGCTGAAGTGGTCAATATGATCTGAAACATTACCTGGTTGAAATGTTGCTGCAACTTCTCATTTGTGAAATTAATGCAGAATTGCTCAAAACTGCACATCAGAGTAAGCTGAAATTAACTCATGAAGAAGTTCCTAACCCATTAAATGTGATTTCTTGAACATATTAAATTATTTATTTTAATATATGTTTGTGTGTGTTTGTATGTGTATATGGTATCTATGTGTGTCTATCTCTATATATATATAAATTGTGCACGCGTTTATGTATATAATATGTATATATATATATATATATTTCTATGTAAGTATTGTGTTTATTAGTTGTTACCTGTTAGTCTTAAAGCTTTCAAAACCATAGATGTCAAGAACCCCAATCAAAGATTTTGAATTAGGATCTTGTCCAATTGAGCTATTGATTTTATTCACCAACCTGTACATAATCAGATGCACTCTGTTAGCATCAAATGAACATCTAAATTCACATTATCTTTATGTTTCAAGTAGTAAGTAGGAAAATTTTGATCAATCGGGTGATAAATGTCATCATATTACTGCAATATATATCTTACCAGTCAAAAAGTCGAGAGTATATTGTCTTTGCTAAACCATCCCGGCTAACTGCTGCACTTTGAGGATCAAGGCTCCGTTTTATCACTTCTTCTGGAGTGATCATGACACGCTTACATAATGCATCTTCCAAGGCCTCAGCATTACACCTGAAATAAATCAAAATTCAATCGTTTCAAGTTCCAACCAAATGAATGGGGACATATCAGAATATTTAGGAACTATTGCAACAGAACTCATACATGAGAAGGTCAGCAGTCATTTTAAGATGGAATTTGGCTTTGTCATCTTTTGGAACCGATGAATCAATTTCCTTTCCTTTAGCAAATTCAATATTGCCAAGATGAAGAATTGCAGCAACAACTCTGAAAATTGCTTCCTGAAAGAGGGAGAGAGCTCAGAAGGTGGTCCTTCTTATCTATATGTAATAAATCAGTTAAAACTTTCCTTGAAAAGGATGAACCTGTTCCTTGTCACTTATCCCAACAATTTCCATTGCTCTCCTTGTGGCAAGATAATCATGCGCATCACTTACACCAACCAGGTCATAGCAATTTGACTGGTTAAGATAGTGAAATGATTTAGGGTTTCCCAACTTGTACTTCTCAATTTCCTGTTAACATTAACAACTTTAGATGAATTTTCTAATGAAGTGAGATAAATGAAACATGCAATAAATAGTTAGGAAATCACAGAGCTGTCATTCCAACTGGAAGATACCTCCTGTGGTGCAGCACAAAGAAGGTAGAAGCAGTGATAGTTGCGTTCAGGATCAGAAATTTGGCAAACACGAGACCTCTCTAGAAGGTAAGTTCTTATGGCTGCTCCCGAGATTCTTCCTTGTTTATCAAACTGAATCTCAACAAATTTACCAAAACGGCTGCAACAGTATTTATTTAAAAAGATCACTGTCAACCACAATAAAGTCCAAGCATTCAACAACTTTTGATTCATTATATGTGAACTAAAAGGAGGTAGCTCCTGTCAGACTAATAATTGCTTAATCATTGAGAAATCTAGTTGCAAGTATGCAGCTATTTAGAAAAAGATTATCTTTCAATTAAATCAGCTCGGTGTTGTATTCTAATCAGTGTAAGAAGAATGTCTGGGTTATAGCTTTTGAACTTACAGTAAATTTATAAATTGGATGTGAAGAGACATAAAGTCAACATTCTACTATATTGCCTGAGTGGAAGAGTGGCTCACCTGGAATTGTTGTTCCTTACAGTTTTGGCATTGCCAAATGCTTCAAGGACTGGATTTGACTGCAGTCAGATCAATTAGAATGAAACAAGAGGAATGTAAAAAAATATAAGATAAAATGGAGCAATGGAGATTTCATTTAATTGAAAAATGAGATCTAGGTTATTGAACATACTTCAAGAACTTGTTGCTCAACTGTCCGTCCTTCAGTTGCAACCCGGCCTCCTAAAAAGGCAAGGTATTGCATAAGCATTTTCGTGGTCTCAGTTTTACCTGCTCCACTTTCACCACTGACCAGGATTGAATTGCTTTTCCCCTCATTTATCATTGCTCTGATTTTAGTATAAGCATTAGTGTTGCATAAGTGTTGAAATTTGGTTCATTGATAAAGAACTTTATAGAAAGAACAATGGAGAATAGGGATAACCTGTATGCAACATCGGCAACTGCAAAAACATGCGGGCTTAGTTCTCCAAATGGTGCTCCCTTGTATTGTTGCATCATATGAGCATCATAAAGATGAGGCAATCTTTGAAATGGATTTATGGCAATTAGAATATTTCCGGTATAAGTCTGCCATGATATAGGTGAGGTACAAATTATTAGTCCAAGGTTGCAGAAGCAAGAGTAATCACTTAAAATGGTTATTTTCATTAGATTTTATTAAATATAAAGGAGAGGAGATCTTACATAGATTTCATTCAGTTCATATCTAATTTTTAGGTTTTGCAGAACTCCAGGCTCATGCAAATAAGATAACTTTGTCATGTCATCAACTCCACCAGCAGGAGCTTCCACATCTTTTGGATAGATTTTTGATAGGTTTGCCACAACCTTAGAAGTACCAAAGTTGAAACACAAATTTTCAGTATGTAAAAACAGTATAATATAGCGACCTAATACAATTTTTTTTAAATGCTTCACTGTGAAGTTGCACTCATTTTTCTAGTTACTATTATAACCAATATCTATAAATATGACTAGGCAATAATTCTGCCTTGCAAGGTTTTTGCTAATTTAATTTAGAAAAAGAGAAACATGTGCTACAATGACAACCAATTGTACTTTCAGCAGTACACAATTTATTTATTTGTCATAAAAAAATGATGCTTGTAATTTACTTGAAGCAGCAAGAGCTGCTTATGAGACATGAATTTAGAAGCACAACAAACCAAAATTATATGCACAAGACAAATAGAGTATTTTAAAAATTATCATTCTGAAAATGTATTTAGGAAAAGTTTATGGATGTGACTTAAAATTGCACTCTGTCATATAAGTCTCACTTTGGATCACAGAAGAACAAGTAAAAGAAAAAGAAATTTTGAAAGTGATAATGTATTGGCTCCATTTTTGAGCATCTTTAACTATTCCAGTCTCATTCTTTCTGACATCTAAATAGAGGCTAAAGAAAATCTGGAAGGTAAAATGAGTCAAATGATACATAAAGAGAAAAAAACCTTCATAATCCAACCAAAGTCATTGATGGGAAAACAAACAAAATTAACAAAGAATGTCTACAAAATGGTAACCAGAAAAGACTACTTGTTCCCCATAGAATGCAATGTGATTTGTCAACAAAGGGGACAAAACATCAAGGATGTAAGTACAGAGTTTGAGTGAAAAACCATTAAAAATTTATCTCAATTGAAAGTTTTAAGAATAATAAGGGTAAATTGCAAATTGCACTCCTAAAGTTTGGGGGTGTTTGGATTTTATATCCTAAAGTTTCAAAATTTGGATTTTACTCTCTAAAGTTTAGGAGTGCTTGGATTTTACACTTCCAAATTATGAAACTTTAGAGTGTAAGATCCAAACATCTCCAAACTTTAGGGAGTAAAATCCAAACACCCCTAAAATATAGGGGGTAAAATCCAAATTCTGAAATTTCAAGGCGTAAAATCCAATCACCCCCAAATTTTAGGGGTGTAATTTGCAATTTACCCGAATAATAAAAATAAAGTGAGGATCCAAAAAGTTAAGCAATTTATTTAAATTATAGGAAGGTAAATACCTTCCTCCCATTAGTAGTCTGGATCTCAGCTTCCTGTCCATTAATCTTTGACACCTGTCCATCAATCCAAGCTATTCCTGGGTCTTCAACCCAGACATGAGAACCTACATTGATATTCACTGGAGTTCCCTACAGATGCAGATACCCAAGCATTAAATAATAGCATAGAAAATTTTATTTTAAATTTAATTATAGAAACAACAAAGATAATACTGGTTTCAGTCATAATCAATCAGCACAACTCTGAACATAATTGTGAGCATTTGATGCTAAGTCAATCGAAAAGTTTACATTTAAGTTCTACCATATGGTCTTGTATGTGCTAATTTAAATAAATTGGAAATCTTTTCTAACACAGAATTGTCTTGAAAAGCTATCACGTGACCCAGCTGTACACCTCATATTGCTGGGATTTTATCTGTGTAATTTGTAAAACAAATATCACCTTCACCCCAAGAGTTTTTCATTTTCATCTACATCATTATGTTTCATGAAATTTCTACTTGAATTTTTCCTGCTTGCGTATTTGGAGGGAATAGCTTAAACAGTAGTATACTTGAGTGCAAAATGGTAAGAGAGTAGTAAACTCATTAAAAAGCCAAATAAATCTTTCATTACAATCTCATTGCTTCAATGCAACAGCATCCCAATTTTCCATCATTGTCTGATTCCAGTATAAGTATGCACTGGGTAATAATGCATTTTAACCTTGGGCCATGTGATAAGTAGATTTACTAGAGTTCATTCCCAGTGAAGATGTTGTCTATAACTTATGAACGGTTAAACAGGTTTTCATTACAAAGCCAATCTTTCCAAAAGCCATATATGTTATTAGTCTAATGTGTGTTTGGCAACTGATTATAAGCTAGTTTTTTTTTGCTTAAATTATCAACTGTTTGTGAGCCTCACACTACTTTTTGTCTCAGCTTTATTTCAAATAGGGTAAAATATCATTTTCGTCCCTAAACTATCACAAAAGTTCGTTTTTCGTCCCTAAACTTTCAAAAGTTCTATTTTTGTCTCTAAACTTTTTCAAATGTATTGATTTTCATCCCTTTCACATCAGCACTCTGTCAAGCCACGTCAGCACTCCGTCAGACGGAGGGACGAAAATCAATACGTTTGGAAAAGTTTAGGGACGAAAATAAAACTTTTGAAAGTTTAGGGACGAAAAACGAACTTTTGTGATAGTTTAGGGACGAAAATAGAACTTTTGAAAGTTTAGGGACGAAAAACGAACTTTTGTGATAGTTTAAGGACGAAAATGATATTTTACCCTTTCAAATAATATAAGTTTCAGTTTTTTTAAAAATAAGCTAGCTTTTAGATTTTTGTCTCACATTATGTAAATAAGCTACCGAAAATAAGATTTTTAAAAGTTAATTAGTGTTTCCTAGCAAAGCACAATAGCATTTTCATTAGCATAAATTTTCACAAACATTTTACTATCTGGTATATTCCTTTAAATCTGACCCCTCCTCTCAATCTTGTGAGCACCATTAAGCAAATATTCATATTTATTTCTTCACCCCACATGCTAGGATTTTGTAAAGAATCACCAGACTAAGCAATTGCTTTATTTGATCCAGATAATCACCATCGGAGTTATTATCTATTCTCACTATATTCAATTATCAACATTTTTATTGAAAAGTCTAAAATGAAAAATGCTCCCATAAACTTTACAAAAAAGCAACTTGAGGAAAGATTGAGCCTGATCAGATATGACATTGCAAATACACTAACTAGATATAAACAAACAGTCATATTAAAAAACCTAGGAAGAACTACCATATATGTTTATAACTTACAAAGTCTTAAAAAAAGAGTCCAACAGTATAAACCACAGCAAATTAGCTTTAAAAAAACCAAGCAAATAATCAAAGCACGCATACCATTTTTTTAAGATTTCGATCAAAGCTCAGCTACGTACAAAACTCTTGCTTCATAAAATCATCAGATGATGGATTCAAAGATCTAATACCCTTCAACTCTCCAGCTCAAAATTGCACTTTCTTGACCACAAATACCATAAAATAAAACGACCCTTTTGCCAAAAAAACCAAATTGGAGTCAAGTAGAATCAAAGAAAACTCAAGGAAACGCCAATTTTTCTAGGAAAAATTTCTGGTGAGGGAGTGACTCTCTATCTCCAGCCCAAAATTGCACCTTCTTCGTCACAAACACCACAAAAGACAACGACCCTTTTGCCAAAAACCAAAATGGAGTCAAGTACGGTCGAAAATAATGCCGGAAAATGCCATTTTTTTTTTTCTGGGAAAAATTTAGCTAGAAAATGAGGGAAAGAGAGAGAGAAAAAAAGAAAAAAGAAAAAAGAAAAATAAAAAGACTTGACAGTTGTGTATGTTTGTGTGTGTGTGTGTGGAAAGGAAGTGAATGTTGGGATCCGAAATGGTTTCTGGGAAGTGACATTCTTCAAGAGGTCCTGTTAGTTCGGTTAGCTTTCCTTTTGTTTCGCGCCAATTCGTGGCTGCTAACAAAGTCATCTCTGTCTCTGTTTGCGTGTGTGTGTGTTTCTTAACGGAATGTACTGTGTGTCTGTTGGATTTCTCAACGGAGTGAAATCGGTTCTACTTTAGGCTTTTACAACTCCTCAAATTGGACGTGGGATTTGAATCATGGTATAGGATCAGACGGATGTGGACACATTGGCCCTTTTTGTGTGTTTGATTGGTACCCTTCTTTGGGATGAGAAGGGACTAGCTAGAGTCTGTATAGTGAAGTTAAATTAAATAATAATAATAATAAATTGATTGATTGAAAGGTGTATGATGATTGATGATGTGAGAGCCGTGGGTGAAAATGGATGAGCTTAGCTTTTGGCTTCCAACTTATGAACTTAATTTCCTCTCACATGAGGCAAATGTCATTATTGTACTTGTTTCTCGTAAATGTCCCATTTTATGACTCATGTAGAGAGGATTAATTATTGTTGCACACAACTTACTATACATGGCTGTACACATTGCTTTGCAAAATTATGTTTTGAAAAAACGATTTTAGTTATCATTGTGAAAATGGGTTAAATCATATAATTTTAACTGAAATCTCGTTTATAAAATATGATTTAAGCTTATGTGTACATACACGGCCTTTTTTGCCAAATAGCATAATTTAAGGAAAAATTTAGGAGAAACACATCCAACCAAACTTATCTAATTATGTAACATTTTTTATAATTTAAGTATTATGTTTGATTAGATTGCCATAATTAATGGTTGAAACTTGAGTTTGGTAAACTAGAGTTTTACTGTCTAACTCAAGTTCAAAAAAAGTGATACATAACAAAATAAATTTGGCCGAATGCGTTTTTTCATAATTTTTTTTTTCCTAAAATTATACTATTTGGCAAAATTAGTCGTACCTCGTATATACATATTGCATGATAATTACTACTAGGGATGGCAATTTTTCCTCGCCCTGCTTAACCTACCCCTCTCCACTTCGTCCCGCGCAGATATTCCCCGCCCCGCAAAGGTGGTGGGGCAGGAATGGGGCAAGATTTTAACTCCGCACCATGGGACGGGGCAGGGATGAGTTTAAATTTTTTAGACCCACCCTGCCCCGCCCCTCCCCGTCCCCGCCCCGCCCCGCATTGCTAAGGGTTATAATTGTAAATTTTTATAACCCTAAAACCCTACTATTTAAAAAACATATCAATATTAGGTTATTTTATTCTATCCAATGTGGTTCTTTGCCTTTATTTTGTTATATGTTATACTATGAGCTTTTTTTTTTATGATTGTCTTGTTAAACACTTGGATATATTATTCAATTTTTTCTAAAAATTTATTTGATTTGATGAGATAAATTTAGTTGTAATTTCAAGTATATTTTTATCAATGAAATAGGTTTCATTAAAAAGTGTACTAGTTGTAAGGCAAATTAACAAAAAGTAGAGCTTTACGGGGTGGGGCAGGGCTTCGTGGGGCCCCTAGGGGCGGGGATAGGGTGAGAAAGTTTTTCCCGTCATGAGGAGCGGGGTAGGAATGGGGCAAGACAAAACCATGCGGGGCAGGGATGAAGACCCCATCCTTCGGCCCCGCCCCACCTCATTGCCATCCCTAATCACTACTCTTTAGAAAGACCTAAAAATGGAGCAAAAAAATTTACTTCTATAGTTCTTGGAGTTGAATAAAAGACACGAGATCAATTTCAGAATATGATGGATTAACAGTAATTGAAAGCTTATCTTCCATTATGAAGTTCATAAGTTGGAGAGGGTGGATTGTTTCTAAGGAGGAAATTACTGTAATAGGAGGGGATGACAAACCGTTGGGATCGCTCGATTCATCCTTTCTTGCAAAATGAAACAAACCCACTTCACGAGTTAGGCTTGCTCGGGTTGGGTTGGCCTAAACCACTCCAATGCATGGTTAAGTAAGTGGGTTTGGTTCCCCCACTTTTGTAACTTGTCAACCTTATTCTGTTCTTATTGCAACATTCATTAGCAAAAAGAAGAAGAAGAAGATAATAAACCTAATAAATAAGTAGCCTAATGAATCCTAAGCGATTGACATAGTAATTCCTAATGAATCCTATGGGATTGACATAGTAATTCCTAAGATCTCATGAGATTCATGATGTTTTAGGTTCAAAACTTCTGGCTTTAATCTTCTAGCCACCCAAAATATTTTTCCTTGAAATAATCTATTGTGTGTGGGACTGGGAAAAAAAAAAACTTTAAACACCCTCATTTATTTAAAAAAGCCTAATGCATACGATCAGAAGTAGGTGCAACTCATGAGCCATGACCCAATTGATCTATGCTTTAATGAATTCCCTACGTTGTTTTCAGCAAAAAGTCTCCTCCAGTAAGAGATGTCCATGGAATGGGTGGTATCAACCAACCCTCCAAAGGCTAAAAAGAAGTAGGTTGTGCACGATTTCTTAGGCCTGATCTATTTTGTTGCCGGGCTTGGCTTAATCAACTTTGGCCCATCTAGCCCGGAAACTTGCTTTAGTTATTAATTTTCACTTTTTCCCGTAAAAATTCTACAATAAAGGTTTTTTTTTTTAATAAAAATTTCAACATATTAATTATTAAAAACTTTACTAGTTAAATTAACTAGAACCTACTATGATAGATGTTGTGATTGCGGTATTTAAGCTTGAGTTGTTTAGTTGTATACATAAAACTAAGAACCATTTTGAGTTATAAGCAGGCATTTTGTTAATATAATTTTTAAATGAAAAAAAAAAAAAAAAAACCCCTACAGTTTCAAAGATCCTGTAGGGCTGGGCTAATTGAGGCTCAAAGAACCAAGCCTGAGATTAAAGACAATAAAATGCTTGAGGATATAGCGGCTAACCATCAAACTTTGTTAATTTTTTTTATTTTTTTGATTATATCAAACTTTGTTAATTAAGATTTTATAAAAGGAGTAGATTTAGATGCTAACATACCCTATCTTGAAAAGTCTCTTATATATGTATATATTTCCTTTGAAGGAAAAGAATGCCATGAAATTGACTATTTATTGACAATTCGGATTAATTAATGTTATACCTTGTTGAAATAAAAGAATGAACAAAGAAAGAAAAATAGAACAATAGAAGGTTCTGAAAACTTACTGTTTTTTCCATAAAAAAGAAAAAGAAAAAAATCTTTTGATGATGCATATTCAACTAATTGTACAATGTCGAATTGGATATAGATAAGCCTAAAGTTGACCTAGAGATACTATTAATTAATTATACTTGAATTAAGGACAATTAATATGCCTTAGATATGTAAAATGTGTGGAATAAGTGCATATATACTACTAGACCTAATCTATGATGTTTACTCTTTATTATCAGGCTATGATACCGTACTATTTTTGGTATAAGTGAGATTTGAATCCAAAATCTCTTATTTGATGACAAGAGAATTTACTAATTAATTGGATTTCATAATTAGCCTCATAATATTGTGTCATATAAGCTTTTGAGGTCTTACAACTTTACACATAATTATTTTCAGGGAAAATTACACTTTACCCACATGTGGTTTGCCCAAAAAATACTTTGCCTATCCGTGGTTGAAAAATTGGCATTTTACCTACCTGATGTAAGCTGCGTTTGTCTCCTATTACCCACCTCTGTCAAAAACAATAGTAAATTTGTATTTTTATTACCCTTTTATATCTCTCCTTTCAAAAAATAAAAAACTAAAAAATCAAGGGAAAAGAAGATCTAAAAAACTAGGTTTTGTAAAAATTTAATTTTGAAATTTGCCCCCAAAAAGAAAGCACAAATTTTTATAAAAGAGAACCAAAAAAAAAAAAAAAAAAAAAATTACAACTATGAGTCAATTTCCCTCAACCTTTTTTCTTTTCATACTTTACTAACTCAGTTATAAATCCAGATTTCCTTATAATTGCTGCTACCAATTACATATGGACTGAAGGACTCAAAACCTGCAAAGATAGCAAGAGACTACTAATACTTGAGATGACACTAAAATGTTTTTACATATAACCTGCAAGTAGAATCATTCAATTGTGGATCTCAAATTTGCAGACTCAAATCCAAGTGTCCCCCACAATTTTGTTGAATGTTGCATTCAAAAAAGCTTCAATCCCAGACTTCAAACTTTCAGTTCTTTCTAGTGGAAATGCACGCCATAAGTGTCAAGTTTGTCATAAATGACCAACGTTGATAACACAGCACCAACTTCAAGAAAAATTTTAACCACACTATCTTGGTCGTTTTCTTCTACACCAATTTCACCATCAATGTTGAATTTTAGCCACTTCTTTGATTTGCAAAGTTTCATCAATAAGTACCATCCAATCCCAGCAACAGTCAATATATCATTCACCAAATAAACTTTTTTTTGTAGCAAAAGCCATTATTACTGTTGGAGCATTTTAATATTAAATTATTAAAATGAATAAATGTTACAACATAAATATAAAGATATGGGAGTGAATATGGAAGATGAGTAGTTAGTGAAAATGTTTAATCCCACGTTGAAAAGGAGAGAGACTATTTTATTCTTTTTAATTGTGGTGATTAATGGGCTAACATGAATTGTTTCAGATATTGGGCTAGATACGTGCGCAAGGGAGATGTGAAAGGTGTTTTTTTTGGTGGAGTTTTGGGCTTGAACACTTTGTGCAGAGGTTATTCTAGCCATACGACACTTGTTGGGCTGTTGTATCCTGGGTAAGACAAGTTAGAGATGGTCTCAGTCCAAATAGTGTTGTGTAATTTCTCTGTTTACATTAATAAAATTCAGAAGTATTATTCAGTTTCTCTTTATGTTATTTCTATTATTATTATGTTTTGCACCAACAACTACCAAAAAAGCACATAAACACCAGCGTTGGCAGCCTCAATGGGACCCGGTAAGGCCTCTTCAACACTGGGAACTTCCTTCTCAACCATACAAATGAAGAAAACTCTCATAACATGCTCAAACTGTACAAGAAATTGGCTGAGGATATAATGTCTGTGAAATTCATGCATGAAACCCCTAGTGAAATTGAAGTTGATAACAAAATTCCAACCCAAGGGGTGTTGAACCATTTAGACCTTATAGACCAAAAAACTTAGGCAAAGATCCAATATCAGCCATACCCAAAAGTTGGAAAGCACTACTGCTTAACTGGGCTTCAAAAAGCCAAATTAATTGTTGATAACACAGCACCAACTTCAAGAAAGATTTTCAACCATTTCCCAGCAATCAATTCTGCAGCCTGAGCCATAAACCCAGCTTTCCATTCAGTTTGATCCACAGAAAGAGCCCCAGTGACAGCCAAGAGCGGAAACAAGTAAGCCAAGCAAGTGAAAATCACAGAAATAAAAAAGGTTTTCTGGGGGTAATCAACTTCTCCAGCCAAAGTACTAACATTGTCCCAAAAATTCAAGTTCCAAAAAAGGGTGATGAAGAACAAGTTCCAATCTTTCTTAACACCCTTCTATCCCAAACTGAGCCACCTATGAGGCCTAATATTTGGGTGTGCAATCAAGGACAGAAAATCATATAGATAACCATTCTAGAAGCAAAGTTTTTTTCCCCCTATTAAAAGCTAGGTTTTAATTTTTTAAAACCTAGTTTTTAGATCTTCTTTTCCCTTGATTTTTTAGTTTTTTTATATGACGCAAATAGAATTTACCTTAGATGAGTAAAATGTTAATTTTTAAACTATAGGTAAGTAAAATGTTTTTCGAAAAAACCACATGTGGGTAAAGTGTAATATTTTCTTATTTTAATATATATATATATATATATATATATTTTAATCAAGTTTAAATTTTTATTTTATATATAAACCCTCCTCCTCCTCTTTCCCATGATGTTTTTGTTTTTCTAAACGTGACATGTACTATTTACTTATATGCGTGATCATAATAGAGTCAACCTCATCGTATTTTTAATTTTGTTTCATTATTTCATGATCACCTGCACAAATTTCCAATGGACAATTTTAGGCTCAACCTTCTCCTTCTCACTTGGACTGTGTGTGAAGCTCATTGGATTATCAATCTTACTTAAAGACTTTAATTTCAATTCATAATTCGTCAGATTCAAACACGCATCAAATGATGACATTTTTATGGAACATTAGGCCAACAATTTCATCTCTCTCTAGAAGCTTTTGGGTATCTATATAATTCATTGAACATCACACCAACATCATCAACCCTTTCTAGATGCCTTTTAGCGAGCTGCCTCTAGTTCATTGTAGCAAATTATTAAAGCTTGTAATAAAAATATATCCCAGAGCCCAAGAAACAATCCAAAGCATATCTTTGTGTTCTTTAATTTATTGGGTCAATGATCAATATTGAATTTTCATATTTTTCCATGTCTTGCTTACGTTTCAACAATCCAAAAGGTACACTCCTTAAAAATTCACATATGTTGAGATTACTTTATGACTGAACTATTTGAGAGGACGCATAATATGCAACAACCACTGGCACTTCTTATACATGTAGGTCCTTCAGACATTGATTTTCACAATGAATATAAAATTAGTATGAGATTCAATTCACAGCCTATTCCGCCCTTTGCACCTTCTTTTCAGAGAAAAAATAGTACAACTTGACAATATTATATGTACATCACAATAATAAGATGCCAGTCAACTTTCTTTGTTATTCAATTCTCATGTTGTTGACCATATATAGCACACCCTTCCATTTTGAAAATCAGTGTATGAATATGCGATGGGCAATTTGTTCTATTATAGTTTTATCCACAATTACCAACCGCTTTTCGAACGACAAAGTTGGCTTTAAGACTTATGCTATATTCTCCGTGGAACTTTGTTATTTCATATTTGTGGTAGAAGTTTTTGAACTCGTGCTCAAAACCTTTGAATATAGTCTAGATCAAGTACACGAGGAATAATAATAATAATAAAAATTTAGAAACCTCCACATTCTAGTGTGGAATTTCTAAATCTTAGTTACAAGACCGTACTATTCCACGCCAAATTGTCTGACAAGACAACATGAGTTGAAAATTACAATTACTTCGACCTTTTATATATGGTCCGAGTAATGTGTGCTTTAATCATTCATTTTAAATTTTTTTTATAAAAATAAAGAAAAATTATTTAAAAAGTTAATTATTTTTTTATCTTCTTATAAAAAGTTTTTTAAAATTTACAAATATATATTCTAAGAGCATATGTTAATAAAACCCATAATATTAGCCCCCAATGGATTGATTCTTTTTCGTTTTTCTTTTAGCTTTAAAGCCTTGGCTTGAGGTTTTTTTTTTTTAGCTGTGTAATTGTTTATGCAGGGGCTAGAATCCTTGAGTTGACGGTCACTAGGATAACCGGGTACCACTTAGGCCAGAAGACCCGGTGGTAAGCCTTGACTTGAGTTGAGTTGTGTTAATCACAACATGGATATGTGGTCTAGAAATGTTCTATATTTCAACATCTTATATTTTTAACTTCTAATATAATGGAAATAACTGTGTACGGTGTTCGATATCTGTTCTAGAAAGTATTGCCTGGTTTAGTGACAGCGTAACTTGGACTTGACTAATTATGGTGGCACGTGAAGTTGAGTATGGAAAAAAAACATTGACTAATATCATCTACCCTTAATGTTTCTGTATAGGATTAATAAACTTGAAAATACATAACCACTCCAACAGAGACTGACAGTGACAAAGGAAATGAATGATGGCTTTGAGTTTTGTTGGGTAGTTCTAACTTCTAGGTAGTTCTACCCTTAAGTGGTTCTTTTTTACTTTTCAGCATTAAGTGATATAATTGTTTGTGTTTAACCTAGATTTGTTTAAATAAACTAATTAATAAATTGGTATTTAATTAGGTTAAATAATCTAAGTGTACAGGGGTCTAAATAATCCAATAAGTGGTATTAGAGCGAGGAAGTTTGGGGATGTTTGGATTTTACTTTCTAAAGTTTAGGGGTATTTGGATTTTATACCTTGAAATTTCAAAATTTGGAGATGTAAAATCCAAACACCCTCAAACTTTAGGGGGTAAAATCTAAATTTTGAAATATCAAAGTGTAAAATCTAAACATTCCAAACTTTAGAAGGTAAAATTCAAATTTTAAAATTTTAAGGTGTAAAATTCAAAATCCTCGTGTAATTTGCAATTTAACTTAAATAAAATAACTAAACAATTAAAGAACCACTTATTATAAGAAACAGAGGAAGAAGAAGCCACTCATCATCTAAATTTGAAAATGCGCTAACTACAAGAAACACTGTCAGGGTGGGATTGAAATTTGATGCCGGAGATAATTATGAATTTGACTCCAAATTTCAACTCATCTTATCTCTCTTAAATTTATTACCAAGAATGACTTCTCTTGTTAGATATTCTTTACACACCGAAGGTAATTTATTTATTTATTTTTGGTACATTAATAGTTGGGTAAAGGGATTTGAGATTTTGATGATTTTGTTGAAAACATCCAGATATATGCCAATTGAGTTATAAGTTTCTTGGTTTAAACATTGAGAAAGTTGTAAAATTGAAAGAGAGATAGGGAAAAAAAAATAAAAAATAAAAAAAATAAAGAAGCAAAACAGGATTTAATGTGGCATGACCTTACAACACCTATGTCTACAATTAACAAAAGCGATTGATGGTTACATTTTTTTTTTTTAATAATTGTTATAATGAACTTAATGTTGGATTTATATTCTAAGAAACCTTAGAGTTTAACTCTATAATTAGTGTGCCTGGGTTATAAGGTAAAATGTATGTACAGTGTCTTAGATATAATATATTACGTTTTCCAATTAAAATCAACACATATTTACATATTAATTATCAAATAATAACAATTTATTTGCTTTATTAGTCAATGTAACTTGATGTTCCAATTTAATTGAAAAAAATCTAATGTATTATCCCTTAAGAAAACTGTAACTAAGTTTTATAAGTATCTCTAATAGTTTACGTAGTTATGCAGTTGATTATCAAAAAAATAATAGTTTATGTAACTGCTGCTTCTAGGCGGTTAATATTGTTATTTATTAGCAGACTTCATAGACCATTCTTTAATTTTAAACTAAGTATAGCGTAAGAGTTAAATTTCAGACCTGGACTTGTTTGTCTAGGCACAGACTTTAGTGCCACCAAAAATTAACCTCAGCTCATACATGGTCTTTTGACCTGTATATCTTTCTAAAGTTATCTTCTAATTTGTCTCTTCCTCAGCCATTCTTTCTTGAAAGTCCCCCATTGACTACAATGGCCTGACAACAAAGCCTATAAAAGGAAAGAAAATATGAACAAGGAAACCTATCCCTCCCACCCAATCCCTTCTCATATCAATGGAAATGAGCAAGTTCGCAAATAACCATGGTCTTCATGAGCAGCCTAAAAGACAAAATCCCAGTCCCACCACCAAAGTAAAGAGAGAACCTATGAAGATCAAGTATATCTCAAGCCCAATGTTGGTCAAAGCTAGAAATGCTTCGGAATTTCGAGCAATCGTTCAAGAACTCACAGGCCAACACTCCGAGGATAGAAGTGATCCCCATCAGTCCTACACAATGATCACCAATCATGCAGAACCACAGATTAAGATGGTCAAGGAAAACGTGGATTGTGGAGTTCCGAGGACCATGCCTTTGCTTGAGTTACATGAAGACTATCTTTGGGAGAACTTTTCAGACAGCTTCTATGGACAGTAATTCATCTAGTTTCTCATTATGTCATTGTAAAACTAGAGAGATGCTTTATTGTAGTGTTTTTAGCATTAAGGGTTTGCTTATTTTGTTGTTATGGATAATTAATGAAACCTTCTTCAGGCTAAGCCCCTTTTGAACTTTCAATTTCACCTAAAAATATGTTGTAGTATGCAGCAAAATCAAGCCTAATGCACCATTATAGCAATATTAAGAATAATTAACACGAAAATTAAAAGAAAAAATGGGAAAGTAATGTAGAAAGAAACATGTTACATGTAGTTCAACAATAAGATTTAAGTCTACACATGAGATGAATGCATCTTTGACTAATTTGGAGAATTTATGAGCTAAGTATTATTGGCTTGTTGAGAATACAACAGGAGTGGGGCTTAGAGTACTTGATCATTGTACTAATGAAGAAAGAATTTTGAGAACAATTCCGTATTAAAAATAATTGAAAGATTTTTTTATTTATTTAAAAAAAATATATTTTGGTATCACTTCGTGATGTGGCTATATACAACACAGAGAATATGTGATGGTGGATTGACTGTTGGCTAATTAAAAGCGAAACCTTTACTTTATATATGCACTCCACAATTTCTAGGAATCAAAGATGGATTTTTTCTCATTAGAAAAGGAAGAAGATGGATTTGTTTGATCCTTATAGTATATCCTAAAGGCAGCTTTTGCATCTTCTATTATGATTCATTGTATGGATGTTAGGACTAATGGCTTCCTTGTGGTTCTTCCTAGTCATACTTGATCAAGTCCTTCCAACACGTTAAATTCTACATTTGATTGTGTTAAATTATTGATTTAAAAAAAAAAAAATTAAGCCATTAAAAAATGATAAATTTAATTATTTACCTGTAACTCTAACATTTTAAATGAGAGGCAGAATGAAATTAGACATTGAACTTATGAGGATCTCCTATTTTGATACCATATTAAAATACAAATTGTCTTAAAAGTTTAATATGTTAGTAAATAATGAATTTAATTATTCAACCATAATTCTAACACGCTGTTACAGAAGGTATGTAGTGCATTCACACCTTCAAGAATTGGCAGCAAGTCCAGTGAGGAACTAAAGGTTGTAAAACAAGAACTTGTTGGTACAACTAGAGAGTTGTTAATCTTGAATTTATCGTTTTTGTCAGGATTTTCATATCTATATACAACTTAATTACATACGATAATGATACACATTCCATAAAGAAAGAACCATCATCACCCTCCAACTAATTAGTTAAGTATTATTAATTGGAAAAACTTAATGGATACTCTAAGAGCATTAGTTTAGGAAATATTTTAGAAATTTTTTATGTGAAAAGAAAAAAACATCTGATTTTTTTCACATTTTTTTATATATATATTTTCCATAAAAAGTAGTATTAGATCTTTTATAAAATATTCTATTAACAAATGTCCTACCTGCATATTAATTAAGCATGGTCTAATTGTTTCTTTTTATTTGGTAAGTGGCCAGTTGTTTAACAATCAAAGAGTTATACCCACAATTTTCATATTTTTTCAAATTTCTCACATAGTATTTTTAGAAGTATAAATTGACATTGATTTGCATATTGAAAATGTACTTAATAGAACATTTTATTAAAGAGGATATAATAACCCGCCATTCTTATAAAAAGAGTATCCATCAATACAATTCGTAGCTTGTGAAAATGTCTCACAAACCGCAGAAATCAAAAGTAAATTGTCATGATCAAGAAAAGACAATGATTAATCACTTGTGTTAGCTAATTTTGTACATACAAATTTAAAAATAAAAATAAAAATTTGAAAGGACATCAGTAAATGACAATAAATATTTTTGTTTTGACCAAAAATAATATGGATAACAAGATATTTTCCATTCAAAAATCAAGATGGAGTGAAAGTTGTAATAGTATATAATTTGTTTTATCTTTTCAGTTTCAATTGTGGTTACAATTTTCCTAACACCGTTTCTTCCAGGGCATTGAAATATGACAATTGACTCGACTCATAAAGAAACACGTTGTCAAAAAAAAATAAAAATAAAGAAACACATTGCCATCGAAGATTCGAAATAGGGGCTATGTCATGTGTCCCACAATTAGCAGGTGAGTGACACATTGTGGACCAAATGGAGGGCAAAGGAGAGAGTATTGGAGCCAAAAGATATTGAGTCTGTGATAAAATCAAGTTTTTGTTTTTCATTTTTTATATTTAGAAAAACTTAGTTACTGTCATTTAAGTTCAATATATTTGATTCTCAAAAAAACAAGTTCAATATATATTAGAATCTTCAATAAAAAAAAAAATAAAAAAAAAAGAGTCTGGTCAACAGGTATTTTTAGAACTTTTGTTAATAGAACATTTTAAAAAAATTTTGATACTATTATTATAGAAAATGTAAAATTCTGTCAAAAAATCAAAAATTTTCCCATAATTTTTTTTTTTTAAATTTTTTATAAATCCTTAAGGCATTAGTTAACATTTTTCATTAAAAAAACAACATTTTTTTTTTATGTTTTATTAATTAATACAATAATTTATTTAAATTTAATAAGAGAGTTTAATGTACTGTACTTGAATTATTGGACGGTATTTACACAAGTTTTATTCCTTTTTAAATTTTTTTTTTTGGGAAATCTAATTAAACCTTTAGCACGCTTGTCAACTACATGTGTGTTATATATTTCTGTAGAAGAACACAGAGAATAAAAGGCTTGGAGAAGCCTCCCTCTTTAACTAATTCTTCTGATAATTTCAAGAAGTTGTGACCCACAAATTACAGTAGCCAACAACTCAGTTTTTGTATCTTTCAACGATTTTTGGAGAAAAAGTACGTACGATGTTTGATTCCTTTTCTAGAAGGGATTAATTGTGCTTTATTGGTACCTCTGATCTTTCCAACTAATAATATAGCGGAAGTGTGGAGCGACGAGATGCCTTCGAAGCCAAGATTTTTAAGGTAGTGAAAAATGAAAATCACGCATAACCATTCAAATAGTGACACGTGGAAAATTTATCATTGACATCGGTCAATGATGATCAGTTCTACTTTATTGGGCAATTTTATGCGGAAAGCAATTAATTCATTAGCATGTTCTTAGAGCATTCTTATCAAGATTGCAAAAAATTTAGCATTTATCATTTCAAAACCTAATTTTATAATATATAACACACCACTTTATAACATTTTTTCTATCAAAATTTTTATTTTTTTAATACTTTATTTAAATATTATTTTTTTATCATTTTTTATTTATTTTTTATTTTTCCAATCTCTTTCTTTGACTCTTTCTCCTCTGTGTCTCTCTTTCACAACCCAGCGCTGCCGGCCACCATATCCACCCACCCATTTAACAACCACCATATCCACCCACCATCGCCGCAACCACAAACAACAGCAGAAAAAAAAGAAAAAAGAAAAAAGAAAAAACCTCCACATCCAAAGCCACAAAATTAAAGAATCATCCAAATCAAAGAATCACAAAATCACAACAAAGACCCAAAACAACCCCGATCAATCCACACCCATCTCTGAACCACCTCGATCAACCCACACCCAGCACCCAAAGCCACCCCGATCAACCCACGAACCCAGCCACCGAAATCAAGAACCCACCAAAATTAATCAAAACCACTGAAATTAAAACTCATCGATGTCAAATCGCAAAACCCACTCACCGAACCACCGCAGAGACCCACCATGAACCATCGTAGAGATACATGATCCACGAAAAACCACTGCAGCCCGACCACACCCAGCATCGCATCCCTGCCACACCCAAGACCCATGAACTCGAGAAGTAGAGAGAAAGGGAAACAGAGAGGCAGAGAGAAAATGAAAGAAAGAGTAAGAAGGAGTGGATGGAGAGCATGAGATCGGTGGCGGCATGTGACGGAGAGCACCAGAAGGAGAGAGGGACGGAGAGCACGAGAGAGAGTGAAAAGGAAGAAAGAAAAAATAAAAAAATGAGAGCACACGGAAGGGAGAGAGAGAGAGATTAATAAAAAATTGATAGCATTGTGCTACAGTGCGGTCTCAAAAATGAGAGCGCACTGTAGCAGTATTGTAAATTTTTTAGCATTTACAATCTTTGATGGAGCAAATTTTTGGGTTATAAATGCTAAAAAAAGCATCTTTTAGGATTTGCAATCCTTGATAAGAATGCTCTTACGCTGCTTTAATTAACTAAAAAGTTCCTAATTAATTATAGTAATTTAGTAAGTGTCATGAGTATTAAAGGTTTTTCTTTTACGTTTTTTTAAATATATATATATATATATATATTTTTTTAATAGAAGATAATAATCTATAAGTATACACAACATTCAGGGAAACGAATGTATGCATACGATTTGATTCTTGATATGTTAAAATTTCAAGTGCAATTATTGAACTTTTTAGTCCAATTCTATTATTTTATGACAGAAGCATGTCATTTTTAAAAACATTTTTCTTATGCATGCTTATATTTATCTTTTTTGGCTTACAACATATATATAGGGAGAATTAATGGATTAGAATGCACACTTATATATATATATATATATATATGGATTTAGTTCAAGTTATGAAGAGATTAAAAATTAAGTTTGACGGATTCGTTCAAATGAACCTGATGGTACTAAATTAATGGGTTGTCAAAAATAAGACAACGAATTGAGGTGATGGACGGAGAGATCACATGATGGATGGACCCCCATAGTAGATGGATGGTCCCCCTGTATGGATGGATTTTAGGTACATGGGCCCGAGGGCGACAGATACCGAGGCCACGTAGCACCCACGTGGCTTAAGTAAACCCCAAGGAATCTTAATGGAAATATCTTGCGCCCTACGATAGCCCCTGGTCAATGGAGTCCCTATATGGGAAGAATCCCGCAAAATACATGCATTTATTAGGATCTTTCCTATAAGGAAAGATGGATCTGCCCAAGAAATAAGAGTCGATTCTGCTCTACTATAAAAAACCCCAAGCCCTCAAAAATAAGGTACACATAATTTACCCTAGCTTTAGCACTCTAGAGTTGTGAAAAGTTCTCTAACTTAACATTCAGAAGGTATTTGACCAGTACCACATCGGTACTCTTTGTAAGGTCTTCTTCTTTTTCTGTGTTGTGTAGGTTTTGTCTAGAGCGCATAAGGACTATGTGGCTTATTGACGATTTTCGGCATCATTAGTTGGCGTCGTCTGTGGGAAACGGTCGATTGGAAGTAAGCCATACTACCGCTTCTTGGACAAAAGGTTACATGGTACTTACCCGCTCGATGGCAACCACCAATAACCATTAGGGGGACGAACCACACACCATCGCCCTTGAGAGATAGGTTCAAACTCTCGCAGTAGTAGTAGAACGCCTCACCAAGCAGAATCATGACCTAGAGGAGCAACTGCGCCAAAAGAACGCAGCGCTTAACACCCAAGAGGAGGACCAAGAAGGTACCAGCGCTGAGAGAAGGAACTAGGAGGGGCCGGAAGGCAGCAACGCCCCAAGCAGACAAGAGCGACAGGATACAAGCCATCCATTTGTTGCAGATACTGTTCCACCGCATATGGTCACACATATGTAGATGATGAAGGAGAGGATGGACTTCATGATGAACGCCCTCAGAGGACGGGTGTCAAGTAACCTGGACTAGCTAGTCCATCAGACGGACTCGCCTTTTACTGCACCTATCACTTCATTCTCCCTTCCACCAAAGTTCCACATGCCACAAGTAAAAACCTACGACTGGTCAAAGGATCCTTTGGATCATCTAGAATCGTTCAAAACCTTCATGCACTTGCAAGGCGTTGCAAACAAAATCATGTGTTGGGCTTTCCCAACTACGTTGAAGGGTCTTGCGAAGGTATGGTTTAGCAGGCTGACGCCCAACTCTATCAATACCTTTAAGGAACTGAGTGCGTCGTTTGCTTCACATTTTATAGAGGGGCACAGGTATAAGAAGTCTATTGCGTGCCTAATGAGTATCAAGCAACAGGAGGAAGAAACGCTGAGATCCTATATAACCTGTTTTAACAAGGAGGCCCTCTTGATTAATGAGGCTGATGACAAGATACTAGTGTTTGCATTTACCAATGGGTTATGGAAGGATAAGTTTATGTTTTCCTAATACAAAAATGACCCAAAAACCATGTTGGATGTACTTTACAGGGCTACCAAGTACATGAACGCGGAAGATGTGCTGCAAGCCCTAGAAGAGAAGCCCGAGAAGAGGGAGAGACCAGAGGATGTACGACAAGATAAGGGACAGAAGATGGCTAGAACTGGAGACTGACGGGAGGATAGGCGCTCCAAACTCCCTACTAGGAGGTTCACAAGTTTCACCTTGCTAACTGCCCTGATTGACCATGTCCTGATGTAGATCAAAGACGAAGGAGCCTTAACATTTCTTGGGAAGCTGAAGGGAGATCCCAGTAAGAGGTCCAGGGACAAGTATTGTCGTTTCCACCGTGATCACGATCATGATATGTTCGACTGCTATGACTTAAAGCGGCAGATAGAAGCTCTTATTAGACAAGGAAAACTACAAATGTTCGTTAGCAAGGAGAGGGTGGACTCACCATATGAGCAGGCTGCTTGGAATAAAAACGAGTGTCCCAGGCCCCCCTGGGAGACATAAGGATGATCGTAAGGGGAACCATAACTTCCAGTTCGTCTAGGAAGGCACACAAAACCTACCTACGGATGGTGCAGAACGTCTAGCTGACAGGCTTCGTCGTAAAGATGGCATGGATTGACAACTCTGTAATTAGGTTCACAGAGGAAGATGCCTGGTGTCTCCACCACCCACATGACGATGTGCTCGTAGTTAGCATATGGGTGGGAGACTACAACACCCACCGAGTCCTTGTGGAAAATGGGAGCTCTGCTGATATCCTCTACTACCCGTCGTTCCAGCAAATGAGGATTGAGAGAGAACAGTTGGTTCCAACCAATGCACCACTCGTTGGATTCGGAAGAACGAGAGTATACCCCTTCGACGTGGTTACTTTGTCCGTGATGGTCGGTGATTACCCTCAACAGATCACCAAAGATGTCTCATTCCTAGTTGTTGATTGTTCATTCACCTACAACGCCATCTTGGGTCGGCCTACCCTTAACTCGTGGAAGGCCATAACATCAACTTACCACTTGATAATCAAATTCCCCACTGAGTATGGAATGGGAGAGGAATGAGGTGGTCAAGTAGCGGCGCGCGAGTGCTACATTGCCATGTTGGAGATGGATGATCATTTACAAGCAATGTGCATAGAGGAGTAGCGAACAATGGCAGAACCCATGGAAGGGCTGGAGAAGGTGCTCCTTGACAATTCTAGGCCGAAGCGAATGACTAGGATCGGTACCCTTGCCAGCCCACCGGTACGACAGGCGTTCACTGCATTTCTGAGAGAGAAATAAGACGTCTTCGCCTGGAGCCATGAAGACATGCTTGGAATTGATCCTTTGGTTATTGTCCACAAGTTAAATGTATTGCCCTCTTCCCCCCCCCCCCCCCCCCCCCTCCGTTAGAAGAAATAAGTATTTATGCAGGAGTGAGACAAGGCCATAGCGGAAGAGATTCACAAGTTACAAGAAGCAAGATTCATACGAGAAGTATACTACCCGGACTGGATGGCCAACGTAGTAATGGTCAAAAAGGCCAATGGGAAGTGGAGGATGTGAGTGGACTTCACAGACTTGAACAAGGCATGTCTTAAGGACAGCTACCCACTTCTGCGAATCGACATCTTGGTGGATTCAATAGTGAGACACTAGTTGCTAAGCTTCATGGATGCGTTTTCTGGTTACAACCAGATCAAGCTAGCCAAGGCTGATCAAGGGAAGACTTCATTTGTCACCAGCCAGGGTCTCTTCTGCTACAAAGTAATGTCGTTTGGACTTAAGAACATGGGAGCCACGTATCAAAGGCTGATGAACAAGATGTTCGCATGTTAGATTGGGAGGAACGTTCAAGTCTACGTGGACGACATGTTGGTAAAAAGCATTAGGGAGGATGACCATCTGGACGACCTCAAGTAAACTTTCGATACCCTTCGCTCTTATAACATGAAGCTGAATTCGAGCAAATGTGCATTCGGGGTGATGGTTGGAAAATTCCTTGGGTTCATGGTGTCCCAAAGAGATATTGAGGTCACCCTAAATAAAATACAGGCCATAATGGAGCTGAACCCGTCAAAAAACATCAAGGAGGTACAAAGTCTAAAAGATAAGGTAGCTGCACTAAACATATTCGTCTCAAGAGCAACGGATAGGTTCCTACCGTTCTTCCGCATGTTGAAAAAGTCCTTTGAATGGACGACTGAGTGTCAGCGAGCATTCGAGGACCTGAAGGCATATCTTTCTTCCCCACCTTTGCTAAGCCCATCCAAACTAGGTGAAGAACTGTTCCTTTACCTAACTGTCTCCCCAGTCGCTGTCAGTGTAGCTTTAGTCAAAGAGGTGGACGGAGTTCAAAAGCCCGTATACTTCACATGTTGAGCATTCCAGGGTGCAGAAGAGAAGTACCTACCAATGGAAAAGCTAGCTTTCGCCCTGGTAACGGCAGCTCGCAAACTCAAACCTTACTTTTAGGCGCATATGGTGATTGTTCTAACGAACAAGCCTCTATGAAAAGCAATGAAGAGCCCAAAAGCGGCCGACCGGACGGCGCTATAGGTAATAGAATTGAGTGAGTTTGATGTGCAGTATCATCCCCGCATGGCCATAAAAGGGTAAGTTATCGCTGACTTCATTGCGGAATTCATGCACATAGAAGGCCAGGGGGTAGGAGAAGTTCCTTAATGGAGTATCCACATGGATGGATTGTCCACCATACAAGCAGGCAGAGCTAGTGTGGTACTCCATAGCCCAGAAGGGGACGAGGTTGAATGCATGGTCTGACTTAATTTCCTTGTGACAAATAACAAGGTAGAATATGAAGCCTTGATAGTAGGGTTGGATCTAGCAAAAGTAGCAGGAGTCGCGGATGTGGTAGTGTATTGCGACTCTCAAGTAGTCACCAGTCAGGTTAATGGCGACTATGAGTGCAAAGGCGAACAGATGAAGAAGTACCTCGGGCAGGTGAAGAATCGGGTAAACGACCTTCAAGCAAAGTTTGTTCAAATCCCAAGGGAGGAGAATGAGCATACCGACTGTCTTGCCAAGGCTGCATCAGCAGGACATATGCTCATTCCTAATTAGGTACTGTCCTTCATCCAGCTATCGCCATTAATAGACAGTATCAATGTGCATAAGATAGGCTCCGGGAACGATTGGATGACACTATAACTTCCTATCTAAAGGATGGTGTGCTACTTGACGACAAGAAGCCCTGCAAGGAAACTGAAGTTTCAAGCAACACGATTTGTGCTGATTAAATACGTACTATACAAAAGGGGCTTCTCCCACCCGTACCTGAGGTGTCTTATCCCAGAAGAGGCAAATTACGTCATGCGAGAAATACATGAAGGAGTTTGTGGAAACCATTCTGGATCACGGTCATTAGTGCATAAACTGATCCGGATGGAATATTATTGGCCTACCATGCAGAAAGATGCCATTGCATATGTCAAAGCTTGCGACAAGTGTCAGAGGTTTAGCAGCCTTATCCGGTAGCCAACAGAGGAACTCACTCCAATGATGGCCCCATGACCTTTTGCTCAGTGGGGATTAGACATCATGGGTCCGTTCCCAATAGCAATTCAACAGCTAAAATTCCTAGTGGTCAGTATAGACTACTTCACTAAGTGGGTAGAAGCTGAAACTCTGGCTACCATCACGGAAAAGAATGTGTGAATCTTTGTATGGTGAAATGTCATCTGTAAGTACGGTATACCTAGAGTATTGGTCTCGGACAATGGAAAGCAGTTTGACAATGACACGTTCAGAGACTTTTGTTCACAGCTAGGGATTAAGAATCACTACTCATCACCCGCCCACCCTCAGGCCAACCGACAAGTTGAGGTCACGAACCGATCCTTGCTTAAAATCATCAAGACTCGGCTCGAGGGGGCAAAGGGTATATGGCCTGAAGAATTACCAAGCGTTTTATGGATTTACAAGACGATGACAAGGACGCCTACAGGAGAGACACCGTTTCGCCTGGCGTATGGAAGTGAGGCAATCATCTCGAAGTAGGACTCACAAGCTATAGAATGGGAAACTATGGCAAGAGTAGGAATGATAAAGCTGTGCGCCTGCAACTTGATTTGGTGGATGAGATCAGAGCAACAGCTGAGTAAAGGTTAGCATGGTACCAGGACCTCATGGCCAAGTACTAGAACTCCAAGGTCAGACACAGGGACTTCCAAGTTGGAGATCTTGTCTTAAGAAAGGTGATGGGCGCCACAAAAGACACCTCCTAAGGGAAGTTAGGACCTAACTGGGAAGGATCATATAGAATTGCATCATGGCATAGGAAGGGAACCTACCACCTGGAGACACTGGATGGCCAAAAGTTGCATCACCCATGGAATAAGGAGCACCTAAAGAAGTACTACCTGTAGACAGTGGTACGAAAAACGACACTCCTCATTTCCAGTTTATTTCATTTTAATTAATTTTTACTATTTACAGTATTTTTAAGCCCGATCGGCAGTTTTATTTTTATTTTTTATTTTTAGAACAATATCTACGCATATTTATCATGTAATAAGAGGAGTTTATTCAGAAATATCATGAGCGTATGTGCATCTCTACAAAATCGTGTCTACAACCAATTTCTTACATAAACAGGATGCCTTTCAACTTGTTAAGTCCCTAAACAGACGGATTCACCAAGGAGTGAGCTGAAAATGTGAGCTGAAAATTATTAAGTCCATAAGTGGACGGGTTAATCCCACGGGATGAGTTAAAATTATAAGTCCACGCGTGGACGGGTTCATCCCAAAGGGTGATCTAAAATTATTTAGTCCATAAATGGATGGGTTCATCCCAATGGGTGATCTAAAATTATTAAGTCCATTAGTGGACGGGTTCATCCCAAGGGATGAGTTAAAATTATAAATCCACAAGTGGACGGGTTCATCATAAGAGATGAATCTAAAGAATATAAGTCCACAAGTGAACAGGTTCATTATAAGCTATGAATCTAAAGAATACACGTCCATAAATGGACGGGTTCATCCCAAAGGATGATAAAAAAAATCATGATGTCCATAAGAGGACAAGATCATCCCAAAGGATTGATTAAAAATTGTCAAGCCCACAAGTGGACGGACCCACCCCAGGGGGTAACATAAATATTATGAAGTCCATAAGTAAATAGGTGGACGGGTTCATCACAATAATAGTAATTCTTTAAAGATACTGCATGTGCTATTTCTACTTAAAAGTCCAAAAATGGACGAATCTATCCCATGGTGTCATTTAGAAATACCAAACTGGAAGGGTATATTAAGTTCTCGAATAAATAGTTCCTTAAATGGACAACAGAAACATGTTGGAAATAGAAAGCAACATATGAATGAACAAAGATAAGCGACGGATAAATAAAGATAATAAATACAAGCCCACAAAAAGGCAAATGTTTACATCTAAAGTCAACGAAAGAAATGGATATAGTTCTTTCAAGTGATCAAAGTTAATAATTTACAAAGTAAAAAGAAAAAACTACTACTGAACAACAGGGGTCCCTTCATCCTTCTCCTCCACAGTCTGATCTCCTTCAAGATGACGGGTAACGTCCTCAACGGATTTTTCTTAATCAACTTGAGAAGCATCCTCGTCACCTTTAGGGTCAGGATTGGTCTCATCAACAAAAATCTCGTCGGTTCCTTCGGAGTAGACGGGCTAGGCTGGAGTCTGAGCCTGGGCATTGATAGAAATATGTGAAAGGTCTAGCTCAAGGAAAGAGGATTTGACTTGACGGAAGCAATCGTCAAAACCATCGGCAAAGGAGCCACCGAGCTCTTTTAGAAGGGCGTCGGAGTCGTGATACTCTCGTACCGCATCCTTCTTAGCCTGACAGAGTTGACTTTTTGCCTCTGAGATCTCTCTTTCCTTATCTTTAAGTATTTCTTTCAGAGCCTCAACTTGCGCCTTTGACTCCTTCAACAGCTTCTTTGTCAGGTCCAACTTGTTAATCTGACCTTCCTTCTTGGCTATCAACTCTCGAAGCTTCGTCTCCCTTGCCTCAACCTTCTCCTTCAGGTAGCCTAGCATTGTCTCATGGGATGCACAGTGGTCCATCAGACCTTTCATCATAAGCAACCTCTACAAGAATCCAAAAACACTTGTTAGAGTAAGGAAAAGGACAACAAAACGGATAAAAGAAAAAGGACAGATATATACCTGAGCCAGGCTAAAGAGACCCGTCTCCCCTATAGCCTCGGTGGCATGGTTGCCCAGGTCCTTATAATCTTCGACCTTGATGGTTGAAGAAATTTGCTTGAGGGCGTACTGGGAGTCCTCGCAGAGGAGGATGAGGGGTTTCTTGGTGACGAGACCCTCACCAGCCATCAAGCCTTTCCCCTTTCCCGGACCAGGCTTGGGGGGCAACTTGCCAATAACAGGGGTCTCGCCAAAAATTGACCCTGGGGCCACCTTAGGCTTTTTAGGTGGACGGTCAGTTTTTTCGGATGGCTTCCTTTTGGTAGACGGATTAGCCTAACCCGTCACCTTAGTGGGTAAACTTCCCTCCAATTTTTTCTTAGCAACAACTTGTTGCTTGATGAAAGCTCTCCTCTTACTATCTTCCATTTCTGTATAAAGGTAGACGGATAAAAGTAATTAGATAAACTACTAAAAAAGAAAAAGAAAAGTATGGACCGACGAACTTACGTTAGCGCACTTGTTTTTCATAGCGACGGGCAGCTTCAGTTGGTTCGAGACCGTCACAGTACCAATGGAGGGTGTTCAAGGTAACTAGCTTAGCCCATGATCTCCGACAACTTAGTGGTTGTGAAGATCCTCTCCAAAAAGCTCCACTCTTCAAGAGTGACTTCTGGACGATCCCAGACTGCAATAAGAGACGGTTAGAATATCAAGTAAAGTAAACACCAGGAAATAAAAGCCTAATATAGAAGGACACATACCGGACAGGGGCATAATACCCCAGGTTTTGTCCACAGGCATGTACTCTTCGTCACCAGGGTGACACATCTAGTCATCCCCTTGGATAAAGAAATAACGACTCTTCCGGTTCTTGTTGGAGTCGGGGGTGTTGCACACAAGCCTAAGCAACGGACTCCTCGGCACAAAACTGTACATGCCCTTTGACTGAGTAATCTCAGATGGACAGTAGCAATGGAAGAACTCTTCCACCGTCATCCTACGTGCCCCATCAAACATCACCTCATATAGAACTTCTGCACCTAGGAAGACTCTCTAGGCATTTGGAGAGATTTGGGTGATGGCCAGTCCACGGTACTGAAGAAGATGACGGTGAAGAGCACTTAAAGGGAATCTACGTCCTGCTTTCAGCATTTGCTCATACATTCTGACATCTTCTACACCCTTGTAGTAACACTTTTCACGTTTAAAGGGTAGACGCATTGGGATGTTGATGGGAATCTGGTACTTCTCCCTAAGCGTGTAGAAGTGTTGTTCTTTGATGGACGAGTTGAAATCATTTATCGTCCACAACAGAAGCGTAATGAACCCCCTAAATCCATTAGGACCTATGACGGACTGAATAGAGGGTTCACCAATGTCGATATCATCATTGTTTGAGTCTCCCTCTGACCCATCCACATCCAAGTCCTCATCCTCTGTGGAAGTTGAGTTGACCGACGGATCCCTTTCATCATAAGAGGTGCCTGGGTCATCTTGACCTAACAGAAACACCTCATCATAGCCTGCTCCCTCGCTGACACACGATTGTTCACTCGACGCACTAGACATCTGTCACCTACATATGATGGATAAACCCTGAGACTCTGACGGGTATACATAGACAACGGGTGTGAAAAATTTAAATAAATGACAAAGGAATTCAACATAAGGTAAAGGATACTTATTGATTGAACAATGCGGAGAAGGCTACAAAGAAAGTGTGGCTAACGGTTACACCAAGTGGATGGTATGCCGGTTTGATAAAGAGAACGGTAGCGCTCTGGTTGTAAATTCATTGCGAAAAGTAAAAATGAAAGGTAAAGAAGCATGTATATATAGAGGGAATGACACGGAAGATGAAGGGACGCTTCGGTCCGAGTGATTAACCACTAAAAACATGCCACGTGTCCCTACTGCATTTATGGCCCTAGGCTAGCCTGTCAATCAAAGCACGTTTCTTAGGGGTTGAGTTAGACCTCATTCCATGGGTCCGTCCGTGAAAGGAGGTGACAAATCCATGGAGTGAGGGAGCAACTAAAGAGGATAAAAATTAAGGTTGACGGATTCGTTCAAATGAACCTGACCATACTAAATTAATGGGTTGTAAAAAATAAGACAACGGATTGAGGTGATGGGTGGAAAGATCACATGACAGATGGACCCTCATAGTAGACGGATGGTCCCTTTGTATGGACTGATTCTAGGTACATGGGCTTGAGGGTGACAGATACCTAGGCCATGTGGCACCCACGTGGCTTAAGTAAACCCCAAGGAATCCTAAATGGAAATATCTTGCGCCCTACGATAGCCCCTGGTCAATGGAATCCATATATGGGAAGAATCCCGCAAAATACGTGCATTTATTAGGATCTTTCCTATAAGGAAAGATCTTTCTGCCCAAGAAATAGGAGTCGGTTTTGCTCTACTATAAAAAAAACCCCAAGCCCTTAAAAACAAGGTAGGCATAATTTACCTCAGCTCTAGCACTCTAGAGTTGTGAAAAGTTCTCTAACTTAACCTTTGGAGGATATTTGGCTGGTACCACATCGGTACTCTCTGTAAAGTCTTCTTCTTTTTTTGTGTTGTGCAGGTTTTGTCTAGAGCGTGTAAGGACTGTGCGGCTTACTGATGATTTTCGGCATCATCAAGTTATATTATCGAAAGATCCAAATTAATCCACAATGTGAGTGCTACTTCCAACAAGCTGAGTCAGTTGCTCATATTTTGTGAGAATGCTCGTTTGTAAGGAATGTGTTGGCTTTATGTAGAAGAAGGATCCATAAACTGTCTAATAATGTTTAGGGTTTTTTTGGGTTGTTCTGCTATTTGATAGATAAGTTTCCACAACTGGATTTAGAAAAATGGGCTATGATTGCATGGGTTATATGGAATGCTTGAAACAGATTTTATTTTGAGAAGTTTCAAGTACATCCCAAGTCTATACATGATGGGGCTATTGGTAGACTAGAGGAGTATTAGAGGCTGGTTGTTGCAGAAACATGCTCTTAATGCCTTTGCTGCATAAACATGCCTCTAATGGTGTTTCTTGTCGCGGTTTTTCTGCACATGATTATGTATGGCCTTAGCTGTTTTTTCTTTCTTTGTTTTTGTAGTTGTAGCTTCCTTGGATGGTGTCAGGGTTCTGTATTCTCTTTGTTTGTATACTTCTTATATCAATAAAATTCTATCTTTTATCTAAAAAAAAAAAACACCAATAGCCATGTCATCAATTAATTGTTTAAATTCAAGTTTTTTGTAGTTTAAAATAATGCATAAAAGATGATTTTATGAATCAAATGGTAAATATTATATCCAATTGACATGAAAATTGGCATGCCTGTTAAGAACATATAGAACATGTAAATCAACAATTGAATTTTCAAAATATGAATTTAATAACAAGTTATTTGGTGAAGTAACATTGCTTAAAGTTACACTAGGTGTAATTTGAATCAACCTTATATATATATATATATATATATAAAAGAAAGCTCAAATTAGTGTGAAAACACACGAGCTTGTTCAGACCCCAAATTAAAAATTACGACTAGATTGCTTTTACTCAAACTTAACAAAGTGTAGAATAAGAGTAAATATGCACATTGAACCGATTACACTACTCTAAGCCATATCCATCCATAATGAACGATAAAATGAAAGCTTAAAGAGTAGGGAAGAGGGATGCAAATACAAGATAACACCAAGACGTGTTATTGAAGAGGAAACCAAAGAGCTCGGCGAAAAACCTCTCCGCGACCCTCCAAGTCGAAATTGATCCACTAGAGAATAAAGTTGGAGTACACGAATAACAAAAGACCCTCCAAGCCTAGTCTACCCCATGTACTTGAGCCCTCCAAGCTCCGGCTACTAACGGACTTCTCGGAGTCTTGTCTTCTCTAGCTTTCCGGATTCTGTAATTCAGCTCGATTGCATCCACCATTAAATGGCTCCTTCCAATACTTTCCAACAACACCAAAGCCTCACTTAACACCCAGATTGTGAGTGGTAAGTGTTTGGGCTAAGAACCTCTCAAGAATCTAGAGATGGAGAGGTAGGAGTAGAGGAAAACCACAAGGAAATGTGTAGATGATTGTGGGTATAACAATCTCTAACTCTCAAATGTATTTGCTAGGGTTTTCTCTCTGAAAAGCACTCTTTACATTTCGTGAGTAATGAGGGTATTTATAGTGTGGGTAAATAGTTTGGTAAAGCAATTTATCATTTTTCCAAATAGAGAGTTTCGCGGGTATTTCACGAGATGGCCCTTCTCGCGAAACACTTGCAAACTTGACAGCCTTGCGTGACTTTTCAGCTTCCAGTCATGTGCTTCACACATGGCCTATTCACGGGTTACTCTTCTCATGAGCTAGTGGCGAATTGCACTGATTCATCTTTGAAGCTTGATTCTTCACTACTCTCTCACACTCATCCTTTACAAATAAACCCACACAAATACAAGGAAATGATTGAAGAAATTACAATCAAATTTGGCACGGAATTAAAGCCAACAAAGTCTAATTGGAAATCACAACTTTACAATATACATATATATATATATATATATGTGTATGTATGTATGTATGTATGTATATAAAGTTAATGTTATTGTGAGGCAAACCACAAATCGTATAACTTTTTTTGGTTGTTTTTTGGAAGCCACAAAGCATGTAATTTAGTTGAATTTAGATGGATTCTCTTCTTTCAAATAGTTGAAATAGTAACTTAGTTAAACACTAGTTAGGGCAGCACGTGCAAGGCATGTTCTAGCCATGGAAAGAAAAAAAAGGTAGCGATTAGGATCAATTCTAGATTTTATTTGTATCACAAAATAAAAATAAAAATAATTTGATTTTTAAAATACACAGAGATTTACACTAATCAAAAGAGACATTAATTATAAGAATTTTGATAATTATGTCATAAAAAGTTAATCTCATTCGTATAAGAATTTTGATCAACCCCAAAGTTAAGAGAGCTATTTAACATATAAATATCTATTTCACTATAATAGTTTTTTAGTACTTATTTGCTATAGTCAATATATCCACTCACTAAAAACTTCTAAGAATTATAACAAATATCATCATCTTCCAACAATAAACAACTGAGTTTTGCTAAGAAGGTAAAAAATATAAATAAAAAAAGATAACAAAAGACATGTGTTATCGAATTTTCCATTAGATAAATTTTAAGTTTTAAAAATTTAAACCTAGAAAATCAATGTTCTTTAGATAACAAATAAAAAACCTTATATCATCATTCTACCTTTCCAAGAATTATTACCATCTAAAACTCAAAATACTGGAAGAAAATTTTTGGGATGTTAAAATTTAGTGGGAGTATTTTAGACATTACACGATAAAATATTTTAAGAATCATAAGCTTTCATTAGGGTTTAACTGAGAGAATAATAACATGACATATTTGCTCTTTTCCAAAATATTAAGGGAAAAATTACTTGATTTTAAAGTTTAAGAAGAAGGGATTGTAAACTACCCCAAACATAAAGGATGAAAAGTGTTTTTTCCTAAGTTTTTGTTTTTGTTTTTGTGTGTAAAACTATGTAGTTTTACTTAAAATGGTGCGCAAAGAAAAAAAAAAATACAAAAAGTCAACTCAAGAAAATTGTATGTGAAATAGTAAATTTTGGCTCAACAAATCTGACTAAACCCACAAAAAATTTCTTAAAAAAAAACAAAATGGCACAACATTTTCATAATACATTTATAATTTTGTTATATTTTATTTTGACTTGTAAAGAATTGACAGCTCAACAGTTTTGTAAATATTGTGAGGACAACAAGATGTTTTAACCTTTTCACAAACAAAAAAAAAATGCTATGTCCACGATATTTTCATAACAAATCATAAGTAGTAGGTTGTTACAGGTTGTTATTGGTGGACAAAAAAGTAATTTCATTAGTAAGTTTAAATTAGAGCCAAAAACAAATTACTACCTATAATTTGTTATGAAAGTATTGTAAAAAATATTGTGAATGTACACATCTTTTTTCACATTACCTTTATTTTTAGTTGTGGTTGGTTCTAGTATGATATTTTATTATTTTATTTCGAATTATAAGGAATTAACATCTCAAAAATTGTGAAAATATTGTGCCAATTTATTGTGTTAATATTTTATTATAATGTAAAACAGTGTGAATTGGACAAACCAAAAATAATATAGCAAATCTATTGTAGCTTTATGCATTCACAAAAAAAAAAAAAAAAAAAAAAAAAGGCTTGCAAAACAGTGAAAATTGAACAAGTCAAAACTACTATAGCGAAGTTATGATAGTTTTTCCCGTTTACTCTTTTTATATATAGATTACTAAATTTGACTAAACCAACAAAAAAAAAAAAAAAAGTCTATGAATACAACAAAATACTGCAATGTTATCACAATACCTCTATTTTCAACCGTGACGAACCCTAGTCCTATATTGTAATAACAACAAAATGTCACGACATTTTTAGTTGTGCTAGATCTCGGTATGATATTTTATTATTTTATTTTAACCCATAAGGAATTGGCACATGCGTCACAACATTTTCACAATATTTCTATACATTGTACTTGCAATGTAAATTTATATTGTAGACGCAAAAAAATTGGCAAATTTTGTACGCATTTACAAAATTTGTACAATATTTACCATTTTTTGTGCAAATGTGTATAATATTAACCACTTTTGTGTATTTATAATGTAAACTTGCATTTCAAATACAAAGTAAACATATAAAGATCTTAAAAAAAAACAAAAAAACAAAAAACAAAAACAAAGCTCAAACCAACTGGCATACTTGAGGGGAGGGGAGGGGAGGGGGGGGGGGGGGAAGAAGAAAAAGTGCACCTCACTAAAAGAAGAAGAAGAAGAAAAAAAACACACACACACACACACACACACACAAACAGATTACTAGAAAAAAAAAAAACAAAAACAAAAAACTTTAGGCACTATAAAAATTAATGTTAAAATATTGTGGACTTAACATTTTTTTTATTTGATCTATAAGAAATTGAGATCTTAACAATTGTGAAAATATTGTGATAACAGTAAGTGTTGTAACATTTTCTCAAAATATTTATTTTTAGTTGTGGTTGGTCACTCTCATAAGTTATTATTTTATTTCGACTTGTAAGAAATTGACATGTCAATAATTGTGAAAATATTGTGAAATTTATTGTGTCAGTATAACAATATATATGCCAGCTTACATAAATATTTAAAAGAAAAAAAAAAAAAAAACACAAACCGATTACTGGAGGAGGAAACAAAAAAGCTCTAGGCACTATAGCTACAGTGTAGAGGTTGACGAAACCAAAGCACTGTAGCTACAGTGCTTTAGCACATTCAAGAAAAAAAAAAAAAAAAAACACAAACTGATTACTGAAAAATAAAAATAAAAATTAGGCACCGTAGCTACAGTGCACAGGTTGACGAAACCAAAGCACTGTAGCTACAGTGTTTTTGCGCATTCGCGCTTTTATACGTATAGATACATACTGTTATGGTGGTGGCCAAAACCAAGTTAAATACATTATCAAATATAACCAATTGTCAGATTAGTGAATCATGGTGAAAAAGCTCCTCAATATCCCATAAAAAAAAAAAGAGGCTCCTCAATAAGTCAGGAAGGAAACATTGAAATCTAGAACTTTAAGGGAAAAAAAATCTATAATTTACTGCTCATACAATATAAATCTAGAGTTTTAAAATACCATTCTCAATAATTCATCGTGAGCTAGAGATACAAACTATTTTACAATTTTTTTTTTTTTTTTACAAATTATTGATGTGGTAAGTAATTATTGATAAATGAAAAAGTGACATTAATGGTAGTCCTAAATAAATGCCAATAAAAAGTTGACCATATCAACATTTTGTAAAAATATTATAATATTGTTTGTGGTTGTAGTACTATTCACTGGTCATACGCTCAAATAGCGAATAAAGACTTTTTCATTTGTTACTCCAAAAAAAAAAAGACTTTTTCATTTAAGATTTAATGACACAAAAGTTCTAATAGCAAAAATTTATAGCTAAAGCTTTACTTCTTGCAACAAAGCCAATCAGGGGCAATATCAGGCTACCCATAAAGTTGGTGCAAGGAGGAGATTTTTTTTGAGTAGTGAAGAAGAAAGTCTCACAAATACCGAAGGAGACTGAAATGTTCAGTATAAAATGTAGGCGGATATACTAATGAGTCCAAATCTTCTGTTCCACTTTTCCTGCTCCACTCTATACTCTACTAATAAAAACTTGTCACATATTCACCTAATTAATTAAATACTACCATTAATTAATAATGATAGTATTAATAAGTCAATAATTGTAGTATTTAATTAATTAGGTGAATATGTGGTAAGTTTTTATTGGTGGAGTATAAAGTGGAGCAAGAAAAGTGGGACAGAAGATTTGGACTCCTAACTTACCACTTAATTATTAATTGAGCCAGAAACATTTATTTGGGCATTGTGATAACCTTACTCTTATATATGGATGTACACACACATACATACATACATATATATATATATATATATATATATATATGAGTCATGTTGAAATTATAATGGTAAACACATAATTAGGAGTTTACTCCCACTCCTTTATATAACTATTTATTTAAAAAATAATTTGATAAATCAATCATTGGATTACATTATTTCCTTGTACCATTTACATTTATAAAATATCAAGATGATTAAAGATTAATAATTATCTTGTCAAGAATGTTAAAATTACAATTTTTTAACTTTAAAATTATACACAAAATATGAGTTTGTGAATCAAATATTAAATAACATGTAATTAACATAAATGATTTTCATATCAACAACAACAAAATTATATATTCATTATTCATATTTTTAAAATATTAATCCTATAAAAATTTATATACTAGTGTAGTATCGCAAATAGTTACACAAAATGTAACTTAATCATTACGAGATATATATATGTATATATATATCCCATACAACTTGAACTCAAATTACTATTATACGGTGTGCAGTCGTCGGCCCATCATAGGCCCCAAAAGTGCATGGTGTACCGTTACTAGCCCATCACTTGTGGGCCCAAATGGTATAATGTGCCCGATAGGCTTTACTGAAAACTGTTTCGGGCCTCAGAGCCGTTATTATTTGGGTACACTCCGAAATACCTTGGTAGTGCCTTGGGGAATGTCACTGTTGTTGTCAGAAAGTAATCATTGCTGACCCACTATGGAAAGACTATAAATGGGGAGAAAACATAAGAAAGAGGGGTTAGACAATAGAGGGTAGAGAACTATAGGATAGAGAGAGACTCAATGAGGAAGCCTAGGAAGAAGGGTGTTCGGTCAAGGTAATCACCCATCTTTGTGAAGTCTTAATCTGGCTTGAGGAACTTCCCAATGTAGGAAACTCAAATACCCACAATAACAAATAAATTGTGAGCCCAATCACACGATAGGCCCATTAACCGAGAATTGGACGCACCTAATTGGCGCCGTTTGTGGGAATCTTCTACTTAGATGTAGTTCGACCGAGGTTCACTTAACTGAACATGTTCGATCATTACTCGGCGAGCTATGCCAATAGTGGGTCTAGGGGCTCATCCCAGAGTTCCAGCTTGCGAGAGAGAAGACATAAGAGGAATGAAGACTGAAGACATGAACGGGATGGGGAACGCTCTCGCTTAGGAGAGGGATCGGCACACGTACTGATTAGCATCCGAAGTGCCCGAGTAAGAGCATCATGACATGAGAGATCTAGAATTAAAGCATCTACGCAGACTAGTTAGGGACTTGGAATTGGAGGTGCGGGGTAGGCATCGAAGAAGGAACCGCGGTGAGTCTCCTGAAGGGTCTGTGAGTGCTGGGGATATTCATGGAGAAGTGTCCTGCCAATCTGGTTCCCGCTGATCAAGGGAAAGATCACGGGATTTTGCTGACAGGGAGTCAATTTCCCTTGAATGGCATAAACACCGGAGTGAAGCAATGGATGCCATGAGCCGTGCGCTACGCAGGGTGGCCCGATCACCTTTCTCAAATGAGATTGTACATGCGCAGATGCTGAGGAGATTTAGTAGACCATCATTTATTTCGTATGATGGAAAGGCAGATCCCGTCGAACATGTTAGTTATTATATTTAGATGATGTCTCTCTACAATCAAAATGATGTGCTCATGTGTAAAGTATTTCCTTCCAGTCTTGGGCCTACAGCTTTAAGGTGGTTTAATGGGTTAAGGAAGGGATCAATTCATAATTTTGGAGAGCTAATTCAAGAGTTTGGTGCTCGGTTTATGACGTGTAGCTGAGTATTGCAACTGGTGGATGCGTTGCTTTCTATGAAGATGGGAGCCGGGGAAACTCTTTGGAGTTATGGGAATAGGTATTGGGAGTTGTATAATAAGATTGCTGGGGGTAATGAGAAGGTGGCCACTAATACCTTTAGGCTGGGTCTGCTGGTGGACTCGGAGTTACCGGAGTCGTTGACTATGAGGCCTCCCGAGAGCATGGACAATTTATGAGAGGTATTGAGGATTATAAAAGGTTGGAAGATGATTGGCAACAAAGTAAAGGTAAAGCACTTGCCACGTCGCAGTACACGAATGAGCCTCGGCTAGGGGCTTTCAGCCAAGGGCAAGGAGGGAATTGAGAATTCAAGAACCCAATGCTCGTACTGGGGAAATCAATGTGGCGTTTAAGGAGCCTATGCATAAGATTTTGGAATGAATCAAAAATGAACCTTACTTTCGGTGGTTGAACAAAATGGGGGGTGACCCGACAAGAAGGAATCAAAACCTGTACTGCAATTACGACCGGGACAAAGGGCACACCACCAAGCAATGCAGGGTATTTAAGGATCATTTGGAACAACTAGTGAAATCCAGGCATCTTAAGGAATTTGTCATGGACCCTGGGAATGGTGTCACCAAGCAGGTTTCAAGGTCACGGGGGAATGCACTTCCACCCTCATTGGGTGTGATTGAAGTTATTCATGTAGCTTCAATGGGTACCAATGTGACTCGGTGGAGGGGGTGTAAACCATAGTGTCAATAGAGAGTAATCATGAAGACGCTCGACCCGGAAAGAAAGTGAAGCTTACTTGAGAGCCGATTGCATTTAACGATGATAATTTGGAAAGAACAACCCAACCACATGATGATGCGCTCGTGGTTACTGCCTGGATAAATGGTTTTATAGTCAAAAGGGAGTTGGTGGACCAAGGAAGTGGAGCCAAAGTAATGTATCCCAATCTCTTCAAAGGATTGGGTTTGAAGGCAGAAGATCTATCTAAATACGATACACCTTTAGTGGGATTTGATGCTAGAATGGTGATTCAAAATGGACAGATTTTGCTTCCCGTGAATACGGAGGGGAAAAAGGTGATGGTGAATTTTATCATGGTTAGTTCATTTTCTCCGTACACGGCAATACTCTGTAGGCCATGGATTCATGCAAAGGGAGCAGTCCCATCCACTTTGCATGTTAAGGTGAAGTTTCATACTGTAAAGTTGTGATTTACAACTATGTTTTATATTGGCTTTATTCCATGACAAAATGTGTTGTAATTACTTTAATTCATTTCCTTGTATTTTGTGGGATTTAATTGTATTGGGTCTAGTATCAAGTTGGTGAAGACTCAAGCTTTATTGAAGATCAGTGGATCTCGCGGGTGTGTCGCTGGAAGCTAACCCGCGAAAGAGCCATGTGAGAAGCACGTGACTGGAAGCTGAAGAGTCATGCCAGGCTGTCGTTTTCGCAAGTGTCTCGCGGGTAAGGCCTTCCCGCGAGATAGTCGCGAAACATTCTGCCTGGAGGTTTTTTTTTTAAGAGTGACTTTCTTACCCTTCACCCATACTATATATACCCTCATTACCCACAAATGTATGAGAGGCCATTCAGAGAGAAAAACCCTAGATAGGTTTTCTACAACACACACACCCATTTTTTGAGAGAGAGCTACTCCTCCTTAGTGAGAAATCATTGTAGCCTCTTCTCCATCCCTCTCCCATTATCATACCTTGAGAGGAGATTTGTACCCAAACATAACCCACACCTATTCAGAGTGTAGAGAGTGTTTTGGAGTTGCTGGGAAGCATTGGAAGAAGCCAAGGATGGCAGATGCAACATGGAGCTTGTTGCGGGATCCGGAGAACTAGGACAAGACACGGTTCCGAGAAACCTTGTTGGAGTAGGAGCTTGGAGGGCTTAGGTACATCGGGTAGATTAGGCTTGGAGGGTCTCTTGCTAACTCATGTATCCCAACTGATTGTCTAGTGGATCGATTTCCGCTTGGAGGGCGGCAGAGAGGTTTTTCGCCGAGTTCTTCGGTTTCCTCTTCGAAAACACGTCTCGGTGTTTTCTGTGTTTGCATCTCTCTTCCCTACTCTTGTTCATTTCATTTTTACTGTTGTGGTGCTTTAAAAATGGATTAGAGTAGTTGTATTGCTTATACGCTTGGGTTTACACTATTCCGCACTTAGTATTAAGTTAGTGTAAAATCAACCAAGTCGTAATTTTAATTGGGGGTCTAAATTGCTCTTGTGTTTTCAACACATGTTCGAGCTTTCAATTGGTATCAGAGCGGGTACACTTGTTGTGGTTTAAATACCTAAGTGTGATCTTTGACCCCTTGTGTTTATTTGCCATGGATTGTGCTTTATATGCCTCTTTGTATGATTTGGTTGGTGATGAATGTAACATGCCACGTGTTTGTGAAAATGCCTCTATGAGTGATAATTCTCTTGATTGTGATGCTATGTTACATGAATCTTTGGGTGTTGTTGATATTCCTAACACCAAACTCTTAAAGAAAAATGCTAAGAAGTTTCAAAAGAGTTTAAGCAAGTTATTTTGTGAAAATGATGATTTGATTGCTAAGCTCAATGAATCCATCAAATTAGTTGAAAAATATAAGAAACTTGCTGAAAATTCTCTTGAAAAGCTGAAAAAGTTTGAGTGTTTGAATATAGACTTGGATGCTAAACTTGTTTTGTTTAACAAACTTGTTGATGATCTTAAATCTGAAAATGAATCTCTTAAGATGCATGCCAAGTGTTTGATTGCTGAACCTATTGTCAAAAATGATGAAAATATATGTTGCAATCATGTTGTGGTACCCGATTTTGTGCCTAATGTGTGTTTTGCCTCAAAGGACAAATCGGTGTACATTCCTCCACATAAAAGAAATCAAAAAGTGGAGAGAAAGGCTCTTAAGCCTAAGCCTCTGTTTAGGTCCAATCCTAGGGAATTGAGTGGATCTAAGTTTGTTCCAACTTGCCACCATTGCGGTGTGATTGGTCATATAAGGCCTCAATGTTCTAAGTTGAAGAGAGAACAAACCCAAGTTGCTAGATCCATTCCCAAAAAACCTAATGGACCTAAATACATTGTTTGTCACCATTGTGGTGCCCTTGGTCATCTTAGACCTCATTGCTCTCAGTTTCAAGCTTTTAAAAGAATCAAAAGAAAAGAGAAACTTGAGCTTCTTGCAAGTTGTGCTAAAAATGATAAACCGGATTTGAGTGAAAATAGCATGTTGTTAAAGAAAGTGTTTAATGCTCTTAACTCCTTGACTATGTGCATCTTCGGTTCTCATTCTCCCAACCCTCGTCTCACTTCTCTTGAGACACTCATTCCAAGCAATCATTCCGTTTGGATGAGGAAGGGTTCTTATGGTTGAGATTTTGCTCTTTTAGTCCTTGATCTAATTCTTTCGATCTTTGTAGGACCTTTCATGCATTAGATGCTTCATCTTCATGCATTTGTGCTTCATGCATCTCTTCATATGCAGTGTTTTGTTTTTGTCTTTGATCTTACTTTTATGTCTTTGTTTTGTGTGTGTAAACAATCCAAAACCACATAAAAAGTGAAAAAATTCAAAAAGTTTGATCGTATATGTTTGAGCACATTTCACATGTGAGTTTGGCCTAGTACCTTCGTACTAATGACGTTGTGCATTTACGAGCTTAGCTTGTTTTGTATGCACCTAGTTCTTTGTGGGAGAAATCTTGAAAACTATGTGTGACTGTTGTAAATAGATCTTTAAGCTTGTCATGAATGATTGGTCAATAGTCTTGTTGGTCTTGATACTTGCATAGACTTGTGTCTATATCTCTTCCCACTTTATTTTTTTTGCAAATAGAGCTCACCAAATGTAAATCTCCAAATGAAAAGAGATATTGAGCTGCAAAAGCCTGTCGCACATACTACTATTCGACTAGGAAAAAGGGAAAGCGACTCTGTTAATGTGATTTGTATGGTGCTCAAAAAGCCAAAGGCTAATCATCAATGTTGAAATATCATAAATTTCAAGCACCAATCTCAAAATGAGATGTTTTTGTCCAAACAAAATAAAATGGACCAATTGTTATGCCTTATATAGAAGCCAAATGAAAAGCTTCTGAAGTTATGTATTCAATGTGTGGGAGGTCATATATACTCATTTCTATAATGGAGATAGTCTACTTGATTTCGTATCAGTTGTGTATGACTCGATTGAATTGATCATTGAAGCTTCACTCTAGTCTAAGGACTATTCCACACTTGATTCCCACACACAACACACAAGTTTAATGTTCAATGAATGCCTATTTCATTTATGTGTTTGTACATGTTCAAATGTGATGTGTGTGTGCTCAACCATATGTGGTTCAAACCAAAAAGATTTTTGTTCTTTTTGTTTGCTTTTGGAAGTGATTTGTATCACCCATTTTTTTCAAAGTTTTTAAAGTGTTTTTGTGTGAAAAACATGTTTTCTGGGTGTTTTTGTGACCTATTTCATGTATAGGCTCAACTGGGAGTTAAATGGTCCAATTTTAAAGCTTTTTCAGCTTTGGACAGAGAGTTTCGTGACTGTTTTGCGAGTAACTCACGAGTAAGGCTTACTCGCGAAAATTTCCAGATCAGCTTTTTAAAGGGCATTTCGTGGGTCTTTTGTTTTAAACTTCTCCCATCTTCTCCCAAACACTTATTTTCATGTTTCTTCATCAAAACCCAACTAATTTTAAGTGTTTTACATTCCATAAACATCTCTAAGGTAATCTTTAACTCTTTTCATTGATTTTGATCCTTAGATTACGTTTTTGGGGTTTTTATGTTCATAGTTGGGATTTTCTCAAATGGGAGTTGGAAAACTTATTTTCTGTCAATCTTTTTGATTGGGCTTTGTTTAAAATGATGCTTTGCTTTGGTTGTTGGCCCCTTGTGGCAAATATAACATGTATTTAGGCAAGTTTTTCATATGTTCTTGCACTGTTCATCATACATGTGTAGTGTGTGCACTCTAAGTGTTTGATAAAATGCCCAAATGACATTTTCTCGTTGTTTTGGACTCCGATGAGTACCAAACTTTGGGGGTCACCATAATTATTCATGTTTATCATGTTTTGATCATTGGTGGTGTGTTTTGTACACTTTGCCCCTTGAATGCCTTGCTCATGCATTGGTCATGCATCTCACATGCACACTAGATGCACACTAGTTGCACCTTTGCTACATACACTTGAACACGTGACATGTTTTGCATTCACTCATGCTAGTTAAGTCTTTTTAGACCTTTTAACACATTTAACACGTTCTTGTGTCTATGTCATGCCTAGGTCCATATCATGTTTCATCATCCTTAGCATGTCATGTTCTTCATGCTTTGTAGCATTTTAAAAAAAAAATGTTTTTGTCTTATGTTTGAGCTTCATTTTCTCATTCATCTTGCATCCCTCATGCATCATCTTAATATTTTCTTCTTTCCCTCCTTCCTCATGATTCATTTGTCTATTCGTGACAAAAAGGGGGAGAATATTCCGGAGAGTATATCGGTGTGTTTCGTCATTTCTATATGGCTCATGTGCACACTCTTAGGGGGAGAAATTCTACCTTGTGCACATTCGAAGGGGGAGATGCATATACCAAGGGGGAGAAGACATTTTTTGAGAAAACCTTGATCTACTTTATGCTTGTTTTCTCGTTACTTTATGGTGCTTTGATTTGCTTTATTGCTCTCATTGCATCCTGCTTATGTGTTGGACATGCTTTTACCCTTATGCTATTGTGCTTTATTGGTTGCATGTTCGGATGATCATTTGCTTTGCTATATGATCATTGTAGTCATTTCCATATGACTATCATGTGTTTGATCAAGTTGCTCATATGTTTCACAACATGTTTACTTGATCGCATTTTACTTGTTACATTATACTTGTCTTTTTATCACCTGATTTACCTTGAGGGTCTAATGTGGTTTGTGCAAGTGTTTCAGGTTACAGGTATATATGTTCCAAGTTCATCACAGCTCCTATGATTCATGATAGGGGGAGTGATATGATAGGGAAGTACTTTATATTTTGTACCCATGATGCTTTTGTAAGCTTTTAGGGTTTGTTTCATTGCATAATTTGTAGGCTTTTATGGTTTGTGCCATGCATATGCAGTACTTTGTTTATGCAGCCTTTATGCATGTGTAATTGAAGTTTAATGTCATACATTCTACTTCAGTACAACACTCTTGTACCCTTGTAGGATTGTTCCTAGATGCATATACGTTCTATGCATTGGTTGAGTGATGAACACTCTTGTGCCCTAGTAAGATTGTTCCTAGATGCAAATACTTTGAGTATTTTGCATTGGTTGAGTGTTGGATTTGCAAATGATACTCTTCAAATGAGCTTATCATCTTGCATGTCCGGATGTTCATTCCTTGTGTGAATGAGCATAGTGATCATTTTTGTATAGTGATTGCTTGTTTGATCTTGCCATGGTCTAATGTTTTTATTCCATTTTGCTTGATCACATTATATTATTGCTCCATATGCTTTTCAAGTTTTTCTGCATACAATGATGTTATTGTGTTGTTGTGTTTCAGGAGATACTTGTCCATATGTTACAAGAGCTTATCAGAATCTAGAATTAGGTGTGAGTGAGTTTTGCCTTTGTTCCCAAACTCACGTTTAAGTCTAGAGTCTGTTATAGGGTGTTTTGTCACGGAATAGCCAAAGGGGGAGATTGTAAAGTTGTGATTTACAACTATGTTTTATATTGGCTTTATTCCATGACAAAATGTGTTGTAATTACTTTAATTCATTTCCTTGTATTTTGTGGGATTTAATTGTATTGGGTTTAGTATCAAGTTGGTGAAGACTCAAGCTTTATTGAAGATCAGTGGATCTCGCGGGTGTGTCGCTGGAAGCTAACCCGCGAAAGAGCCATGTGAGAAGCACATGACTGGAAGCTGAAGAGTCGTGCCAGGCTGTCGTTTTCGCGAGTGTCTCGCGGGTAAGGCCTTCCCGCGAGATAGTACCCGCGAGACACTCGCGAAACATTCTGCCTGGAGGTTTTTTTTTAAGAGTGACTTTCTTACCCTTCACCCATACTATATATACCCTCATTACCCACAAATGTATGAGAGGCCATTCAGAGAGAAAAACCCTAGATAGGTTTTCTACAACACACACACCCATTTTTTGAGAGAGAGCTACTCCTCCTTAGTGAGAAATCATTGTAGCCTCTTCTCCATCCCTCTCCCATTATCATACCTTGAGAGGAGATTTGTACCCAAACACAACCCACACCTATTCAAAGTGTAGAGAGTGTTTTAGAGTTGCTGGGAAGCATTGGAAGAAGCCAAGGATGGCAGATGCAACATGGAGCTTGTTGCGGGATCCGGAGAACTAGGACAAGACACGGTTCCGAGAAGCCTTGTTGGAGTGGGAGCTTGGAGGGCTTAGGTACATCGGGTAGATTAGGCTTGGAGGGTCTCTTGCTAACTCATGTATCCCAACTGATTGTCTAGTGGATCGATTTCCGCTTGGAGGGCGGCGGAGAGGTTTTTCGCCGAGTTCTTCGGTTTCCTCTTCGAAAACACGTCTCGGTGTTTTCTGTGTTTGCATCTCTCTTCCCTACTCTTGTTCATTTCATTTTTACTGCTGTGGTGCTTTAAATATGGATTAGAGTAGTTGTATTGCTTATACGCTTGGGTTTACACTATTCCGCACTTAGTATTAAGTTAGTGTAAAATCAACCAAGCCGTAATTTTAATTGGGGGTCTAAATTGCTCTTGTGTTTTCAACACATGTTCGAGCTTTCACATACCAACCATGGTGTCACCGTGGTGAGGGGAGACCAGCAAGTGGCAAGGTAGTGTCTAGTGGTAGCCGTGAACTGAGAGATCAAACTGAAAGAGTTTGTCGTGCAGGATCCATTGTAGCAATTGCAGGAGCCCCAGAGGGCGAGGGAACTGATAGTGCCAAGGATTTGATTAAAGTAAGTGTACTTTCTTATGAGAATAGGAGCTTCTATATAGGAACTAGTATGAAGCATGAAGATAGGGTGAATATATTGTTATTGTTAGTTCAAAACTTGGACATTTTTGCCTAGAGCCCTTATGAAGTGCCCGGCGTGGACCTAGTTCATTACCCACAAACTTAATGTGGACCCCCTGTTCCCCCTAAAGAAGCAAAAGCCAAGGAGATTAGCTAAGCAACACGTGGAGGCTGTGAAGCAAGAGGTTAAGAGGTTGAAATTGGCGAGGGCAATCAAATAATTTTATTTCCCGAAATGGTTATCCAATACTGTGGTGGTGAAGAAGTGTTCTGAAATTTTAAAATACTTACAAGTGTACGAACTGTACTGAAGTATAGTTTAATAAGAATGAGGTCGAACCCATAAGGACTTGAATGAGCATAGGAAAATTAATTAAACCTTAACCAAATTAATCATAATCTAGTTTAATAAAAATTAGTTGTTTTGAAATTAAATAAACTAAACAAAGATATAATATAAGTAGTAAAGAGATGTAAACAATCTACAGGAATCCGCCTTGTTAATTTATATCAGCATATATTTATGATTATTAATTTTTCCCAATTATTGCATGATAATCTAGAAATCAATCTTGCTATCATGGAAAATATTCTCATCAAAATACTTGTTTTAAAAGTTAAAAGCATGTTCTTCTTCGCTTCTTAAGTATAAAATCAAATCTTCAATTGTATTCGTAGCCAAAAAAATCACAAGAGATATCTAATTTTAAAATCAAGAAATAATAAACCAAGAATTTAATTAATTAAGATAACTCCTAAATCATGAGAAAAACATGATTGAACTCATATTGTGGGAAATATCAAATCACATAAATATTACTGATAATTCTTAACAAGGTTTCATCCTCAACCCTAATTATAAATTTAGCTACTCATAGTAATTGAAATAAAACACAAGAATAAAATACTAAACATTAAACTAGACAAATAAAATAGAGAAAGAAATAGTCACAATGTTGTCATGGAGAAAAGTTACAGAGAAGCCACATGTGGCACTGCCTTTTGCTCCAATTTTCTGTTTTGCATCCCAGACCTAGCACTAACTTTTGCCTCCTCTGAATTTTGCCCTAAAGAGCCTTTAAATAGGTCAAGGAATCCTATTACAAGTTGAATTCCCGTTTGGAGAAAATCCTAGATTTCTAGGCTTCATTTAACCGACGATTTTGGCCCATTTAACATCAGAATTCGGACTTTTGGTAAACTAAAACGTTGTAGCCCTTTAGTTTAATTTCCAGTACAACTTGAATCATCTCGATTGGACATCTGAGCCAAAAGTTATGCCAAAAATACTAACTAATATGCAGGCTGGAATCCTAATCCGAATTGGACTTGGATTTGGTGCAAATTTCCTTTAATTCCTTGCTCTAATTGGACTTAAATTTAAGTGGGTTGGTCTTCTTTAACTTCATTATGGCTTTTGTAAAAGTAAAGTCCATTAGCTTTCTTCTTTGCACAAATCCACTTATCTAATTCATTTCTCCTACAAAAGACAAATTCACGCAATAAAATTCAATTAAGCACAAAATTGATTATTTAGCATTATTCTAAAACCAAATATAAAATGCATGAATTACCTCAAAATAAGTATGATAATGCTTTCTAACAATGATATAAATATGCAAAATTTAGCTATTATCAATGCACATCAAGAAGAAGAATGGAAAATGGAGGGTTCGCGTAGACTTCACCGACCTCAACCGAGCTTGTCCTAAGGATCCGTTCCTGGTGCCAAAGATCGATCAGCTAGTGGATGCCACTTGTGGACACCCTAGGATGAGTTTTTTGGATGCTTTCAGGGTTATCATCAGATTGTATTAATTGCCGAGGATCAGGAGAAAATGTCATTTATATCTCCTAAGGCAAATTACCACTACACGGTAATGCCTTTTGGTCTAAAGAATGCAGGAGCCACTTATCAAAGGATGATGATTAGAATGTTTAGAAAGAATATTTGGAGCACAATATCGGTGTATATTGATGAAATGGTAGTGAAGAGCAAAAAAAAAAAAAAAAAAAAAATCAGAAGCATGTTCAAGATTTAATTGAGATATTTAAAATACTCAGGCGGCACAGGTTACGTCTTAATGCTGATTAGCGTGTCTTTAGCGTGGGGGCTGGCAAATTTCTCGGGTATATGATCACCCACTAGGGAATAGATGTGAATCCCAAACAGATAAGTGCCATAGAGCGGCTCAAACCACCGAGTAACTAGAAGGAGGTACATGTATTGACTGGGATGTTAGTTGCCTTAAACTGATTTGTTTCAAAGTTCGCTGATCGATGTTGTCCCTTTTATCAATTGCTGAAGAAATGGAGAGGTTTTTCAGTGGACCGAGGAAAGTGAAGGGTCTTTTCAGGACCTGAAGAAATACCTGGTGAACGCACCAATACTATCTTCCCCAGAGGCTGGTGAGGATTTGTTCATGTATTTAGCAGTATCCAAACACGCAGTAAGCACGGTATTATTGAAAGATCAGGGAGGAATCCAGAAACTGATCTACTACATTAGTAAAACCTTAGTCGATGCAAAGACGAGGTATTTACCCTTGGAAAGGCTGGCATTAGCATTAGTGCATGCAACTAGGAAGTTACCCCACTATTTTCAAGCCCATACGGTGTATGTGTTAACCGAGTACCTGCTACAATCCTTGCTTAAGAGGTCCAACTTCACGGGTTGGATAGCCAAGTGGGGGACCAGGCTTGGGTCATTTGATATTCGGTATAGGCCTAGAAGCTCGGTCAAAGGCTAGGTACTTGTTGACTTTGTCGTACAGTTTACTCTTCGAAGGGACCAGGGGATTGTGTGTAATGTGGAAGCCCGACCCTAGAGGGTGTTTGTGGACGGCGTGTCCAGTGCAATGGGAGCAAGGGCTGGTATCATCATAATATCACCAGAAGGAGTAAAAGTAGAACATTCATTCAGGTTGGGCTTTAGGGCATCTAACAATGAGGCTAAATATGAGGCATTTCTTGCGGGGTTGAGGGCCATGCTTAGCCTGTGAGTGGTCGACTTGGAGGTGTATTGAGATTCTTAGCTGGTGGTTAGTCAAGTTGAGGGAAGTTTTGAAGCCAAAGATTCTCGAAAGGTTGATTACTTGAAACTCATGAAGCAAATGATAAGCAGGTTTCAGAAAATGAAATTAGTTCAAATTTCCTGAGGGTAGAACAGGCAGGCAAACTCCTTAGCAACTTTGGCATCATCACTACCAACTTGAAAAAATATTATCATTATGTAAAGCATAGGTGGTCTGTATGTACAGTACTTGGCATGTAGATTGTAACGAATGTGTAGTGTATGAATTTTGCCACTTAGAACTGCTTACTTCTCTGAGGACAAAAGCCTCGGCTCGGCCTGACCTGGTCACCGACCAGGTGGAAACCTTATCATAAATTTTCTAAGGACAAAAATCTTAGCTCGGTCTGACCTTGGTCACCGACCAGGTGGAAACCTTATCATGAATTTTCTAAGGACAGAAGCCACGGCTCAGCCTGACCCTGATCACCGACCCAGTGGAAACCTTACCCTAAATTATCCAAGGACTGAAACCTCGGCTTGGCCTGACCTTGGTCACTGACTAGGTGGAAACCTTACCCTAAATTCTCTATGGGTCTGACCTCGAAACTGTTTGAAGAAAAATTGCAATGGCATGTGAACCTTTCGAAGAATAAAGACGGCAAGGTAATAAAAAAAAAAAAAAAGAATAGCAAAATAATGAAATGCAATTGTCTCATCACCAAGACACGGTAACCTCAAATGTAAATTTAAAATATTATCGCCAAAACCGTGGTGATTTTAAGTCTAAAATATCGCCACCACACCTCAATGACCTAGGGAAGCATAAGAAGTAATAAAGAAAGCAGCAAAGGTAATATAAAAAACCTTAAATAAAGGCTAATAGCAAACAAGTTGATAAAAACTTAAACTGTCAATTCTTGGGGTTGATCGAACATGCGGGGTGTGGCACCTTTAGCAGACTAGAGATCAGGATTTGGGATAGGCTGAAATGCTTGCCCTTGACCGGCATTGGGATCACTTGAGATTTCAAGATCAATGAGCTCGGCATGGGAGTCAATCTCCTCAACCAGCACCCTTATACTTTGACTGTCTTCATCCTCGGCACGGGCTAAATTCTTAACAGGGGGAGGTGGAGGCTCCGGATTGGGGATTTGTTTGGCGTTTTTGAAAGCAGACATAATTGCCAACCACCCCTCGTTGAACCCAAACCTTTGTGATTGGAACATGACTAGCTCGCTGTAGTTTTCAGCATTCACAAATCCCATGTTGTAGAATTTATCCTCTTAGCATCTCCAGCCCTCTCCATGGCAGCATCCAATGCTGTACTCTTCTCTCGCATGGTGGCCTCCGCTACTTCTTTAAGAGCATGCTCCTTCTCGGCCTCCTCTGTTGAGCTCTTCACCCTATCCTCCATCATAAAGGCTAATTGGGCGGCCTATTTAAGTGACAGATTTTTTTTTTTTTATTCGAAGATTTTTTAAAAAAAAAAAGAAAGAAAGAAAAAAAAGTTAATGACTAAGAAATATAGTGTAGTTTATTAACTTGAAAAAGGTCTTAGTTGTTATCACAATGGTATGCCATTGAAACCTAAGTGCCACTACTTTGTCGTTGCCATCTGCAAAATATTGTACATCATTTGGCAATTAAAGAGCTTGCCCCAAGCTCTGAGCAATACGACCACCTTGCCCGTTAGCCCAATTCCGTATGCTAGACGTCACCAAGAAGGGTTTGTCCCCGAGTAAAAAAATGCTTTGCCATCCAATAGCAGGAGGCGCCGAGGAAGACGCTATATTGGAACCCACTTCCACGGCAGTCTGGGGGCCTGAAGCGGGCTCCCTGATGACCGGCGGGGTAGTAGGTGGGGAAGGAGGGGCTGGGGGAGGTGTCTCCCCCTATCAATTAGAAGACTCAATTGTGTCTTAGGGCCTCTTTCGGCCATGGGGAATCGGGGGAGGAGGAGCCTGTTATTACGGGGCTGGCCGTCCGTCAGGCAGGAATCGGTCGGCTGTTATTGTCCTTCTAACCACCATCTTGAGATTAGGGTTATCGATTTCGGTTCCTTCGGAAGAAGAGTCTACAGATTCAATCACTACTTGCCTCTCAACTCGGGCTTCTTTGTTTGGGTCCTCAACTCGGGCTTCTTCGTCTGGCTCTTCAATGAGGATGTGCTCGGCCTAAACGTGGAACACCATATCCGCTGAACCGTCCCTTATTGGTAATAGTGACCCTCCCTTATTTGCCGGGGGCCGAGCGCTTGAGCCTCGCTAAGAGTCAATCCCCTAGGAAGGAAACCGCATAATTGAACGTTAAGGTAAGAAAGATGAGGACTACTCACAGTTAACGGCTGACAAAGATCTTGAAAACTTGTGTATGCAGGGGTGTAGTCGAGGATAAGATGGGATGCCCACAATTGACCGTCGAAGTGCACGAAAATCTCAGATCAAATTTCGAAGTTGAGGTCCCGTGTGTGTATGGCACTAGGGTCCTATCTAAATTGCTAGGTGTCTGTACTAGTAAAGGAAACAATCAGTGTTTTGTAGAGGACAATGATTGTAGTGAATAAATAATACAATGTCAGTAATAAGGGAATAAGTTAAAGAAAATGGGGTACCAACTGACATCTCGAGGTGAGGTTGGGCAAGTTAATTCATCGGCAAGCCAATTGCCGCTTACTTGGACGAACTCTCCTGTCGAGTTTCTGTTTGAATCGAGGAGACACGATATCAACCGCACCATCGTGTCCCTGACTTTGAGGTAATACCCAACCGTATGTTACTGCATAGACTGTACATAAAGTTAATATTGTGTTGGTTGAGGTGTAGACCGTACAAGTCATTAAGCCTACTTACACTACTCACTACTCGGTAAAAGTTTGGTGGAAGTGGGTCGGAGCTAAGGCCATAAAATCTAAGGGTCCTAAGTATTAGTGGGTCTATAGGAAATCTTACCTCACCCTCCAATATTGCCATCAATGGGAAGAATACTACATGAGGGCGTCTTTCATTGGCTATGTTGTCCTCGTGACCATATGCAATATCTACATCAAAAGGAATGGCAAACCTAGCCCTAAAATTAGCTAAAGCAGCCTCGGTCCTAAGCAGATGCGAAAAACCCATTCTAGAATACTAAATAAAGGGAAGGAAAACTTAAAAACAATGTAAAGATTGAATAACTTACAGTAAGAACATTAAGGGAGACTTGCTCGGGAAGGAATTTGTGCTTGGTAAATTAAAGCGCTCAAAGATAGACGATGTGAAAAGTGATCTAAGTAGGGGGAAGTTTTGATTTATAGGGAGAAAAAGACTAAGGGAGCATTAAATGAGCGTTTAAGCGAGAAAACTCTTGATTCCTTTTTTCATAACCATTGCATGCGTGGCTTCGGTACACGAACCGTCAAGTCATGATGGCCGTTCGATGAGATAGCCTGTCACCACGATTACCCATAAAGTAACTGCTATTTTTTTTGTAATTAATAACCAATGATTCGTATCCCCAAGGAGAGAACATCGGTATGATGAGAGTCCTTGATCCATTCCCCAAGGGCAGGGAATGAATCAAGGGAGGGCTATTGTACAGTGTGCGGTTGTCGGCCCATCATAGATAGGCCCTAAGAGTGCACAGTGTACAGTTACTAGCCCATTACTTGTGGGCCTAGCTAGTATAATGTGCTTGGTAGGCTTTGCCGAGAACTGTTTCAGGACTCATAGCTATTATTATTTGGGTACACTCTGAAATACCTCGATAGTGCCTTGGGGAATGTCGTTGTCGAGCACTATTCGGGGTTTAGCGCTAGTTCCAATATCCAAGCTCCTGATCCCCAAAGTTGGGTCTACCCTTGTCAGGAATAATCAAAACAGGCCCCACCCACATGAGTGTCGTCGGAAAGTAATTATTACTGACCCACTATGGAAAGGCTATAAATAGGGAGAAAGCATAAGAAAGAGGGGTTGGACAATAGAGGTTAGAGAACTATAGGATAGAGAGAGACCAAGTGAGGAAGCCTAGGAAGAAGGGTGTTCAGTCAAGGTAATCACCCATCTTTGTGAAGTCTTAATCTAGTTTGAGGAACTTCCCATTGTAGGAAACCCAAATACCCACAATAACAAATAAATTGTGAGCCCGATCACACGGTAGGCCCATTAACCGAGAATTGGACGCGCACAACTATATCTAAAGAGAATTAAGATCAACAAACTACAAGCTTAAAAAAAAAGTCATTGTCATTCTCATTTACATGTAGAAAAATTTTAAGAATTCATTTTATATTTTATGCTTTTCTTTTGAAATTATTTAGATGTAAAATTATATATATATATATATATATATTAATTGTAAAATGTAATAATATTTTTCCAAACTTGATTCCTTTCTTGTAATACCATTTAATTTTCAATTGTTTTTATCGTATGTCTACCATTTATAATTGTTTTAATCATATTCTTGATCCAATATATAATTGAAAAATTATTAAAGAAATTATTTTATATAGTATTCATGTGGCTTCTAAATTTTTTTTTTTTTTTGAAACTGAATTCAACTTTCATTTAAATCAAGATAGCATCAAAGTTTACAGCATCAAACACAAATGATGGAACCTCTTCCATCCAAAATAAATCAGAATTAACATGTTGAGCATATCTAGCAAGCCCATGTGCCACCCTATTACCATTTCTCTTAGTGCAGCTCATAGAAATCCTCTCCAATGCTCCCATCAGATGTCGAATATCCCCCACAACGTGCCCAAGTGCTGACTGGTTATCCTTGCTTGAAGCAATACTCCTCGTAGCATTTACACTATCCCCTTCCACTATCAAACTCGTGAAGCCAACGTCTGTTGCAAACTCCATCGCCTTACGACACGCAAGCAATTCTGCCTCCTCACTGCACTGGACTGCTGGACCCTTAGCTGTCATCGCTGCCATAATTTCTCCCCTTGAGTTTCTGATTACCGCACCAAAACCAGAGCTGGCATTATCTGCGAACACAGCTGCATCATAATTCAGCTTATACACGGACTGAGGCGGCGGTTGCCAGCTGGTGTCAACGTTCTGCAGAACCTGGCGAGTTGCTTCCTGCATAAGATCATCTCGTAGACTGTCCTGTGATCTCTGGAACTCCTCTAGCAATTCAGTAGCTCGCTTGTTCAACCAGTCCGGTTCCAAAAATTTTCCACCATGCACCACTCTGTTCCGCTGATTCCAAATCAGCCATGCCTGCACTAGCATTAGTTCCACCTCTGTTTTTTCTAGCCGATCCAGCAGATACTCCAACAGAGCTACGAAATCAAATTGCCCCGTCCCACACTTCTGCAAGGCCCTAGAACTACCATGCCAAATATCCTGAGCAGCTGTACATTCCCATAAAACATGAATGGTTGATTCTTGAAACCTGGAACAGAACGGACACAACTCATCCAACAAAACACGTTTCTTCTTGAGGTTCCTTCTGGTTGGGAGAATATCATGACACGCTCTCCATCCAAACACCTTCATCTTGTTAGGGATCCTTAACTTCCATATAGCATTCCACACCCTACTAACCCCACCTCCCGAAGATGTTTCAGCCCAATCTTCCTTCTTCAACAGATTCCTTGCGACCTTGTAAGCAGACTTTACTGTGAAGTTGCCATCCTTACTATGCTTCCAATAAACTGAGTCAGGTACTTGCCTCCGACTAAGAGGAATAGCACATATAGCTTCCCCCTCTTCCCGATTGAAGTTAGCCATAATAAAATCTCTTCTCCACACATGGAGGTCTTGGTCAATCAAACTTGACACCCATACTTCCTCATCTTCAGCCCTTGCCGAATAGAGAGGCATATTTGAGGGATAATTTGGAATCCACCTATCCCGATAGGCATTAATAGAAACCCCATCACCCACACGCCAACAATGTCCCATTCTTAAAATAGGTAGTGCCGCCACCAAACTCCGCCACACAAATGAACAATTAGGTGACACTAAGGCCTCAAGTATAGAAGATCTAGGGAAATACCTTGCTTTAAAGCACCGATAAAGAAGAGAATTTGTGTCTTTTAATAGCCTCCACCCTTACTTGGCCAACATGGCTAAATTAAATGATCTCAGGTCCCGAAATCCCATTCCACCCTCCTTCTTTGACAACGTCAGTTTATCCCAACTTTTCCAATGAATTTTCCTTTCATTCCCAACTTGTCCCCACCAAAATCTAGCACATAAAGCATCTAGCTCATCACATAATCTCGATGGGAGCTGAAAAACACTCAAATATTTAAACACATGTGATTTGAGATATATCATCACTTGACATATATTTTGGGAGGATTATGATTTAATTTATTTTAGTATTATCTATAAATATGTTTATAATAACAAGAATATTAAGATTAAAAAAAAGAGGCTAAGTGATATTTTTCTATAAATTACTCATAAATATAATTCTATACAATGGAAAACGAAATGTTTCCAGAAATGTTCCCAAAAAAGATGAGGGGTGAGGGGAGGAGGAGGGATTTTCCCACTTCCCAGGTCAACATGTAACTTTGGAAAAAATTCCAAACAATTGGATTTTTGTTTTTTTTTTTTTTTTTTTATTTAAATTTTTTGAATATTAGATGAATTACTAATTCATGATCTGACATATAGAGAATGAAATCAATGAGAAATATAGGGTTTAAGGTGGCCATAAACAAACAATTAAGAAGACAAAAAATAGAAAAGAAAAAAAAAGCGATAATATGTAATTTTTGGTGCGATGCTAGGGGCTTGTGAATTTAATAAGGATGCTACATGCATTCCAGTGGCAATTATGCTGTATGCCTTTTTCTTGATGTTATTTTATTTTACTTTTTTATGAAAAAAAAATAGGAGGGCAATTTGAGTTGGTGTTTTTCACCTGAGCGTTATCTCTACTCTATATAGATTTCTTTCTCGTGATATGTTTTGTTAATATTATTTTGACAATGTTATTGACGTTTTCTTTAATGACAAAGGGGTTCCTGTTCTAGCTACTCTTTGTTGAATGTCTAATCTCTTGAACAAAATTTTAATTGGTTAAGAAAGTGCATGAATCAAGAAAGTCATGAAAAACAAAATACACTAATCTATAATTTATACATCCGTCCAAATATTTGTCAAGAAACTTTGGAAAAACATGGGTGCTCTTTCACTTTATTAGGTATATATCTTTGTCTCTTTATTTATTTTTTCACCTTTAGGTAATATCTACTACGATTATAGTTAATTCTTAATGATTAATATCTTGACTATATTGTAAGTTTTCAAAATCAAGAACTGTAATTCATTTGGCTTCGGCAGTCAGTTTAGAACGGTGCCACCAAAAGAAAGTTGTATTAGACTATTGGTCTCTTGCATGCATGGTCTTGAAAGTTGAAACTACTTTCTATAGTCAACTTTTTATAGTCAATTCGTATACTCATACCAATTTGCCCTTTCCTACGCACACCTCGTTTATAAAAACCATTTCTCAATGTCTCAATCAAGGAAGCAAATATAAAGCTTATAAAAAGCATGTTACTAATTAATAAGGAAGCAAATACATATCCTCTGATACCTTTTTTTTCTTTCTCTCTCTCTCTCTAGCTCACATCATATATGCAGATGGGCAAGCTTACCAAAAAAAGTTATCATCACCTCCCTAAGAATGAAAAACTCACAAAATCTAAGCAAAAACCCATCAAGATAACATATATATCTAGCCCAACGATGGTAATTAGAGCTTGTCATGCTTCTGAGTTTCGCAAAATAGTTCAAGAACTCACTGGCAAGAACTCTGATGACATCGAAATTCCTAGTGATAATCATGCAGCAAGTTCAGAACAAGTCGGCTTGGTTTTTAATCATGAAGCTCCATACGCAAAAACAGCTGCTGAAATTGTGGGCGACCCTTTTTTGAAGACTATGATCTCACTTGAGCTCGACCAAGGTTACTTCTTGAGAGAAGTTTTGGGGAACATATGCTGATATCTGTTATATCACACACACACATATATTTATATCCAGCTTGTAAAGATTTTGGTGTAATCATAGGCACTCCCTTCATATTAATGTACTCCTTAATTTGTAAATTAATTCAAACAAACCAAGGCTTTGGTAATTTGAACCATTTAGTTTTTTTTTTTTTTTTTTTTTTGATGGATTCACATGATAGAGACTAGATTTTGGTCTGGTGTGAAGGGGACTTCATCGAAACCATTCATGCAATGGATAAAATTTATATAAGATTCCTCAAATGCAGTGCCTTAAATCTCTTAATTGAATTGAACAATGTGGTTGTATTAATTGGTTGTATTTATTTGTTATTAAAAAAAACTTGATCTTGTTGTTTATCACATAGTTAATTTTAATAAAAGAACCTAAGTTATATGGTTTAATTTTTTTATGGTCATGGGCATTGTCTATTATACAGTACCTATAACACAAAGTACACGTATTTCAGCTTTTGAGAGTCATGATTTTAGTTCAAAAAATAAATTATGTGTTCAATGTGTGCAACAGAGCCTGTGAACTAACAATTTCCCTATTTGTAAAGTAGAATAGGGTAGGACCTGTACTAGAAGTGGTTTTCAAATAACAGAATGCAACCTTTGCTACACGTTATTGTTAATATATATATATAACCTAAATTGTAGTCCTGAAAACTTGGGAAACATAGCTGACATTTGACAACTCATCCTTGAAGAAGAAAAATAAAAATGATTTTGTAAAGTTGTGATTTACAACTATGTGTTTTGTTGGCTTTTATTCCGTGCCAAATTTTATTGTAATTACTATCAATTGTTTATACCCTGTATTTGTTGTGGGAATTGATGTAAGGGGTGTGTGATAGAGAGTGTGTGAAGACTCAAGCAATTTGGAAGCTGATGGAATCTCGCGGGTGTCTCGCGACTAAGCTTCCCGCGAAGTGAAGCATGTGCCTTGCACATGCTGGAATGCGAAGAGTCAGGACAGATGGAGACAGCTGTCTCTCGCGAGTATCTCGCGGGTAAGGCCTTCCCGCAAGACACCCGCGAGACATGCTGTTCTGCCAGCCTGTACTGACTGACTCACACATTCTGCACCTATCCTATATAAACCCCCATTACCCACAAATGTTGAGGTATGCTTCAGAGAGAAAACCCTAGCCAAACACATTTGCAATTAGAGATTGTCATCCCCACCTTTCTCTATACACTTGCTTGTGGTATCTCCTCAACCCTTCCCTCTCCATTTCCACACCATTGAGAGGTTGATAGCCCAAACACTTACCACACCTTTTGAGAGTGTTGAATGACGTTTTGGTGCTGCTGGAAAGCATTGGAAGAAGCCTGGAATGGCAGATGCAACATGGAGCTTGTTGCGGGATCCGGGGTGCTAGACAAGACACGGTTCCGAAAAGCCTTGTTGGAGTAGGAGCTTGGAGGGCTTAGGTACCTCGGGTAGATTAGGCTTGGAGGGTCTCTTGCTTACTCATGTATCCCAACTGATTGTCTAGTGGATCGATTTCCGCTTGGAGGGTGGCAGAGAGGTTTTTCGCCGAGTTCTTCGGTTTCCTCTTCGAGAACACGTCTCGGTATTTTCTGTGTTTGCATCTTTCTTCCCTACTCTTGTTTTATTCCATTATACTGCTGTGTTGTTTAGTTTATGGATTAGAGTAGCTTTATTGTTCATCCGCTCGCTTTTACACTATTCCGCACTTTGTATTAAAGTTGTGTAAAATCTATCGAGCCGTAATTTTAATCGGGGGGTCTAAACAGCTCTTGTGTTTTTCAACACGTTTTCGAGCTTTCAGATTTATTCCGTCGAACTCTAGAGCATGGTAGTCTTGGTTCTCAAGGATTCTGAACAAAATGATTTATTGCACCAAACTTTAGAGCATGGTAGCCTTGGTTCTCAAGGATTCAAATCTAAACTAGATTTCTAGTGTACACACAATAGAACAATTCAAATTAACAATTGGCTGTTTAAACACCGCCCCATATATAATATAATGCAATAGAGAGTGTGTAGTATATGGAAATTACACTGAAATGAAGAGACAGAGCATAGAAATACTCTGTATCTGTGCTCCTTCTAGCAGAAATTAATTATTTTTTAAGCAGACCTTTATTACAATCCTGCACCCAACGAGTTTGGTATCAAAACCAACTACGTTTGTCCTAAATTTTCCATTCCCATAAGCTTGAACCATAAACCATGGTAGCAAGTCCTATTGAATCCATTTTCAACTATGTTTAAAACATGGTCCTATCTTCATTGGTGAGGGGGAGTGAGAATTATGTGGTTAAACAATTAAATTAACTATTTCTCAAAAGCTTAAACTTTCATTATTTCAATGTAATTTTGTGATTTTTCATTTGTATTGGGCTTGTGAATTGAAGTGGTTATAACGCAAAAATGGAAGTTAGTTGCTGAGCAGTTCACTCCTACGAATCAAGCAAGAGGCAAAGTTCAAGTTGGAAAAATAGTCGAGGCAATGAGTTCACCTCTTCCTCTCACATAGCAAAGGGGTGAACTTCACAAAACTTGAGACAATTTTGTTACAATTTTTTTTTCCTGTAATTACGCCCTTTTTGCCTACTTATATAAGCCCCATTTCCCATAAATTTGTATACCAAAATTCCCATATGAAGATCTAGAGAGAGCCCATAAACCCTAGTGCAAAACCCTCATCAATCTCTCTACCTTCTCCCTCTCTCGATTGCAAAATCCAAGAGAAGTGATCAAGTCCATCACGCACAAATGACAAACCATTCTTCAAAGTTATTGTGTTGATTGGAACTTGGTTAGCATTAGAGCAATCACAGAACATTTAAGAAGACTTGGAAATTGTAATTGGAGCACAATTGCGAATCTGGTGACTAAAGGAGAGAAAGGACTCGTAGAGTCAGTTGTGAGCATGAACTTGGAGGACTTTGTATGTAAGATATATTGCAAACTATTTCTTCTAGCGGATCATTTGGCGGTGGTACACTATGGAGAGGTATTTCCGCCCAGTACACATGTTTTTCTCTTCATAAACACTTCGGTGTGTTGTGATGTTTGATTTTTCATTTTCTGCAATTGAGTTCAATTTTATGTTATTCCGTGCATGCTAATGTTATTTGGGTAAAAACTTAAACAATTGGGCTTTAAATTGTTCAACTAGTCTAAAACTAACACTAACTATTTAAAACAGGGGTCTAAGGAGGTGTTTGGTACATGCACTTAAAAACTAAAAATCTGTGTTTGAAAACATGGGTAGAAATATGTGTAGGTGAAAAAATGTGTAAAAAAATGTGTAATGTTGTTTAAAAACTGAAAACGTGTGTTTGAGTGAGTGTACCAAATGGGGCCTAAATATTTAGGGTTTGTAACTCTCATAATTGAAGAACACTACCAAGAACCTCCAAGTTTCTAAGCCTTGTCAACTAAGACAACAACAAAGCAAAATTAATAAAGAGATGCTATGATGACTTTATTCTTCATCTAGGAAGTGGTAAGTAAAACTATTTCTACTAGAACGTCAGATGCAACTAGGTCTAACGAAGCATTGGATATAATGAAAAAACAATTTAGTGGCTATGATAATGTAGTCTCTATTAAGGACAAACCTTTTGGAGAGAATTTGATTATTTATGAATAAAGGACAATGAAATTTCAGCCATCATAAATCAAATTATAAGACATGGAAACACTATAAATGATCAAAAATTTGTGTAGAAAATATTAAAAAGTTTGTCAACAAAATTTTAGCATGTGGTTGCTAGTTGTTACAATTGAAGAAGAGAAAAATCTATTAAAACTTGCATTGGATGAGTTATGAGGGTCCCTTGAAGCACAAGAAAAAAGGATGGGGAGATTGTTGGGGGGATAAACACCTTGGGAAGCTTTCTTGAGTAATTAATATAACATATACAGACACATTTTAACCCAAAAGGCCTAAGCCTAATGGGTATGTACTCAATTATGTTATATTAACCACTTATTCTTCTCATCTTTATTCAATGTAAGACTTCGCTTACACGTGTAACCCAACAATCTCTCTTCACATGTGTAATCCAACAATCTCCCCTTTAGAGCATTCTCATCAGCTCTCTCATAAAAAATGTCATTTTGACACACCAAATACCTACTTTATCATTTTAGCACATCATTTTACAATTGACTATTTATCAGATGTTTTATTCTTCCCTTCTAAACATTAAAATAATATATTCAACACGTTAAAATAATATATTTCCTCAAAACCCAACAATATACAGACACAGCCCCATGACAGTCACCACCAACCAAGAACCAAGAACCACCGCTACAACCACCACCACAACAACCACCACCACAAACTACAACCACAATCACTAGTCCTCCCAACAAATTCCAAATACAAAAACCTCAACAAAAGAGGGAAAAAAAAAACTCAAAACCTTCAACAAAACCCCACCGTACACAGCACAGACCGCCACCACCATAACCAAGCACAGCCTGCCACCACCACCCACAGGTACAACCCGCCACCACCAATAAAAATCCACCAGCCGCCACCACCACCCAATAATACTTTTAAAAAAAATCCCCAAAATCAACACAAAACTATCCCAAAAAAAAGAGCTTGAAAAAGAACCAACTCACCTATAATCACAATCACATGGAATCCACAACTGAAGGGGGAAAAAAAAAAAAAAAGTGAGATCATAATCAGAGATCTCCACAGTGACAGCCTCATCAATGAGGCTGAACTTCACGGCGACGGCCGATCTCAACGGCGACGGCGAGGCTGAACTCCACGGCGAGGCCGAACTCCACAGCGACGGCCGATCTCAATGGAAATGGCCTAGGCGGAGAAAAAAAAAAAGACAGAGAGGGAGAGTGATAGGGGAAAAAAAAAAAAAGAGATAGAGAAGGCGCAGAGAAAGTGACAGAAAAGAAAAAAGAAAGAAAAATGGAGAGGTGGAGGTTCTGGAGAAAGAAAGAAGAAGGAAAAAAAAAAAAAAAGGAAGAGAGGTGAGAACTGAGAAGAAGAACTGAGGCGGAGAAAGAAAGAAGGAAAAGAAAGAGAGAGAAGAAAGAATCATAAATGAAGGGAGAGAAACAGAATAAAAAACAATTTTTTATTATAGCACATCTGTCCGTACCATTCCAAAAATAGAACGGTACTGTTCATGTGTGCCAAATTTTATAGGATATAGAACACCTCATGAGAAGGGTTTTTTGGTGTTTGGTGTGCCAAATGCCAAATATTTGGCATTTGGCACACCTGATGAGAATGCTCTTATGTGTATTATGTTCCTGGCTCAACTTCAAATTTATGAACTGTTTGGCAATTATTATGAAAAGGTTACTCTTGAATTTTTAATGATGAAAGTACAATTATAGATAAGAAGAAAAATCTTATAGTACAAAAGTAGAAATGAGTTCCAAAATCGTTTGTTCTCTCACTATGCCACTAGAATTTTTCTTCTAACACTATTTATTTCGCTGTAATATGTTTTATAGAGAATATTTTCAACATTTTATTATGTTTGTTTCATTGTGAAAATTTCCTATTAACCATAAAATCCTTTGTAAAATGTTTTACCATTAAAATTTTGTAAAATATTTTACAGAAACATACAATGACTCTCCCCTCCCTCCACCCCCCCATTTGGTGGCTGGGTTGCCAATCTAGATGGTTGGGCAGCTTGTCTTGGCAGTTTGGTTGCTAAAGTAGCTAGTCCAATGGCCAATTAGGCAACTAGTAGTTTGTGCTTGAAAATTTTTACATGTCACACTAAACAGCTGAGTATATTTTTACTAAAAATGTTTTACATGTAAAATTTGTAATATGTAAAATATTTTACATTTGAAAATGTTTTACAACAAAACAAACGAAGCGTAAATGTGAAAAAATTGATGCATCATATTCATCGACATTGTTGTGGAATTCATTTTGTTCCAACCGAGATGAGGAAAATACCATTGGTTGATTCATTCCATTCAAATTTCAGTTTGCTCCCTTAAAATAAAAAATAAAATAAAATAAGATAAACCTAAAACTATATTGTTTTGATTTGATTCTTAATATTCCATTAATGATGAGTAAATATGAGTGTCAAATATGTATTTGTGTTTATATATATATATATATTAGTTATAATCTCGAAACGGTATATTGGAATTGATCAATGTCAAAATATTTTGTTACAATAGACAAACCAAAACAGAATTCATGATATTGTTTCTGGTACTTAAGATATGGGCATCTAAGTTGTAATTTGTAAATGCCTCAAAATATAAAAGGATAAAAATATATGGTGCTAGGTTTGTCTCCAATTACCCAGTTAAGTCAAATTTATGAAGGTTGTAATTTTTGAAAAAATGCACAGGCTTCCATTTCCACCAAATTCACGGCGAATATCAGCACCACTCGAATTGGTGGATGCTGATATATGTGGACCTACAAGAACCCCACCGCTCAATAATGATAAATACTTTTATTTTTATTTTATTTGTTGTCGACTATACTTGAAAGATGTGAGTCTATTTTTCTTAAAAAAAAAAAAAAAAAAAAAAAGATCTATGAAAACTAATGGGCAAAGCTATGCCTTGTAGACATAACTAGTGAGTAGTGATGTGGCAATTACTAAGGATTTTATTATATATGTCTCACAAATCGACATGTTATCGAGCATATGAGCCATTTTATTTTATTTTGGATTCTTTGAATCAATATCATTTTTAAGGGGCCAATTTCCTATTTGTAATTACTTTTTTTTTGAAAAATTCAAGGGAATCATGCATGGACCGCCTTTGTCTTCGCATATCTAAGGTGAGTTTGATATTAGCTTATAAGTTAAACTTTTAGTTTTTATGTACAGTTTAAAAAAAAAAATTCCAAATTTTTTTCAGAGTATAAGTATATTTTAACACATTTTTAGAAAAAAAAAACTACGGTGGTCATTGCACAAGTATAATTGCTTGTGGGGTGTGAGAGATAAGAGCCGGGTACAAGTTTTCAGGAAGAAATTTCACAAATATATACACTTAAATTAAGTTAGAATAGAATTTCTATCTTAAAAAAAAAAAAAAAAAAAAATTAATTAACTGTTCCCAAACAGACATTTCTCCTCTACTTGCGCTAATTATAACTTGGATCACGCACGAAGTTTCAAATTTCAAAACTTAAATTAATTAACCTTGTCAACCCAGAAAAGCTGATTCTATGATTGACACACATATATATATCATTCAATGAAAGTCAGTCTCTTATTAGTCTTATATATATGAGCTTCCAGAGGGTTCATGAAGAATATAATTTAATCTTCCCTAGCCTGTAGGTTTTCAGAATGGCAATGGATCCTAATTTTCAAAAGTTCTCTTATAGTTGATCCGACAAACACTTTTTTTTTTTTTTTTTGAAGCCCACAAACACAAATTAATTGGTGTATATGTATAATTGCAAAAATATTTTAAAATTTCTACAATTGTACTTGTATCTAAAATTGTTTTAAAACTACAGTGGATATGCCATTGCACTGACTCAGGCAAATATATTAAAGAGAGCCACATGGTCGTAACTGGGTGTATTTTTTATCCCTATTGAGATTTAGAAAAAAAAAGTATTAAACAATTATTTAGAGAGTTTTGATTTGTTTTTTATTTTCTTACACTTGCCGCTATAAAAACCAAAAAAAAAAAAAAAAATGTAAGATCAATTACGAGAGTCTTTTTAAAAATTTCTGTCAAACTAAATTCAAATGAATAAATATGAATATGTTTTTTTTTCTTAAAACTAGGTCCAAAAATGTTGACACCCCTTGACATAGCGAAATGACTAATTATACTTAATTTTCAAGAAATAACATTTTGTTCTAAATTATCAAAATAATTACCGGCCCTCATAGTAGCTCAATGGTTTGACTACTTATTACAAGTACCAAACCTTGGGTTCGAGGGCTGGTGAGTAGAGAGAGAGCAAAAAAAAAATTATCAAAATAATTGATACATCTCTATTTTTTAAAAAACAATTTTAGGAAATTAGGTGGAGTGTTAATCACTTTGATTATCTATAATTTTTTTATGAATGATCATCTATAGTGTCATATCCTTAAAATCATGTATAACAAATATAATTGCACTAAACCTCGGAAGTGTCACTATAATTTATCCTATTTTATTTCTCTGTGGTCCTCATCAAAATAGTATAGCGTTTCTCTTTCCCAAAAAACACATGCTTTGGATTGGACCACTAGTACTCCTTTGAGCGATGACTATGGAAATAGGAATCGTTCAAATTTTTTAATTGGTTGCATTTTTTATTTGTTAGATTCTTTGACAAAAAAACCTTGTGATTATAACTTTATGAAGTCCACTGATTTGGCCTTTTTTTTTTATAAATATTTTAGTAATCAGGAGTTTTTCCTCGTAATTTAGTGATATTGATTTTAGGGTCTTCGTTATTCAGTTTTTGAATGATGAATTTTTAATTAGATATTATATTAGTTCAAGTACTGACAAGTTTAATTAGTCAAACTCTTTATTAGTTAGTATAAAATTAGGTTACCTTTAAAATAAGTATGAATTTATACTTTTAGAAGGTGTTGAGTTCATATTCTTAGAAGGTTAATCCAGCCTTTGACAAGTAATTATTTCCAGGTCCTTAATTAGGTTTAGAGTTACCTAACTTACCTTGTGTTGTTGATAACTTGCATGAATTGTTGAATTTGAAAGTTTCAAATGTCAAAACGTTAACCTGTCAACCCAGAGAAGCAAATTGTACGATTGGCAAAGAAATTTCATTCTATGGGTAGTTTGTGTTTACTTCCGGATATTTTTTGGAGACAGTCATCAATGAAGAAAAAGTTTGATGTCGCTCAGGTGATTGAGACTGCATGCATGTAGCATGATTAATTACAATTTAAAAAAAAAAAAGCACTTAGAAGTAGTGTAATTTGAAATTATAGACTACACTATCATGAAATTACTAGTTTTTTTTTAACATGAAATTACTAGTTAGATCATTATATTAAGAGTAAGGGAAATGCTAACAAGTGCCTTTAGGGCATTGGTTAAGAATCTATTTTAGGAAAGTTTTGACATCATATAGCTTAAATTTTTTAGCTTGTTGTACTACTACTTTTAGCATCTCTAATGTGAATGCATATGATATATTACAAAGTGATGTGTTAAAATAGATAAAGTAACATTTTAAATTGCTAAAAGCTAAATTTTTTAGCACCATCGATGTAAATGCTCTAACTAAACATTTCCTTAGTAATATTCTTTGCAAAACAATATAAAAAGAGCTATATATACTTAGGGTATGTTTGGTAGGATGTAATAACTCTTGTAATGGAATAGCAATTCATGTGTAACAACAATTCGGTTATTTGGTTACATCTTTATTACATGGATTAGTTTTTACAAAGGAATAACTATTCGTTAAATTGAAGAATAGCTATTTTTCTTTAAAATAAATGTAATAGCTATTTCTTAGCGTATATAATAGGTCTTAAAATTAATATATTTCCAAAAATATAAATTTTCCTTATACATCATCTTTTACAAGCTTTCCATATGTAACAACCAAACTTATGGACAGTAATAGTTATTCCATTACAATATCTTCTATTTCCAGTAATAAATATTACTATTCCTAATATAATCTCCATTTAGTGTACCAAAAGTGCCCTTAGGGTTTTACTAACGTATGCTTTTAGGACATACATTACTTTTTAAAACAAAATGAAAAAGTTACTGATTTTTTATTTATTTATAGTTTTTTCAATTTTTCATGAAAAATATTTCCGAAGATGTTTACATTAACCAGACCTATATACTTATGCCAATAACCTATTTTCATAGTTATTTTCAATCCACAATACATATAAAATTTATATTCAAAATCACAATATTTATGGGGAATGTGAGAAGTGATGAGATGTAAGGAAATAAGTTGCACATATGCTAAATTCCATAATAATTGACCACTTGCATCAGATGTGCCAAATGCTAAAATTTTACCATTTGGCTCACCAAACAACAAAAATCATACCTCATGATATGTGCAAAATGTCCAAATAAAAAAAATGGCACATGCTTTAATGATATTTTACTTTTAAAAGGGCAATACTAATGTGCTAAAAATTTATGTATTATTTTAGAGCATTTAGCATCAATTGTGCTAAGAAAATGCTATTTTGACACATTGTTGATGATCATTTTTGGTAAGCCTAGTAGAAGGAAGAAGTCAAGCAACATGGGCAGAAATGAGTTAGTAATTGGATAGAAAAGTCATTAAGCTCAAGCGGTAGGAATAATGGATCATAAGGCCATAAAATAAACAAATGGACTTTGAGGAAGCAAACGGGCCTACAGGAGCTCGGAAAGAGAGAAGTAGCAAACCCATGGGCAGTATGTGATATAAAAAAGTGAGAATGGGCCACAGTAGGCCCGAAGTAATGCAAGTAAAGAAAGTAAGGGGTTGATGGAAAGTCCATGAGCCCCAAGGATGAAGGATAAAGTAATTGGGCCAGGAAGCCCAAAGGAATTAGTAAAAGCCCATGGGAACACAAAATTAGAAAGGGCCGAGGATGCCCAAGGAAAGTAAATGGGCCAAGGATGCCCAAAAGGAAATGAATGGGACATAGAGCCCGCAAGCAATGTAATAAAAAATCCCAATGACCATACTGAGTCATTGAGAGAGGAATAAGCAGTAAGCCCAAAGAGGCCCAGTAGGCTTGGGTCAAATAATATCGCAGAAGGAATAGTAGAGCGGTATGGCAGGAAATGCAAGGACTACAGAAAAGAGCAAAAGAATGGGTTGAAGGAGGAAAGGCCCACAGTTAAGCAAAGCCTAGCCCCCGAAGGGAGCAGGCCCAAAAGAATGAGAAGTCAGAAAATGGCTCACGCCATAAGAAGCCAAGAATGGGCGGCAGAATTTGCAGACGAGCCTCCAGACCACGGCAAACACATAAGCAGTAGGCAGATTTTGGACATACACAGAAGTGAAGCACGCGCAAAGCCCAAACATCACCAGCCTGTACCCAGCCAATACAAGAAGTAGTGAGGTCATGGGTCAGAGGTAAGAGGGTATGGTTTGGCGGTGGGGAGAGGGGGAAAACCTATTCTGGGGTTCCTGCTCAGGCTCTTTTGGGGGAAATTTCCTGCTGGGATGACATACCGTCCAAAAGAAGTAAATATGAGTTGGAACCACTAGGTGCATGCCATGAGGGATAGGAAGAGAGAAAGAGCACCCACACCGTAGCAGGTAAGAGTGCCACGACAAACAAATAAACAAAATAGTCTTCTTTATCTGGTGGCACAGCCAGCATAGGTAAGTGCTGGTGGTTAGGCAATTGACAAACCAGTGGTGGTCGGTAAGGACACCCATACTAGACAAAGGTAGTTAAATGCTAAAATAGTAAAATCCGGTCACGGTAGGCATTATATAAAGGGCTCTTGTCGTGCACAAAGGGGGATCACGAACACAGTAATAGTAACCTTTAGGATAGAATTGCAATGAAGAAGCAAACACTGAGAAAAGAAGAGAGAAAAAAGAAAAAGAATTAGAAATAACGAAAGAATAGAGAGCATAGAATGGTAGGCATGCACCAATAGGTTGATCCCCTCTCTCCCTCTAAAGCCCATGATCTCTGTCAAAGGCAAAAGATTCTTCTAGGCACAAGTCATTTAGGCCCGCTCCCTCAAAGCAATTAATTTCTTCTTGGGGAGATTATTCACATTGAGGAAATGGTACCCTTCTTGACTCCGGCCTTGTAACATAACTTGGCACTGCAAACTGACATTTCTCTCTTTGATTCAATAAACTTATTGCTATCTCTTCCTCATTTATTTCTGCTATTTCATGCAAAGGGCACTTTCTTGTCGCTGCCCTCTATTTATTTCTGTCTGAGTAGCAAACGTATCTTTTTTGTTATCTTTATTATATCTGCCTGCCATAACTCTCCCATAGCAGCTCCGCTTGTCATGGGCATGTAACCAAAACTTTAGCAAACGGGGCATAGTTTGTGCATAAGCCGAACCAAGGTGGATTACAATTGGACTGGTCCCAACTCCTTGATCCAGAACACTTGGGTCCAGTACGGCAGGAGGCAACGTAGCCCAACATTACAAAAAGGCCCACCACACATATCAAAAAGTTAGTTTATCTATTTTAACACACTACTTTACAATACACCTATAATGATCTTCTATTATTTTGCAACTTTATTTAAATATTCTTTCTTTATTCTTATTAATTCTTTCTTTATTAATAGAAGAGAGAGAAAGTAATAAAATAATTCCTAAATTTTTAGCAAAGTAGTCTTGCCCATCTAAAAGTTAAACATCACTATTTTTTGACATCTACACATCTCACGAGCTATGGTTTGACACATTTAATGTAGGCAATTTTTTAGTGTTTGGCGTGCTGAATGTTTAACTCATCTAATGTTATTGCTCTAACAAGGTATCCAAGGATCTTACTAGCAATTGGCTAAAAAAAGATCCTTGGCAATTGATCCCACATGCTGTCATGTTATTTTGTACGTTGCCATGTCATCACTGGGTGCCACATCATCATTATGTGCTATGTCATCCCCATAAGATTACTTTTATTTATTTATTTATTTAAGAAACAAACTAACTGTTAAACACACACACATAAGATTACATAAGTACGTGTATAAAGTATGTACAATTAATATATCAATAGAAGTCAAGTATTACTCATACAGAAATACCAATATATATTCATTACATGCCTAATAATTTCCTAATTCTATTGCAAGCCTTCTTCTTCTTCTTCTTCTTCTTCTTCTTTTTTTTTTTTTTTTTTTTAAAGAAAAAAATGGCTAGTATATAGTATGAGGAAAAGAAATAATAACTTTGTACTTGAAAGGGAAAAAAGGAAAATTAGATTTCTAAGCTGAAAACTGTTTAAAGTAATGTCACCTACACAACATTTTCACAATAAATACTAGTTGGCAAACTCCTATTTGTTATCATTTGGGCCCACCACTGACATAACTTTTTTATCCACTAATAATAATTTGCTACCTAAGTTCTGCTGTAAAGTTTTTGTGAAAATGTTGTGCACATAGCATTACTCAACTATTTAACCATACGAATAAAACTATATGCACAATATTTTCATAACAATTTCATAATAAAGCTTGAGTGGGGAGTTATTAGAAGTAGGTTAAAAAGTGATATTAGTGGTAGGCTGAGATGAAAATCAATAATAACTTACTACCTAAGATTTATTGTGAAATTGTCGTGCTCGGAGCACGACTCTAAATATATAGAAACTCTAAATAAACATTGAGCTGATCATTCAATCACAAGGAAAGATCAAATGTACACCATGATATGCATGGAATCTTCAGGAGAAATATTGTTTGGTAACTTCGGATAAGCTATCTGAACAATCTTTCCAAAAGTCACCTTCATTGAATATAGTGTTCGGAAGCTTGTTACCAACCTCTTCATGAGTAGCTGTAGCGATCATCGAACATGGAGTAGTGTTTTGATCAGGAACATGGCATGCTTCTTCTCTGACTGTTGTATAAGTAGCATCTGGACTAATAGGATCGGCGTTTTTGCCTGTGAGTTGCTGAACAATTGCGCGAAACTCTGAAGGATTTCCAGCTTTGACCATTATTGGGCTAGAAATATACTTAATCTTCATTGGTTTTCTCTCAACTTTGGTGGAATCTGGTGATCTCTTAGACTTGTTTTGATAATGGTGATCTATATTAAGTTTCCCCTTTTCCATTGAGAGAGAGATTAGGCTTTTCTATGTATTTGTGCTTTCTTTTGTAGGCTTTGTTGAAGAGGAAGGAATTAGAGTACTGAGGTTCCAAGAAACAAGCATCATGATGATGACATATACAAAGGTGGAAAAAGGAGGAAGACTTGAGCAAGTTGCGCAGCCTTTATGGTCGTCCGATAATTAAACAGAGAGTCTATATGTTTGGTCTGACTAACTTTCCAAAATGTCTGCCTTTACTTTGTACAACTTTTATTGCTCAAATTCTGATGATGTGTACGAAACACTAGGTCATGAATTTCTATGACAAACATAAGACATCAATTGTTGTCAATCTCCGATAATGAAACATGTAAAAAAGCAATATTGTGCAAATCTTCGTACTGTATAATTGCAACGCATAATTAATGTTACTTGGAATTAATAATAATTTACACTAGTTAACGTTGTTTATTTAAATGTGGGGTAAAGAGTAACGATATTAGACTTTCAATTGATTTTTATTAGTTTTTGTTTTTTATTATTATTATTATTTTAAGATAGAAATTCTAATCTAGCCTAATCGAAGTGTAAATTATAGCACATTGGATGTTGAACATTTGTTTGGTATTTGGAGTGCTAAAAGCCTAAAAATGCTATTTAAAACTTCCAAATGTGAATGTTTTAGAGCATCTTCAACAAATTCTGTAAACCCAATATTTAGAGAATAAACCCACAAAAAGTTGCTCCAATAGTCTCTCTAAATCACTGTTCATTAGCAAAAAATTGTTTGCTAATAAATAGTGGTTCTCCTGTTCTAATGAACTACTATTCATTAGTAAGAGAATAAAAAATTCAACCAATCAATTAAAATATTCAGTTTTTACTTTATATTCACAACGGCTACAAACTCTTCCCAAATTTTTTTTCTCTCTCTCAATCGTCTCTGAACTCAAGAGGGAGACACAATCAAAACAAAGAGAAAATACAATCACTACAAGAAAAACGGGCTATTGCGGCGGGTGCAAAAACTGCCGCTATATGTCGCCTATTGCGGCGCATTTTTGGCCCGCCGCTGTTCAATAGATCTATTGCGGCATTTTTTGTGACCGCCGCTATAGGTAGGGTTTTTTGCGGCGTCCTACAGCGGCGGGACATAAAACTGCCGCAATAGACCTGTTTTAGCGGCGGTAACTGAGATATAGCGGCGCTCTAAAACCCCGCCGCAATAGGGATCCTTTTTGCGGCGCCTTTTCTTAGTTATAGCGGCAGGTTGGACCGCCGCAATAGACCTTTAAATTTCCCTTTATTTTTTTTGCATTCCCACTTAAAGATTAAATGGTAAATTACACCCGATTGACATGAAAATTGGCATGCACGTTAAGAACAAATAGAACATGTAATCCAACGGTTGGATTTTCAAAATATGAATTTAATAATAAGTTATTGATTGGTGTAACATTTTTTAGAGTTACATCGAGTGTAACTTGTACCCAACCCTATATTTCTTAATTCAATGTAAATTTTGACAAATCTACCGTTAGATTACATTATCTTCATATATTTTTCATGCTTACAAAATTTCAGGGTGATCCAAGATTAATAGACATGTCATCAATCAATTGTTTAAATTCAAGTTTTTGTAGTTTAAAATAACGCATAGAAGATGAGTTTAAAGATCGAATGGTAAATTACATCCGATTACCATGAAAATTGGCATGCATATTAAGAACATATAGAACATGAAATCCAACGGTTTAATTTTCAAAATATAAATTAAATAATTAGTTATTGGTCGGTGTAACAATTTTTAGAGTTACATTAGGTATAACTTGAACTCAACCCTATATTTCTTAATTCAATGTGAATTTTGACAAATTTACCGTTAGATTACATTATATTCACATATTTATCATGCTTAAAAATTTTCAAGGCGATCAAAGATTAATAGTCATGTCATCAATCAATAGTTTAAATTCAAGTTTTTGTAATTTAAAATAATGCATAAAAGATGAGTTTAAAGATCGAATGGTAAGTTACATCCGATTGGCATGAAAATTGGCATGCATATTAAGAACATATAGAACATAAAATCCAACGGTTGGATTTTCAAAATATGAATTCATTAATAAATTATTGGTTGGTGTAATATTTTTTAGAGTTACATCAAGTGAAACTTGAACCCAACCCTATATTTCGTAATTCAATGTGAATTTTGACAAATCTACCGTTAGATTACATTATCTTCATATATTTTTCATGCTTAAAAAATTTCAAGGTGATCAAAAATTAATAACCATGTCATCAATCAATTTTTTAAGTTCAAGTTTTCGTAGTTTAAAATAACGCATAAAAGATGAGTTTGAAGATCGAATGGTAAATTACAACCGATTGGCATGAAAATTGGCATGCATGTTAAGAACATATAAAAAATGTGATCAAACGGTTGGATTTTCAAAATATGAATTCAACAATAAGTTATTGGTTGGTGTAACATTTTTTAGAGTTACATCAAGTGTAACTTGAACCCAACCCTATATTTCTTAATTCATTGTGAATTTTGACAAATATATCGTTAGATTACATTATCTACATATATTTTTCATGATTACAAAATTTCAAGGTGATCCAAGATTAATAGCTATGTCATCAATCAATTGTTTAAATTCAAGTTTTTGTAGTTTAAAATAACGCATAAAAGATGAGTTTAAAGATCAAATGGTAAATTACATCTGATTAGCATGGAAATTGGCATGCATATTAAGAACATATAGAACATGAAATCCAACAGTTTAATTTTCAAAATATGAATTCAATAATTAGTTATTGGTTGGTGTAACATTTTTAGAGTTACATTAGGTGTAAGTTGAACCCAACTCTATATTTCTTAATTCAATGTGAATTTTGACAAATCTACCATTAGATTACATTATATTCATATATTTATCATGCTTAGAAATTTTCAAGGCGATCAAAGATTAATAGCCATGTCATCAATCAATTGTTTAAATTCAAGTTTTTGTAGTTTAAAATAACGCATAAAAGATAAGTTTAAAGATCGAATGGTAAATTACATCCGATTGGCATGGAAATTGGCATGCATATTAAGAACACATAGAACATGAAATCCAACGGTTTAATTTTCAAAATATGAACTCAATAATAAGTTATTGGTTGGTGTAATATTTTTTAGAGTTACATCAAGTGTAACATGAACACAACCCTATATTTCTTAATTCAATGTGAATTTTGACAAATCTACCGTTAGATTACATTATCTTCATATATTTTTCATGCTTAAAAAATTTTGAGGTGATCAAAGATTAATAGCCATGTCATCAATCAATTTTTTAAGTTCAAGTTTTTGTAGTTTAAAATAACGCATAAAAGATGAGTTTAAAGATCAAATGGTAAATTACAACCGATTGACATTAAAATTGGCATGCATGTTAAGAACATATTGAAAATGTGATCCAACGGATGGATTTTTAAAATATGAATTCAACAATAAGTTATTGATTGGTGTAACATTTTTTAGAGTTACATCAAGTGTAACTTGAACCCAACCCTATATTTCATAATTCAATGTGAATTTTGACAAATCAACCATTAGATTCCATTATCTTCATATATTTTTTATGCTTACAAAATTTCAAGGTGATCAAAGATTAATAGCCATGTCGTCAATCAATTGTTTAAATTCAAGTTTTTGTAGTTTAAAATAACGCATAAAAACGAGTATAAATTACATCCGATTGGCATGAAAATTGGCATGCATGTTAAGAACGTATAGAACATGTGATCCAACGGTTGGATTTTCAAAATATCAATTCAATAATAAGTTATTGGTTGGTGTAACATTTTTTAGAGTTACATTAAGTGTAACTTGAACCCAACCCTATATTTATCAATTCATTGTGAATTTTGACAAATCTACCATTAGATTACATTATCTACATATATTTTTCATGCTTACTAAATTTCAAGGTGATCCAAGATTAATAGCTATGTCATCAATCAATTGTTTAAATTCAAGTTTTTGTAGTTTAAAATAACGCATAAAATATGAGTTTAAAGATCAAATGGTAAATTACATCCAATTGGCATGGAAATTGGCATGCATATTAAGAACATATAGAACATGAAATCCAACGGTTTAATTTTTAAAATATGAATTCAATAATTAGTTATCAGTTGGTGTAACATTTTTAGAGTTACATTAGGTGTAAGTTGAATCTAACCCTATATTTCTTAATTCAATGTGAATTTTGACAAATCTACCGTTAGATTACATTATATTCATATATTTATCATGCTTAAAAATTTTCAAGGCGATCAAAGATTAATAGCCATGTCATCAATCAATTGTTTAAATTCAATTTTTTGTAGTTTAAAATAACGCATAAAAAATGAGTTTAAAGATCAAATGGTAAATTACATCCGATTGGCATGGAAATTGGCATGCATATTAAGAACGTATAGAACATGAAATCCAACGGTTGGATTTTCAAAATATGAATTCAATAATAAGTTATTGATTGGTGTAATATTTTTTAGAATTACATCAAGTGTAACTTGAACTCAACCCTATATTTCTTTATTCATTGTGAATTTTGACAAATCTACCGTTAGATTACATTATCTACACATATTTTTCATGCTTACAAAATTTCAAGGTGATCCAAGATTAATAGCCATGTCATCAATCAATTATTTAAATTCAAGTTTTTGTAGTTTATATTATTTAAATAAAATGGTAAAAAATATAGAAGGTTTAATGTTTGGTGAATCTTAAAGTAGGATGGTATAATGAATAAAGTAGGTTTTTAAAATGTTAAATGCTAAAAATTTTAGAATCCTTGATGAGAATGCTCTAAAGACTCTAAAGTCTAGAAACAAGTGGAGGACAACTAAGGACACACAAATAAAGAAGAAGAGGTAGTCAGGTAGTAGACCGAAATCAAAAGAAGAAGAAGAAACTTTCATTTCCCACTTAAAATTTTTCATTTCCCACTTAAATTTCCCACTACACAAATATTTCATTTCCCACTACACAGAACTCTATCTCATTTTCTCTGTATCTCACACGGCCTCTCTCTCTCTCTCTCTCACTCACACACACACACACACAGCTTCTGGCACCCAGTGCCACCGATCCCAGCCCAACCCAGTGCCGACACCGAGCACCACAACCCATCACTCCTCTCTTCCTCGATCTCTCCGCCGCCCTCTGCCACCCCCATACCCATTCCTTTTTCCTCACCATACCCATACCCATACCCATACCCATTTTGATATTTGCTTGGTAAGTTATTTATTTGATTTTTTGTTTTGATTATTGTGAAATTTGGGTTTGGATTTGGATATTTAACATTTAGGTTATTTAATTTTCAGTTTTGATTTTTGTGAAATATGGGTTTGGATTTTTTGTTGTAACATGTAAATTCTTTATTTAATTTTTTTATTTATGATTTTTGTGAAATTAGGGTTTGGATTTGGTGAAGTGAATGGTTGTTGCACTTATTTTCTTTTATTGGTTTTTAAGATTTTGTTTCTTTTTTTCTTTTTCTTTTTTTGTAAAAAATTAGGGGCAGAAGGATGCTATAGAGAAGGGTCTAGTTAGCATGGAAGATGTTGAAATGGCAACATCTCAAGGTACTTCCCAGAACCCTTTTACTATTTTTTTTTTCCTTTGTAGCATATATATATATATATATACACACACACACGAGCTTATGAATAGAGTACCTCTTTTGACTTGTAGCTATTTAAGCTTGATGCCTTATTCGGTTTAGGCCATTTGTTTTTGGCCTTGGTATATTAAATAACTATATTTATGTTGTGTTTTGATTAATAAACCGTTCTGTTAATTGTCTGTCGTTTTGGCTATACACGAAGGAGTTATTGGGGTTTGTATGATGAACTTATGCATCATTTGGGTTTAAATTAGGAGTCTTTGGATACTGAATATATTTGAGTGGCTTTACAGAGTTCAATTGATTTGAGACAATGTTTTTTCCTTACTTGTGGTTTATTCTTTTATCCCTTTTCTCTATCATTTTTCCTCCGTTTGATTGGTGCAATAAAAGTGTGAATCAGTTGAATTCATTATGTTCTAATACAATTATTTTTCTTAAAGATTGGTCCTTAAGGTTTAGCTCATGAGCATCCTCTATGTTTAAATAGGTCACTTTAGTCCCTTAGATGACATGGCCAAACTAAAAATTGACACACCATCACTCATTAGGGACTAGACATGATCACTTTAAGTCTGTCAGGGACTAAAATCGATCATTTTAAGTTTTTTAGGGTCTAAAAGTGATCACTTTAATTTTGTTAGGGACTAAAAGCAATCTCTTTAAACTTCAAGGGCTCAAATTGCCCGTGAGCTAAAGTTTGGGGGACCAACAATGTATTTTGGCCTTCTTTTTATGATATCTGTGTATTGGTTGAATGATTTTATGCTTAATTGAGTGCAGGATATCTAAGGGTCACTATGAACATCACAACCTTTGCTTTGTGCTACTCCAACAAATGGCTTTTTTCTGTTCTATATTTTTTCAGGTGAGAACCAATGTTGTGGGAAGTTTCCTTTGGTTTTGAGTATCATTGTCTTTAAGTTATGTGGAAGTGGGAAATATTACTTGAGTTTGGTTTCAGCTTTGTATTTAATGGTATGGATATTTGGTGTGCTCGCAAATTCGATCAAGGTAAAGAATCGTTTATGGTTTCCAACTATGTTTTAATGAAGTATCTAATGCTGAACATTTTATCCAATTGAGCTGATATGTATGCCCATAGTTGTGTGAATTAAATTAGTCATATATAGTTTTTGCCTACACAGAGTCTCATGCCCTCTCTTAGTCTTGGGTTCATAGGTCACATGTTTTACCTTTCCAGCCTTAAGCTTTTGGCCTTCACCTTTTGATATAGTGGTTTCAACTTGAACCTTATTGCATATTTCTTGTTTCTTAAGGTGAATAGAGCATAAACTCAAAATGAAGAAGGAACCCGTATATAAAAATCACCTACTACTTACTACCGGCCTTATTTTGAAATTGCAGCAAATTACAGATTAAAAAAATTTCCATATATTACTAGATAATACCATTTCTTATGTTAGTGAACTTTTATTGAGTATAGTAATGCAATGATGTTTGTTACCTTTAAATGATAACATCATTGTATTTACTTTATTAAGGTTATGACTTTACTATGGAAGATTTGCTCTGTTTCTCATAAATAACTATTCTCACATTATTGAGTAATCTTGGTTTGTATGCACTTACTGAATGACCAAGATGAAAAATCCTAAATCTCTAAGCTTTTCTTGTCATTTTATTCAATCCATTTATATGCACTTATTGAGTAATCTTGATTTGTATGTAGGACGTTCATTCGGTCCAACAATCTCCAGCTCTCCAAAAATCATCAACTGCATCTCATCAACCAAGCTGCTTATAAGTTTTATGTTGGTGTTCGATGACTTTTTGTTTACAAAGAACTACATTTGAACAAGTGCATTTTTTGGAAGTGTTGAAGGATTTGTTTAAACACTTTGGAACTTTGATTGTGGTATTAGCTTGGAACTTTGATGATGGTTATAGACAATGTTATGTATTTGATGATATATTTCTATGTTAATATTATGTTAATTTCAAGACATTTGTGGTGTTGTTAATTAGTTACATTTTGTTAGTAGAGCTAAAACTATTATAGGTTCTTTGTAATAGTCCTGTGAACCATTTATTTATTAGCCAACAGTGGTTTTAAAACCCAATAGAAAAAAAAAAAAAAAAAAAAAAAAGACCTATAGCGGCGGTCAAAAAGCGCCGCTAAAGGTCCACATTTTATGTTTTAAATGAGTCCCTATAGCGGCGCAGTCTGCCCGCCGCTAAAGGTAGACACCAATAGCGGCGTGCATGACCTGCCGCTAAAAGTCAATTCCACGAATTCTAAACACGTATGGCGGCGGTTTTATGCCCGCCGCAATAAACCTTCGCCCGCCGCTAAAAGGTATATATATAGCGGCGCTTTTTGCGACCGCCGCAATTTACCTATAGCGGCACCGCAACACTGGCGGGACAGCCCGCCGCAATAGCACCCGCCGCTATAGGTCGAATGTCCCTTTAGCGGCGTTTTTTTGGGCTTAGCGGCGCTTCTGGCCCGCCGCAATAGCCCGTTTTTCTTGTAGTGAATCTTTCATATATATAAAATAAAACTAATCAAACCAGAAACCAAAAAAAAAAAAAAAAATGTAGAACGCTGATCTGACCCATATGGTGATCAAGCTGCATGTTCTTAGAAGTGGAGAGGAGCACAAGCGACGATAGAGCGGACTAAGCGGCGTGCATGAACGTTGATATTTAAAAGCAACTCTCTCTAGCCTTTGTTCTCCGCCGGTGATCTATGTGTGTATGAGAGAGAGAATTTGTTTGTGTCAGATAGAGGGAGAGTGATTTGTGTGTGTGTGTGCGCGTGCGTGATCAGCTGGCTGGTGTCTTTACCAAGAGCTTGTCCACCTCTCGTTTTCTGTTTCTACAATCCAAAATCATGGTGTCTCTTGACCCCATGGTTTTGAGGGGGGATGTTAAGGCAAGTGGTGAATGTCAAACACAGAAATAGAAATTAAAAATTGAGGAAGAAGAGGAGTAACGGCTAGAATCAGTGACTGAAAAACGGTGCCGTGTCACTTAAGTGTAATATATTTGAAGAGAAAACGGTGACGTTTTGAGTTAGTAGAATGACACCGTTTCATGCTTCCTCTTTAATAGCAGTGATTCAAGAATTGCTCTGCCTCTCTCTCTCTCTCTCTCTCTCTCTCTCTCTCTCTCAGATTGACACTGCCTCAAGCTTGATCATCCTGAGCCTTGGTTGTTCTTGATTACTATCAATCCAGCTGTCACTCTTGATTTTACGGAATAGTAGTTGTAGGTTGTTAGATTTTTGTTAGTGTAGAAACCCTTAGAAGGTTCTTGATCCTCTGTAATTATGTTATATATATAGAGAGCTAACTTTAATGTAAGGCTTAAGAGCTTGTATACAATTCTCAGAAAAGATATTTTGTTTTCAGAGATTCTCTCTCACTCTCCCCCTCTTTCTTCTTCTCTGTACAATTTTTCTGCCATTTTTGTGTTTCTTCTCAAGCTCAAAATCTTTCATAGTATCAGAGCCACAATCCATGGCTTCCACAACACCATCAAACACTGAACAATCAGTTTACATTGCACTGATTCACACAACTCTAGCTCCTACTCCATCACCAACTCCAACACAATCTCCATTACTGTTACTTTCTAATATGTCCAATCTCATGTCAATCAAGTTGGATTATACCAACTACATTCCATCAAAGCACCAGTTGATCACTATACTAGAAGCTTACTCACTAGATGAACACATTGATGGTTCAACCACACAACCTTGTCAATATCTGCTTAATGCTCAAGGAAATGCAACTATAAATGTGAATCTAAAGTTTCAAACATGGAAAATCAAAGTTAAAGCTTTGCTTTCTTTGATCAATTCAATCTTGACTCCTTAAGTCTTCTCTCTAGTTGTTGGAATCACAAGTTGAAGAGAGGTCTGGAATACATTGGAGCAAAGGTTCACTTCAACTTCTCAAGCAAATATCTTGAATCTAAAGCTTGAGTTACAAAGTCTCAAGAAAGGCAATGATTTTGTGGAAAGTTTCTTACAAAAGATCAAGATTGTACGAGACAAGTTACCTGCAGTTGGAGTGATAGTTGATAATGAAGAATTGTTATGCATTGTTCTAAGAGGTTTTGCCAAGGGAATTTGCTCATTTTTGCTCAGCAATCAGGACTAGAAGTGATCTTATTTCCTATGAAAAGCTTTCTATCATGCTTCAAAGTGAAGAATTAGCTATGGCAAAAAACTCAGAAGTTTTGCCTCAAACTTTAGCTATGTATGCTTCCAACAACAAGCCAAATGGCAACAATCAATCTCAGTCTCAAGAATCCAACAGAGTTAGAGGTAGGAACAACTCAAATAAAGGAACAAGAGGAGGTAGATATGGTTCTAATCAACAATATCATTCACCTTAACAGAATTTCTCTCCTCAGAATTTTTTCCAATCATGGATCTGGATCCAATTCTCATTTTGGAGGAGGTTAGAACTACAAGACAGATCGTCCTACCTGTCAAATCTATGGTAAGGCAGGTCATCAAGCACTTGACTGCTACCATAGGATGGATTTTGCTTATCAAGGCAAGAATCCTCCCACTAAGTTGGCTACTATGGCTTCAACATCCAATGCAACGATCACAAGCAATCTAGATCCTTGGTTAGCTGATTCAGGCACTTCTGATCATCTCATAGCCAATCTCAACAATCTCTCAATTCAATCCTAGTACAAAGGACCAAAGCAAGTCACAGCTGGTAGTGGCCAAACCCTTCCCATCAATCACATAGGTAACTCTACTCTTCACACTAAATATCATAAATTTCTTCTAAAAAATGTGTTACATGTCCCTAGGATTGCTATGAACCTTTTGTCAGTTCACAAATTTTGCCTGCATAATAACCGTTCTTATCATTTTGATGCCAATGAACTTAAAATCTAGGATATTCTTATGGGGAGACTCCTCTACAGGGGCTTGAGTGAAAATGGTGTTTACCCTATCTACTCACAGAACTTTTTCAAGCATACCTCGGCTTCTGCTTCATCTCAGAGTCTTAATTCTTCAGCTTTTCATGTAAATAAAACAAATAAGTGGTTGTTATGGCACCACAGGTTAGGTCATCCAAGTGACAATATCCTTTGCACTGCCTTATCTTTCATGAATTCCTGTGATGTTTTCAATAAGAATAGTCTTGTTACTCATTGTAAGCATTGCTTAAGTGGAAAAATGCACAAATTACCTTTCAATAAATCTAATTTTTAATCTAATAAATCCTTTGAGCTCATTCACAGTGATGTGTGGGGTCCCCATCACCTCTGCTAATGATTTCAGATACTATGTTCTTTTCATTAATGATTACTCAAAATTTTATTGGGTATATCTAATCAAGTATAAGTTTGATATCTTTAAGTATTTTAAAGCCTATGTTGAAACTCAATTTGACTCTAAAATCAAGGTTTTTAGATCAAACGGTGGTGGTGAGTACACTTCTAATGCCTTCAAACAATTTTGCTCTTCACATGGTATCATTCACCAACTTACATGCCCACATACACCTCAGCAAAATGGTACAGCAAAACGCAAACACAGACATTTGATAGAATGCACCTTAACCATGCTTTCTCATTCCAATTTACCCTTGTCATATTGGTCTTATGCCATAGCTGCAGCCACTCACATCATAAACAGATTACCTACACCTGTCCTACATAAGCAATCCTCTTGGGAGTTACTTCATCACTCTAAACCTAACCTCACTCACCTCGGAACCTTTGGCTATACCTGTTTTCCTTTACTCAAACCATACAATTCACATAAACTTCAACCACGCACAAAACCTTGTATATTTCTTGGCTATCCTGCTCACTTAAAAGGGTACATCTATCTAGAACCTACCACATCTCGAATTTACATTTCTAGGCATGTTTTATTCAATGAATCTGAATTTCTATCATTGTAGTCTAATCCTTTACCCAATGATTCTTCTGTTGATTCTTCTGTTGTGTTTAATGTGTCTCACTGGTTTGCTTTTCTACATAATCTGCCTTCCAAGTCTACCACTCCTCCTGTCACTTCCATCTCACCTGCTGTTCCACTTGCTTCTGGTCCTACCCCAACACCCTCATATGTCAGTCCTATAGTGCCTACTTCTGTTCCTATCCAAACCATAGTCCTGCCTACTGTTTCTAATCCAGCAGATACTTCACCTTAGACTTCACCTTTTATCCAGTCCAATACACCTAATTTTGCAGTTATTACACACCCCACTACTCCAGCAAATGTTTCACCTCAATCTCCTTCTTTTACGTAGTCAACCTTATCTAGTCCTACAGATATTACCCAACCTCCTTTGCAACTACCTCATCCTACCACTACCAACACTCATCCCATGACCACAAGATCCAAGAATGGAATCTTTAAGCCTAAGGCTCTTGTTGCTTAGGCTACTTCTGCTCAGTCTCCATCTGCTGTCAATTCTGCCAAGCCAGTGAAGCCCACCTTTGTTTCTAAGCCTGATTACACTCTCACTGAGCCACCTTCGTTTAAAATTGCTGCTCAATTTCCTCAATGGTGTAAAGCAATGGATGAGGAATTTGCAGCACTTCAGAGACAAGGGACTTGGTCTTTAGTTCCTCCTTCTTCAACTCAAAATGTGGTTGTGTGTAAGTGGGTGTTCAAGCTTAAACACAATAGTGATGGGAGTATCAATAGGTACAAGTCAAGGTTGGTTGCAAAGGGTTTTCATCAGCAATATAGGGTTGACTTTGAGGAAACTTTTAGTCCAGTTATCAAGCCCCCTACTGTCAAAATTATACTCTCACTTGCTATTCAATTCAATTGGCCTTTGAGGCAGTTGGATGTGAGCAATGATTTTCTTCATGGATTCTTAAGAGAAGAGGTATATATGATGCAACCACTTGACTATGTTGATCCCAAATACCCCAATCATGTTTGCAGACTGTGGAAGTCTCTTTATGGACTCAAACAAGCTCCAATGGCTTGGTTTGAGAGATTTTCCACCTAGTTGTTACACATGGAGTTTCAAGCTTCTCTGCCAGAATCCTCTTTGTTTATCCTTTGACACAACAAGCTTATTGTTTACCTTTTGGTCTATGTAGATGACATTGTGAAAGATCTTGGTATTTTTCTTCCTTCACCTCCTAAGCTATGGTGTGATAATGTTTCTGCGCTTACCATTGCTTCAAACCCTATTTTTCATGCTTGAACCAAACATGTAGAGGTTGATTACCATTTTGTTCGAGAAAGGGTGCTTCGAAGAGATCTTCAGGTCAAGTACATAGCCACTGGTGATCAGCTGGCTGATGTCTTTACCAAGAGCTTGTCTACCTCTCGTTTTCTGTTTCTACAGTACAAAATCGTGGTGTCTCTTGACCCCATGGTTTTGAGGGGGGATGTTAAGGCAAGTGGTGAATGTCAAACACAGAAACAAAAATTAAAAATTAAGGAAGAAGAGGAGTAACGACTAGAATCAGTGACTAAAAAACGGTGCTCTGTCACTTAAATTTAATATATTTGAAGAGAAAACGGTGACGTTTTGAGTTAGTAGAACGACACCGTTTCATGCTTCCTCTTCAATAGCAGTAATTCAGGAACTGCTTTGCCTCTCTCTCTCTCTCTCTCTCTCTCTCTCTCTCTCTCTCTCACAGATTGACACTGCCTCAAGCTTGATCATCCTGAGCCTTGGTTGTTCTTGATAACTATCAATCCAGCTGTCACTCCTGATTTTACGAAATAGTAGTTGTAGGTTGTTAGATTTCTGTTAATGTAGAAACCCTTAGAAGGTTCTTGATCCTCTGTAATTATGCTATATACATATATAGAGCTAAGCTTAATGTAAGGCTTTAGAGCTTGAATACAATTCTCAGAGAAGATAATATTTTGTTTTCAGAGATTCTCTCTCACTCTCCCTCTATTTCTTCTTATCTGTACAATTTTTCCGCCATTGTTGTGTTTCTTCTCAAGCTCAAAATCTTTCACAAATTAGAACCAGTAACAACTTTCCACGTAAGATTTTGTTGTGAAAATATTGCGAAAAATGTTGTGGACGTAACACTTCTTATTGAAAAATATAATTGTTGGGAATAAACAAAGGAAGAATAAATGAAGATTAAAAAAAGAATAAAGAATGAATGAAGAAATAATATTTAAATGAGATAGAGAAATGATAGAAAATCTGTTGAAATGTGTATTTAAAAACATATATAGGTAAAAAAGCAAATATCACTATTTACTGTGCAATCAATATAAATATTTAGAGAAGCTCCCGAGATGCTTTTAGTTGAGCCTTGCCAAAATAAACCAGAAATGTTAAACAAAACTGTCAGATGAATTTGTCCTCTTCTAACATTAAGAATTCAGTCCAAACTTATGTAGTTTTCTTGTCCAGTACATGACAACTCATTCAGTTCAAACAGTAGGCAATCAGTACGTTTTTGACTTTACATCAATCATTTCCACAATATCTTTTTTTTTTTTTTTTTTGGTGGTAAAAAAGACGATTCATTAAAAAATAAGAGCCAACAACAAAATCAAGACAACGCCTGTCAAAAAACAAACCATTACAATCAGCCTCAAAGGCTTCCAAAACATCCTTAGGTGGACTATGAAACACAACATAATCTACTTGCTGGTTAGAGCCCATCCTTGCCATAACGTCAGCACATCGATTGGCTTGTCGATAACAGTGTCTAAACTGCACCTGTTGAAAGCAGCTCAACAATTTCCTACAGTCATCCAGCAAAGGAGATACTACAATGTTAACATAGTCAGAGTTAAGCACAGCATCCACAATGACTCTAGCATCTACTTCAACTATTAAACATTGAATATTAAGGTTGCTGCAAAGGACTAATCCGTCTCTAAGGCCCCATATTTCAGCTACAAAACTGCTTGCTGAGCCGATATGCTTAGTGAACCCAGAAATCCACTTTCCATGCTCGTCTCTCACAACGCCACCACATCCAGCCCGTCCATTGCTGCCCAACTGAGACCCATCAGTATTAAGCTTCTTCCACCCAATTGGCGGCCTTTCCCACCGGATCCGCTTAATCACACTGCAGACAGAGTGTCTCGGTGAAACTGCACAACACAGAAACTCAAAGGCTTGAGCACGAATATAAGAAGCTAACCCCGGGTTTTGGCTTTTCCCATTGAAAACCTTCTGGTTTCTACTCTTCCAAATACTCCACACAGCAATAGGAAAAAGAATCCTCCATTGAAAGCCTCCTCGAATGCTACTGTCTTTCCCATTAAATCTCAGCCACTCCTGAGTATCACTCCTCCAGAAATCTTGGTTTTGAACCCCAATCCCCAGCTGACCCCACACAGCCTTAATCCTTATACAATCTTTAAGGGCGTGCAAAATAGTCTCTAGCTCCTCTTGGCAAATAGGGCAATAGTCATCTTCCCCCATACCCCTTTTCACCAAGCACCGCTTCACCCCTATACTATTATAGGCACATTGCCATATGAAAGACTTAATTCTAGGGATAGCTTTAGTTTTCCAAACCCACCCCAGCTTAATCTGAGGACTATTAACATCACCCATAGAAATAGTGTAAGCACTCTTTAGATCAAAAGAACCCCTTGGGTTGCCTCTCTAAGCCAACTTATCACTTCCCTTGCTCACTGTTGAGACCGGAGTTGCTTGAATCAAGGATTTCAAATCTGAAGGGAGATCAAATGGAATTTGACCCCATTGCCACCCCGCATCTGTCAACACATCTTTCACCTTTAATTGAGTAGCATCTCGGGTTAACGGGCCTTGGATTAAATGACGCAATGGACCTTGGGACATCCAACTATCAAGCCAAAAATTCAAAGTACTGTCTCTTCCAATCGTCCACATGACACCTTTGTTAAAAGTATCCATGCCCTTTTTCATAGCTCTCCAAATTAGGGAGCAAGGAAGCCTATTCACATTACTTGCATTTACTCTTCTGTTGTTGCAGTATTTCTGCCTTAAAACTTGTGACCACAAAGCATCTTTTTTCGTGTGAAACCACCAATTCAACTTGGCAAGAAGAGCATTGTTTCTACCCTTAGCTGCCTGCAAACCAAGACCCCCTTCCTCTTTAGGTTTAACCACTTTGTGCCAGCCAACCCAATGAACTTTCTTAGTAGCTTCTGACGAACCCCATAGAAAATTCCGGTTTACCCGGTCAATACCATCAAGAATTCTTACCGGCAATTGTGTACACTGCATAACATAAGCTGGGATAGCAGATGAGGAGGCTTGAGTGAGAACCGTGCGACCAGCTAGTGAGAGCAAATTAGCTTTCCACCTCGCTAGTTTGTTCTTCACTTTATCAAGAATATAATTGAAGTCTTGTGAGGAAGAACCAGTATGTCTAATTGGGAAACCTAGGTATTTTCCAAGAGAATGAGTAGACCGGAATCCAAGGATGTCGCAAAAGGACTCCCTACTATCCCTATCCACATTAGGCAAGAAAAATGCTTTTGACTTGGCTTCACTCACAATTTGCCCCGAGAGGTTACAAAATTCATCTAACACATCTCTTATCATGGAGCAATTGGTGGCATCTACTCTAGCAAAGAAAACTAAGTCATCCGCAAAAAACATGTGGGAAAAGCCCGGACCACTTTGAGATACCTTCACCGGCTGCCAAAGCTTGGCATTGCATTTCTCCTGGATAAGCTGACCAAGGAACTCCATACATAAAATGAATAGGTACGGTGACAATGGGTCACCTTGCCTTATTCCTCTTGACGGGTATATTGGATCCAAAGCTTCCCCATTGAACAAAATTTCCGTCGACACTGTAGAAACACAACTCATAATGATATCAACTAAATCCTCAGGGAGATTAGCTCTAATCATCATATCCCTTATGAAACTCCATTCAAGTTTATCATATACCTTCTCCAAATCAATCTTCAAGGCCATATACCCCACTTTTTCTCTCTTTTTGCTAAGAGAATGGATGATTTCTTGAACTATAATTGCATTATCAACACTTTTCCTTCCCGGAACAAAGGCTGATTGGAGAGGGGAAATGAGTTTGTCCAAAAAGGGCCTCAACCTGGCAACAATTATCTTTGTTTCAACTTTATAGACAGTGTTGCAGAAGCTAATAGGACGATAATTACTCAACGTTTCAAGTCCTTGCACCTTTGGGATGAGGGCAATATGGGTCCTATTCAAGTAGTTAGGCATTTTCCTCTCCGCAAAGATTTTCCCCACTTCCTCCAAAATCGACTTGCCAACAACCAACCAAAATCTTTAGAAGAAACCAGCATGCAGCCCATCCGAACCAAGCGCTTTGAAGGGCTTAAGAGACCAAAGGGCTGATTTTATCTCCTCCCCCGAAGCAGCCCCACTGATACTCATCTTCTCCTCCTCAAACAAAGAGTCTTGCCATTAAGAAACTAGAGGATTACACCGAGAGCTACTTAACAGAGACGAGGTGTACACTTCCTCAAAACCTCTTCTAATGAAATCCTTGATTCCATTCTCCTCATGGATCCATTCCCCAGTTAAATATTTGATAGATAAAATCCGGTTTCTATTCCTTCGAACCAGCGTTGAAACATGATAAAAAGCTGTATTTCGGTCCCCCTGAATCATCCAATTCACTCGAGACTTTAATGCCCATAATTCCTCCTCTTGACTAAGCACCAATTCAAGCTTTTGATGAAGTTCATTTTCCATATTAAGAAGAAAATTTGAAGGCCTATCCGAAATAATCCTCTAGATACCATTTAACCTAGCCATAACGCTTTTCTTCTTTTCAAAAATATTCCCGAAGTGCAATCGGTTCCAATTGGCTGCATCCTCAGTGAAAGTTTTAACTGCCTCCGCCAGCTCAGAGTTAAGGTGCCAAGCCTGAGAAACAACCTTAGGGAAAGAAGGATCAGATAACCAACAAGACTGGAATCTAAAGGGCCTTTTTCTCCCTGTGGAAGTTCTTGGCTGCATGTCAAGCAAAACGAGGCAATGATCCAAATGACATCTAGTGAGGTGGACAACTTTTGCATCAGGAAACAATAAACACTAGCGTGGATTCACAAAAAAACCTATCAATCTGTTCTTGAATAAGAGCATGGAAAGGGCTTTTATTAGTCCAAGTAAACCGAGCCCCAGTGAAGCTAATATCAATCATGCTACATTTATCCAAACAATCTTTAAATAATAAAGAGCTACTCACACTCACAGACCGACCCCTAAACTTGTCTTCTCCCGTGAGCGGCTCATTAAAATCCCCCGCAATAACCCAAGGCAAATCATGCAACTCAGCCACCTTTATTAAATTATTCCATAATATGTGCCTTTCAGCACTCCTAGGACTAGCATAAATGGCAGAAAACAACCAGCTAGAGTCAGAATTTGGTACCTTAACAACAACATGAATCTCATGTTCAGTGCTAGACAAAGGAGTGACATCCATCCTATCCGAGTTCCACAGCATCCACAGACCCCCAACAAGGCCAATGGTGTCTGTATTGTTAGGTTCTAAAGACTCAGGAATTTATGTATTTAGAACTCTAATGTGTATTATTGGCAAACCATGATCAAAACAGGTTGTTAGTCTTGGTTAGACTTGCTCAAAGTGTGGGCGTTTTATGTAAAGTTGGAATCGAGTGGCTGCAGAAGTATTAGTGACTTTCAGCCTGGCTCGATCGATCGAAAATTAGACTCGATCGATCGAATCTCGGGCAGAACGTTTTTTCTGCAAAATTTCCAACTCAGCCCAAGCCTATTAAGGATTAGGGTTTCAGATCTAATTCTCCTAGTATATAAAGAAAACCCTAGCCACGTTTTGGAGTGGAGTCTTAGTTGCTCTGGGTGTATTGTTGTTCATACATTGCGGTTTGTGTGAATCTCTTGTGAGATCCTTGAGGAGCTTTCCTTCACATAAACTTAGGGTTTTCTAAGTAGAGATATTTTTCAATACCTTGATGATCAACTCAGTTGCTGCTATTGGAACTTAAAGAATAACAAGCGTGGGTGCTTGTAGTTGATTGGAGAATCCAAGAAAGAAGGAGTCCGTGGATTCGGAGCTTGCACGTGGTCGTGTCAATAAGTTCTACTGGTGGGTAACATTAGGAAGTCAAGAGGGGAGCTTGTAAGTCCTTTTGTATGAACTTCGATTCTTTCGGATAGTGGATTCAGGTTTACATTGAGGATAGCTAGGTCAAATCCTCCCCAGGTTTTTACCGTGTGGTTTCCTAGGTCATCATATCATTGTGTTATTTACTTTTCCGCTGCTTTATATTCTTAATATGATTTTTGATTGTGTTAACCTAGATTTGCATAATTTGACTAAGTTAATCACTTGGCTAAATAAACTAGGTTAATCCAATTGTTATTTTAAGGGGTCTAAAAACCTTTCAAGTGGTATTAGAGCGGGTAGCTCTTCTGTTTTAGATCTTTTGATCTAAGAGCTGATCCTTGACCCCTGTTGTCATGGATAATTTGAAGTGTCTTTCTGCTCAAGTTTGTGATGTTTTGAATAAAAAGGACACTATTGTTTCTGTTGATTTTTTTGATGCTTTTGAAACTCTTCGTAAGGAATTATCTAAATCTTTGAAAATTTCTAAGAAATTCAAGGAAGAGTTAAAATTGGCTAATCTTGAAAAAGAGGATTTGATTGTTAGATTAGATGAGTCTAATAAAAAGAATGAATTTTTGAGAAATCAAATTTCCTCTCAAGATGAGAAGATGAAAAACTTGGAACAAGAGTTAGTTGAATCTAAAGCTAAAATTGAAAACTTGACTAGTACCAAGCCTGCTGCTGATAACAGAAGTGTTTCTGTTTCTCTTAAGCCTAAAACTGAGAAAGTTTATATCCCTCCTTTCAAGAGGAATAATAAAGAAAATGCTTATTTTGCTAGGTTAGACAAAGGTAAAAGTTCGGATGTAGACGCTGAAGTTTCTAAACCTAAGTCTAAACCTACTGTTAGAAAGCATAATAAATCTGTTTTTGTGCCTACTTGTCACCTTTGTGGTGTTGTTGGTCATATTAGACCAAATTGTTCTTTGTTGAGGCAAAAACCAAAATCTGAGACTAGATTTGTTGTTAGGAATATTGATGTTCCTAAATTTGTTCCTGTTTGCCACTTTTGTGGTGTTCGTGGTCACATTCGTCCTAATTGTCATAAGTTGAAATTTAAGCATTCTGTATGTCAATCTAGGATATGTTATGATATTTCTCCTGCCATAAGTCCATATAAATTGTTTCATATTATTTTGAAAAATTTAAGGTTGTTGGCTTGTGAAAGGAATTTGCAGGATTTTAGTCTTTCTCAGCAGATTGGTGTAATCCCTCAAATACACTTTGCTACACATGGATTTTCACCTACAAAGCCAAAGACTTGTGTTATATGGGTGAGAAAAGATTCTCCAAGGTGAGTGTTGTTTACTTGTCCCTGATTTAATTCTTTCAATTGTTTGTGGACATATCTTGTTTCTGTTTTTGGTTGTTTTGTTTTTTAGGTTGTTTTTTATTTATTTTTTAAAAAAATCCAAAAACATTGAAAATTTTTCAAAAAGACAAAAATATTTTATTTTGTGTCTTATTTTATTTTTTCTTTAGGATTACATGAATTATGATATCTCTCTCTTGATTTAGAACATGCTTGACATTGTGGAGAAACTTGAATAGTATGTGTTATATAAGTGCTAAGCTATTTTTGATTTTGTGTGAGTATGTACTAGTTTGTACATGTACTCAAGGGTTAATTAAAAAATTGATATTTCTTATTTGTGTACCCTCTATAGCTTAATTAAGCACTATCATGCATAGCTTTGCATTGTTCATTTAGCATAATGTGTGCTTTTTGTTTTTGGTCATAAATTTTTTTTAAACCAAAAAGATTTTTGTGTTTTGTATTACATATCATGGATTTGAAATCAAGGTTGGCCACCTTATCTTTACATAACATGTTTATGTACCTTATTTAGCTTTGATGAGCTTATTTATTGCACTTGACTAGTTGAAGTTTTGTAGTGCATGTTGTGTGGGAAAGATGTTTATGGTGTTTATCACTTTGTCTTAATCTTGAAGTCACATGTTATTTGACTGTCAGACTTGATCCTTTTGGGAAATGCATAAATAACCATCTCACCACTGTTCAATAGTCAATCATGAACACCTTAGTGCATATCGTAAGATTTTGTGCTCGAGAAAGTGTAGCACATGCACAAAAAGAACATAAGGTGTAACCTCGGTTTAATTGCTAAATGCTTAAAATTGGTGTGTACTATTAGGCTTGATGCCAAATCATATAATTAAAATTGGTGTGTATATTATGAGGCAAATTCAAGAAACTTACATGATTGCAAGCTTATGTTCTAGGAAATGTGAGAGTTATATGATGTAACTCTTTAGGTGATAGTCTCTTTTAAATTCTATGTGATGAATTTTGTAGACTTTGTGATTGATTGCTATTCACATATCACCTCACATGTATCTCAAGCTTTTGCTAGTTGCACACACTACACAAGTTACTCTTTGCTAAATTTGGTACATTTTATTGTGTGTGATCTTGTTGTGGCCATCCAAGATTAAAATTTCCTTGATTTTAATGCAAAATGTGTTTAATGTTTGCGCTTTGAGGACAAATTGATTGAAAATCTTGATTTTGGAAGATCTGGGTTGAATTCAAGTGTTTTTGAAAAACTTTTCGTCTCATACTCATGCATTTTTTTATAAAACAATGTGCTTTGAGGAGTTTCTGCATTAAAATGCTCTGTTTTTCAAAAATCTGATTTTTTCCAGACTTTGGATCGATCGAACATGTTTTTCAATCAATCGAAATTGCGATTAAAATTTTTGGTTTGAGTTTGCCTGACTCGATTGATATTCGATCGATCGCAACTGAAAAATTTTCAGTTTCTATGTTTTTGACCAAATTTTTTTCATGCATCATTTGTGTTTAGGATTCACATGCATTGCATTGTTTTTGTATCCATCTTGCAGTTTTACAGTCATATCTCTCATTGTTTTCACACATAACATGCATACACTTTGCTACATTGGGTACTCAACTTGATCCAACAATTGATTGATTAATTTTTGAGCTATGTACTTTCTAGTATATGCCTTTTTATGTGTGAACTATAGAAAATATTTTTCTTAAGAGATATGATGGATAATCAATGTGCAAATATTTTCTCTATTCATGTAACTATTTATGGGTCACATAGTGTCAAGTTTGCATTTATTGAAAGAGAGAATATTTTTTTTGTGTATCCTCACCTTCGTTTTTAACTTTGGTTTGTGTGTTTTTATTTTCCCCACCTCCTAAAGTTTCCCCAAAACTGTTTTTTCCAAAAACTTGTTTTGTTTTTATCCTTTATTGCATATGGTGACTGTTTACTATTTGTATGAGTTGTCTTTAGCAATACGTGACAAAAAGGGGAGAAATTATTGATTTATGGGAATCATGTTTGTCTTGTTTAGGGGGAGAGTTAGTTTACTTATGTTTTTATTTCTGTTTCTTGTTCACTGCTCATTGATTTATATTTATGAGTTTTTCATAATATATGTCTTTGTTTTGTGTTTTGTGAAGTCAAGAATTTATTTGTTGATTTACTGTTTTTCTGTCACACATGCGTTTATGCGTTTTGTTTAGTGTTTCAGCAATATACAGGTTGATTCAATTGAACTGCTGTCTACACTTGCAACTGATGGATAGTAGTTAGGATTGAATTTGTGTTACGAGCATTATTTTTGTAAAGGGCTTTTATTTGTAAACTTTGAGCTTTTAATTTGTGTTTTGTCAAGGATTGCCAAATGGGGAGTTTGTTAGGTTCTAAAGACTTAGGATTTTATGTATTTAGAACTCTAATGTGTATTGTTGGCAAACCATGATCAAAACAGGTTGTTAGTCTTGGTTAGACTTGCTCAAAGTGTGGGCGTTTTATGTAAAGTTGGAATCAAGTGGCTGCAGAAGTACTAGTGACTTTCGGCCTGACTCGATCGATCGAAAATTAGACTCGATCGATCGAATCTCGGGCAGAACGTTTTTTCTGCAGAATTTCCAACTCAGCCCAAGCCCATTAAGGATTAAGGTTTCAGGTCTAATTCTCCTAATATATAAAGAAAACCCTAGCCACGTTTTGGAGTGGAGTCTTAGTTGCTCTGGGTGTATTGTTGCTCATACATTGCAGTTTGTGTGAATCTCTTGTGAGATCCTTGAGGAGCTTTCCTTCACATAAACTTAGGGTTTTCTAGGTAGAGATATTTTTCAATACCTTGATGATCAACTCAGTTGCTGCCATTGGAACTTAAAGAATAACAAGCGTGGGTGCTTGTAGTTGATTGGAGAATCCAAGAAAGAAGGAGTCCGTGGATTCGGAGCTTGTACGTGGTCGTGTCAGTAAGTTCTACTGGTGGGTAGCATTAGGAAGTCAAGCGGGGAGCTTGTAAGTCCTTTTGTATGAACTTCGATTCTTTTGCATAGTGGATTCAAGTTTACCTTGAGGATAGCTAGGTCAAATCCTCCCCAGGTTTTTACCGTGTGGTTTCTTGGGTTATTATATCATTGTGTTATTTACTTTTCCACTGCTTTATATTCTTGATATGATTATTTGATTGTGTTAACCTAGATTTGCATAATTTGACTAAGTTAATCACTTAGTTAAATAAACTAGGTTAATCCAATTGTTGTTTTAAGGGGTGTAAAAACCTTTCATGTATGAATAGCATTCTCAAAAGGAAGCCTGTCAGTGATCCCCCTAGCTCTCTCCCCACCAATATGAGTCTCCATCATAACCAAGATTGCTGGATTATGGATGCGGACCAGCTCTTTAACATAATTTTGGAAGTTGGGCTTCAGCGCCCCCCTACAATTCCATATTATTACATTCATAATGACATAATGATCAGGGATGGAGCACTCCTTACTCAGACGGCATTTGCATCGCCTCCACCGTCAAACTCCATCCGGTCTGTTTCTACCATTCCCTCATCTGCCCTGTTCCCAACCTCATCTCCATAGGACACGGATGACCCCACAGCTTCATGCCCATTAGGAAAGGCTGTAAGAGCTTCATGACACACTTGCTACCCATTACCGAGGTTGCAATTGGCTACCATTCCGCTTTGAACAGCTCCTTTTTCTTGCACACCGAGAGTCTCAGCCCGGATGATCTCCCTACCCATACAATCACTTTCATCTGTAGCACCGTCCACTTCCAATCCATCTTTAACTTCAGTTTGACCTATACCACACCCCACATTGAGATCAATCGGGTCTTCACAAAAAGCATGTCTGGGCTGATTACCCATCGCTGACCAAGGCTTAGCATTGAACTGGAATTTCAAAGCATCTTTCCGTTGTTGGTCACTATCAGCGCTGGACAGGGTAGTCCCTTCATTTGGCACAAACTTAAATAAGCTGACTGAGAGAGGTGGGTGTTGTGTGTTACTTCCTTCACCGGTGCCTAGAGACCAAGCTTTGTGTAACCTGGCCCGAGCAAAGTCCTTTTTACCCTTCACAAAGGCCTTACTAAAACCTTTCGAGCTCACACCTTCTTTTGCTTTCCGGTTACCTGGGTTCTCAAGCCCAACAGATATTGGGCCATCTTCTAGTGTGTGTTGGGCTTGGTGATTGGACACCTTTCTCAGGCCTTGCAAAACACTTCCCAATTGGGCCCCATTAATCATACCTGACGGTGAGTGCTTCCTTTTGGCCTCCCTTAATGTTTTAGTGCTATTATCCGATTTAGCTGGCCCATCAACATTCGTGGAATCAAGCCCACGCATCCCATGCACTTGTCGTGACTGACCAATTGCTTGTGGGAGCAACGTTCCACTACTTCTAGTGCTTTTTGTCTTTTTGCGAGTGACCACAACCCACGGACCGTAAATCCCATCAGACGCCTCCTCATGCTCTGCATGCAGCATGCTCATTGTGGGCCCCTCCTTGTCCTTTGCCACGTCAGGAGCATGCCAGCTGCATGAGCCCGATACCACCCCACGATCTGCCTCCGTCACCGTCGATTTTGAAGAGGATTCTCGCCGGATGGTGAACGGACAGTTTTCCTTACGGTGTCCTACTCTTCCACAATCAAAGCAGAGCCTATGAATCCCTTCATATGAGACTAACTGTTCAACCTTCCCAATCAAAATGCCTGTTACGAGTGGCTTAGTAACATCTATTTGTACGCACAGTCTCACGAACCTACCACAAGTTTCAGACGTAGTGTGTGTATCAATTCGCAGAACAGTACCAACAGTCTTACCAATCTGCACAAGGGCCTCCTCATTGTAATATTCAATCGGTAACTCATTGAGCCTAATCCAAACAACTACAAATGAAACATTAGCCGTCGCCGGGCGAAAATCTGGTTCCCAAGGTCTAATGGAGAGAAAATGCTCACCAATGAACCATGGCCCTTTCTTGAGTATGGAATCATAATCTTCTCTCAAAGAAAAGCGGGTAAGAAAGAAACCATGCCCCAGGTCTACACATTCCAACCTTCCAGCTGGTTTCCAAAGCGACAACAACCTATTATGAAGGAAGGTGAATTCCACAGAGCAACCAAAAACCTTAACTATGAGAGCTCTTTCCCATGGTCTCCGGATTTTCCGTTTAAAGTCCTTGGAGAACTTTACCGCCGCAAGTCCTTCTCGCAGAGCATTTACCTCTCCTTCATCTGAATCAGACTCATCTTCCATTCGATTCACAAGATTAAAAGCCTGGGAAAAAGCACCAGGAATCTCCCCTATGAGTTTATCCTTAAAGGATGTTGCTCGATTCCAAGGTCCATAGCAATGGCTGGGAGACGATGGCATTGAATCCTTCGCGGAAGCCTGAGTGGTTGACGTCCTTTACCTTCTTGTTACTATGTGCGAGTTCTTCTTGTTCTTCCCGAGAGAGAGCAGGGAGCTTGCGAGGTTCTTTTCTTTCTCTTTATCTCAGTTCATCACTGCTAAAATTCAAATGGTTGCCATCGTAAATGACTATCTTAAAAGAAATTGATAACATTGAAGGAATGAGAGACATGCCTTCTTCAACGGTTCAACCATTGTTATTCAAGCGCTTGAAGAGAAAATACATCACGTGCACAATAATCAAGGACAGAGCCAAAACTTAGAGTTAGGGGGCGGCTTTCCTATTAGTTGTGTGCAGTGACTTTGACCTTCAACTTTGTTGCTACTTAACCGCTTAGCTGCTAGTTGTTTAAAATTTTTTAAATGATCAAATTGTTTGTTTTAGGCAATATTGGTTGAGTAGGCTTAATTTTTTTTTTAGTTTTACTATTGGTAATTTTTGTTATTGTATTAATTTTTTTGAGCTTGTATATTTCTTTTTAGATTTTAGACTTATAAATATTTTTTAATGGTCTTTAAAATGAGGAAAATGTTTGAACTACAAACTTTTTTACAAATTGTTGATAATGTAAGTGATGAGCCCAAATGCGAACCAATAAGAATTTGATACCTTAACAGTTTGTAAAAATGTTATAGAAAATTTTTTGACTATAACAATATTTTTAAAAGAATCAATGATATTTTTAAGGGTGCAAAAATGTAATTTTCTAAAACAAAATTGCTAAAATTAGTACCCATATATATAATAATATTTAAAAAAAAAAATTGGGATCCAACCATGGCTCTGTCCATGTGCACAATGATGACCTTAATATAATACCTTCCAATAGCAAACACACCAAATGCACAATGTTAATCTATGTAATATGTTTGTGCATATGAGGTGTATGTTATGAAAGGGTATTAATGATATTGATATGTGGATCTAAACACATTTTTCAAAAAATAAAATTTGAATTTTATGTTAATTTGATGGAAAATAGTAATGGAGGGGCACATTGCTATATTTTGAACTAAATGAAGGACATTGAAATGGTCCTATACTAGTACTCAAGGGGGAAAGTGAAATTTGCCAAAAATTTTGTTTAGTAATTTGTTTTTGGAAAATTAATTTGAATTACAAAGTACAAACAACATTCGAAAGTGTTAAAAATAGATTTTTTTTTTTTTTTTTTTTTCCTTTTTGAAAGGGAAAATATGTTTTCTTAAATTTAATGATTCCCAAACAATTAATTTTCACGTATGATCATTTCCATTGTTACGAGATCAATTCATTTTTTTATAAAAAAATATATATATATATATATATACATACATCAGGTTAATTCACCTTATTAATAGTTTTTATGACTCAAAAATTAGAGTTGTTGGACGAGTATTGTTAAATTACCGATTGTCCAAAAAAATTTAACTTATTAGAATATGGTAAATTTAATTATTTAACCACATGCTTCTAGCACTTTCTCTTACGTATGAGCCAAAATTATATTTTAATATATGAGACCCAACACCTGCGTATCATTCCTTATGTACCAATACCTTCAAGGTTTTCTAATTTTTTACGAAGTATTTATATGATAGTCAATCATATAGTCAATGAATATTGTCTATAATTTGTCGACTTCACCAATTACATTTTGATTAGACACAGTACAGGTTGATCTTAGGGATATGGATATGACATTTGTGGCATGACTTCCTGGTCTCTTGTCCTCTCTTTAACTTTATTATCAAAACTCGGACCCACGAAATTAATAGGAAATTTCAAATTTCAATATGTAACCACTAACCAATTCTTACGACTACTAATCCATAAAGTCAGCTCTATGAATCTTTTTGTGTTTAGTAATGAGGTCTCTGATAATTATGGAGACAAGCTACAGCCAGTGTATATATAATTATTGTCATATCTCAATGAAATTTGGTGAGAGTGGCTGCATATATGGTGCATTAACCTTGACTAATTCAACATTTATCAGCACGTGAACGTATCATAGTGGAAAAATAATTGACCCTTTTTGCAATTTGTTATCCGAAGTGGAGCTTTTTTATGGCATAAAAATTCCAATCCATCTAAAGTGGACAGTGACGCCCTCAAAGCAACAAGAGGAACAATTTGGAGGTTGTGTTTTGTAGGAGGGCAAAAGACCGGCCCATACCAAGCCCAAGCCGAGCACCTTCGAAGTTAAGATTGGCCCAAATCTAATCAATACTGACTAGGTGAATGTCGAATTGCTATATAGAAGGGGCGCAATCTTGGCAGCAGGAGTGCTTAAACAAATGCCTATTGTTTCCAAGGATAGAAGGTAGTGTCTTGGGAGAGTCTGCCAGCAAAATACAAGATTCGGCGTCAATCACAAGTTACTAGAAAATCATTTCAATAGCACAATCATGAGTCCCACTCCTGATACATGATTAGACACGCTGAAATAATAGCTTGGACCTAGAGAGCAACTTAGGTCTCACGAGTGAAGGGTCTCACACACGTCCAGAATATTCCATCATCATGATGGGTCCACTATGAGGAGGGAATAAAAATGAGAGAGAGGATCAGAATAAAGGGATCAGAATCTCACTGGAGAGAGAAACACCAAAGAAAAGAGAGAAATTAGAAAACAGTAAGTGGAAAAGGTGATCTAGCTCAGGACACCCAAATGGACACCTTGGCTCTCTAATATTCTCCTCAGATAGTCAAATTTCTAGCAAGAAATCACCACATAATTAACCGTTCCAAGTCAACATTCTTCAGCCAAGCTTCTTTTGGGATCTCCCATTATTGGCTAAACCCAGAATGAAAAAACAAATTAATTGGGGGTTCTGGCCCGACGAGCCCAAGGTCATTGGAAATTAACCATCACATGTTTGATGACAATTGTGTGAATTAATTAGGGTTTGCTTCTATCTTCTCCATTTAGAATTTAAGGTTCTATTTTTTTATGAGTGGGAGGGAGATTAATATTTTTACTTGGTCTAATATGAGAATTGTAAATAATCAGTTTAAGTAAGATTAAATAAGAAAAAAAAAGAAAGATTAACACATTGATTTTGATGTCATTTGACAATGTGCCTACATTCGCGGTGACAGAAGTTATCAATCCACTATATAAAATGCTAGGGTTATAACTTATAACAATAACATAATTAATTCTATCATGTACAAATCCTCAAAATATCCTTGATGTTAGGCTCTTTGACCCAATTGGCGCACCAACAAATATGAGCCAATTAATTCCAATAAAGGTTGGCTAGAATATTTAATGTCAATCTACCAAAAGAGAAAAGCAAAGAATAATTAATTAATGTCAAAAGAGCCAAATAAATTGCAAATCAATTTTGTAGCCGTAAGCTGGAAGAAATTATAGAGTTCTCTGGTAGACTACGTCACTTGTCCACCATTCCACTAAAAAACTTTCACTTGTTTAAAATTGCTGAGTCAGTAATTAATTTCTGTTTAAAATTTTTTTCTAACTAACGATTTTAAACAAGTGGCAGTTTTTTAGTGGAATGGTGGACTACATCACTTGTTCACCACGTGAATCTTATAATTTCTCGTAAGGTGGAATCAGTTTTTGTTTTTGCACCACTTCATTTATATAATTGCATTCCCAAACAAGGAAATTATTTACATTCACACCCAAAAGATAGCTGCAATTTTATGAATAATGAACAAAGTTCAAGTTTAAAAGCAAGAGGTGCTAATGGAAAAGAAGTTGAGAGAAAGACTCTTGGAAGTTGGTATTAATGTGATTCAGATACAACCTACAGGTTATTGATAATAGAGTCATGAAAAATCTCTCCTCCCTCCTCCTTTTTTGAATGATAGAATATTTTCCAAATAGTCTTATTGTGCTCGTGATCTAGACATCACTTGTGTAATAAAAAAATGACAAATGCAATCACTTACAAGGTCATCGATATAGTAATGTAATAGTTTCGATTTATGATTATGGTGCAGGGACAAAGCTAAGAATTTAGTTTATGATACCAAAGCATAAACAACAATTTTTTTCAGAATTCTAGACTTAACTTACCATATACAAAATAAAATTAATATCCATTCAATCTTAACTATATATAAATAAAATAAAATAAAAAACAAAATAAGTGTTACTCAATACATTTGAAATCAATTATTTATTAAAATAATTTCTTTTTCAATGTACGAAATCAAATAGTTGTTTTTAAAATAAACTTTATTTTTGTTGTGAAGCCTAGTTTTGAAGTACCCTCAATACCATAATAACATTTCAAAAAATTTCTGCAATGATAACCTCAAATCATAGTGGTAATTAAGTTTAGAAGAATATTCTAACATGAATTGAAAAGGTATATTGTTTGTCAGTGCACTACAAGTGCATCCGTAGACTATTTTTTGTTGAAAAGGTATATTGCTTGTAGCAAATATGAGGTTCAAAGTAAGGTAAAAAGAAGAGTGTTTTAGAATTTTGGGTGGTTAGCCCGAATTCATGATTTGTACACTGATATTATGAACACTGACAAATTTAATTTGTTATTTTCACAAGAATATAAATGGTGCGCGCGGTCCATGTTTGACCACATGTCATATGAGAAAGAGACATCAATCTGCACGAGATCTTGAAGAGGACTGTTAAAAGAATTTGTATTCACACAGGAAGTCATATAAAGTTTGTTTAATAGCTAGTTAAAATATGCAGGTTCCCTTAACTCAATAATTAAATTTTTTGGAAGTCGAATAAATGATCTAATTCAAATTCTTTCTTACCCTACTAATAAAAAATAATAATTATAAAAAAAAAAAAAAATTTACCACATTTTTACAATAAATTTTAAAGTGTTCAATTATTATTCGTCTTTATTAGTAGACAAAAAAATAACTCCAGTAATAAATTCCTAAGTGGTAAGTTGTGAAAATATGAGTAACGAAGTATTTCTCTTAAATTTTTTCCATCTATAGAAAGGTATAATCCATATATTTTGAATAGTAATACTGTTTCTTTTTTGCTTTCTCTTTAATTATTTATTTTAATGGTGTTTTTGCAAGCAATTTAGCTTTTAAGATTCAAGGAGGACTATGTTATGGCAGTCATTTTAGAAAGTTCATACAATCAAACGCTAAAAGTAATAGTGTCGAACCATGGTCTCCGCCGCAAACCTTAAATCTAGTCAAGTCCCTTTGTTTTTTTTTTCCCCCAAATTTGTCTCTTCCTTTGTTCCAGCTTCTAGGAAGTTGGAAACCCTAAGATCTTAATTAACTAAGAAAGCCTATAAAAGGAGATATTGTTATACATTAAGAATCATACTCTCTCTCTCCCTCTCTGATCAATGCAAATGGACAAGCATATGAATCACCATTTTCAAGACGACCCTAACTTTAAGAGCCAAAAACCAACCAAAACTAAGACAAAACCCATCAAGATAACCTACATATCGAGTCCAACGATGGTCAGAGCTTGTGAAGCATCTGAGTTCCGAGCAATAGTTCAAGAACTCACGGGCAAGAACTCCAGTATAAGTCCTGATTTTGATTCTTGTCCAATGGTCACTGAAGAAGAACCAAGCCAGGCTTTCAGTTATGACACTGCACATGAGACTGATAGAATTACACCCATAGAGCATGATCCTAGCAATGAGCAGACCAGCAAATCATGCACTGTGATTACAACTGTAGTAAAAGAGGCTCCTCCATGATTCTAGCATTATTAAATAGAGGCGCATATCACTCTTTCTATTCTAGGAAAGCTAAGATTGTGGTATTCCATATTTGTTGTATATTTACTTGATTGTAGTCATCTTGTACAAGTCAATAAAATGGACTAGAAACATTCTGTAATTGATTATATATAAGATATAGAAGTCTTCTCTCTATCTCAACCCTGTGAGATAGAATTTCTCAAACTTCTTTAGAGACAAGCTCTAGTAATAATGGGCTTTTAGACACTTCGTCTTTGCTAGAGTTTGATGAAGGTTCAATAAAAAAAAATATAAATAAAAAAAAAAAAAAAAGTGTTTGATGAAGGTTATTACTTTGGAGAGAACTTTCGCAGAGGGCATTTGAATTTCAGTCTCCTTGTGATTTTGTTTAAGCGGATATATGTTTTATTTTTTATTTGGAATTTTTTAAAGGTTATTTACCTTTGAATTTTTGTTACTAGTTTTTATTTTTTATTTTTTATTTAATAGAAACATAGTGAGGGGAGTTAGTAGGATCTGAATTATAGACATGAGACATTATAAAAAATGTCATTACCATTTGGTTGTATCACTTGAACGCTTGTTATAAGTTAGGGTACGTTTAGTACACTGAATGGAGATTACGACATGAATTGTAATCTTTATTATTAGTAATAAAATGTGTTGTAATGTAATAACTAAATATATTTATTAGTTTGGTTGTGAGTTATAACATTAGAATGAAACTGAATATTTATTTTACGAAATATCTTACTCATACAATTATATCTCCTTAAAAATTGTTATTTTTAAATTTAAGAGAGATATGTGTTATTTTTATGATTTTTTATTTTTATAATTGTTAGATGTATATGAAAAGTTTGTTTATTTGGAAATATATTAAGTTTTAAAATTATTGCATTTACTAAGGAATAGCTAATACAACATTTTAAAAAAGAATAGTTATTCATCATTTTGAAAAATAACTATTCATAAGGAATGACTATTCCTTGTAATAAAAACATAACCAAACTAAAGAATAATTAAACCATAAGAATAACTATTACATTCAGCGCCTATTACAGTCTACCAAACATACCCTTATTCACTAATGAGGGATATAATGCATACAAAACATTCATTCTAGCCTCTTAACCTTTGTATTATTGTTTATTTTGACACTTCTCTAATGCTTAAATATTTTTTATTAAAGATACTTTAAAAAAATCAAAACATTTTGTCAATATTTACAAAATTTATCAATTTTAATATTTATACATATTAGGGTTATAATTAAAGTTCTCACTTTAAATTTTTGAATTGGTTTATAGTATATTTTTGTATGTAATAGGAATATAGTTTATAAAATATTGTTTCGGCCCTTAAATTTTGCATGAAGTTGTTTCCATCACTAGAGTTTTAATTATTATTATTATTATTATTATTATTATTATTATTTGGTTCATAAACTATTAAAAATGTTTTACAATCTGTGATTCTCTCCACTCTGATTAAATGTTATTATACATGTCTAATTATGTAGAACTATTTTAGCATTAGAGAATTTGACTTATCTAATATTGACCATTACATTTAAAAAAGAAAAATGAACATACATGAGAGGAACAAGTGGCACAAAAGCCACCCGCAATATGAAAGTTTTTTTTTTTTTTAAGTTTCATGACAAATATATATATATATATATATATTAGTTCAGAAACAACGAACAAACTTCATGCAAATTAGATTATAATTGGACAAACTTGCTCCCCAACTGATTTGGAAGAATCTTTTTCAAACCATAATGTGGCGACTTATAAAACCGTTAACACATATTATTTAAACAAATCACATAACTTATTAAATAGGTCATGTAATTAAAAGTATACATTATTAACTTTATCAATCTTCAAGTAATGAGTTAGAAGAACCTTCTTCTAAACTGGATTGAAGGTAAACTTTTTTCATAATTAAACAAATACTTGTCACAAAATTATAGTGTATTTTTAGATCTAAAGAAACTTGACATTTAAATTAATGGGAAATTAAGACACTTGACACAAAATAAGAGTACAATTAAAATTTAATTTAGATTCTTAAATAAATTTCCACTTTAATATTATGTAGACATGGGCGGTGCCATGTATAGTTCAGGGGGTTCATTTGAACCCCCTGAGCTAGCAATTTTATTTATTTATTTATTTTATATATATAATATATTTTGTTTTTTTTATTTAACCCTCTAAATAAAAATTTGAACACTCTGATTCTAATTTTTTTTTAAAACTCACTTGAAATAAGTTTAATTATGATCATCTTAACAATATTTTGATCTTTTTAAATACAAAAAAATACCTAACAACAATCCAATTTATCTAAAATCTAGGAGAAATAGTAAGCCCAACAACAAAGTAAATTTTTTTTCCATCTAAAATTGTTTTAAAAAACCCATTTAGATCTTAATAAATTTGAAATAAACTAATGAAAAAATTCATAGTTTACATTGTAATATCTACATTGTTCTAAACAAATGTGTACAATATTATATAGTTTTTGCAAATGTGTATGGTATAATTATCTATAATATAAATCATACATTAATAATACAATGTAAACATATAATCGTCATAAACTAATAAATAAAAGTATTTTAAGCAGTAATAATTAAAATTCACTTAACAACAACAATTAACATGTTCATTATATTAAGAAAAAAATATGTCAAATGAACTTATAATTTATTTTTTATTCTATTACTAGTACGTACTATAGACAAATTTGTAATAAGAAAACCATTCATATTTTACTTAAGATGTATCTTCTTACTAACCTCCCAAGGAAAAAATCCTAGAGCCGCCACTGTATGTAAATAGATATATAAATGAGAAACATTAATATGTTTTTATATCATTATCAAATACTCAGTTATTAAAGTAAGGTGGGGTATTTCGTGAATTCAAAATCACTTGGTATGTGTTATTTACCAGTAAAATAATACTCATTTATTAAAAGTGTTAATATCTCAATTGGAAAATATTATGACTTTGTAATTTTATGTCAAGTTTGTAGCGTGTGTCAAAGTCGAAGTTCAAAAATCCCAAGATGAAGATCAAAAGAAGAAAATTTTTCAAGAGTGATCTGTAATTTCAACAACTATTTGATTGTTGCTCGATCAATTGAAGGAGGAATTTTTTATTAAGTTAGCTATTATCTGAATCAGACATGTTTTAATTAAGTTAGCTACTACCTCATTATTTGTGTGTTACACGCAATCGTAGAAAATACTTATTATAACCCAACTTTAGAAGAGGTATCATAGTGGAATATACTATCATCGAGCATCAAAAAGAGAAAAAACTCAAATCTAGGTTTTATAACATTATATTCAATGGTGTAATATTTTTAGTGATCAAAAGCTGAAGTCAGAGTCTATCATCCTAATACTATTGTAGCGGAAGATAAATTTTCAAGGTGATTCTTGGAGTTTGTCAGAGAATTTGATCATGATCACAGATACGGTTCAAGAGAGAAGAAATTCATATAGAAGAGTTCCAAATGTCTAAAGTTGGTTTTGATACTCCTGTGTATTGCTTGATTTTTCATATTTGGTTTATATTATGGTTTTGGTTAATTGAGTTCGACACTTAACCACCAAATTGATTTATCAAGCAATTGTTAATTAGCCCCTAAAAAAATCAATTGTTAATTAATCCGGATAATTAACAAAGAGATTTATAAAATTTTCAATAATGCTGACATTATTTTTATTTCATATACCTACCGAATTATCGTAACAAGCACACATGTACCATATATTACTACAAAAAATCTATTGATTTTTGAGGTCCTAAGAAAATGGAAATTGTTTTGCAAAATACATTTTTTTAATAAGCAAAAATAAAAACTCTTCAAGCTCTATGTGAGAGTGAACATAACTAATCATAATACTCTACCTCAACAAGTTCCAAAACATGTGAATTTATTGTATCTTATTTTTTATAACGAGAATTAATGCTTTCATTATTGACTAAGTTTGAAGATTTTTTTTTTCACAATTGTTAACATGATCTGTAGATTTTTTTTTTTTTTTTTTTGAGACCTGTAGTAGTTGGAACAACATTTTTACCTGTATCTGTCAGTATGTCACCAACATAATTTCTACCTTGCAACAATCAATCACATCACAATCGGTCATACGCGGTAGAAAAAAAAAAAATTTTCCGTTTTATTAAATTCCTGAGAAAAAGACAACATTGTCCCTACCACACTAGAAATTAAATTTTAAATAAAAAATAAAAGCAACTTCCGCTATCTGCCTTAAAAAAGGAGAAAAAAAAATATAAAAAGAAAAGGCAGAAAGAAAAAAGGGACACAGTCACACAGGGTTGGGGTGTAATTCTATGCTGACCGGAAGATATTATTATTAGTATTTTTTTTTTTTTTTTTTGGCTAAACAAAGACTTGTATTAAAAGAACATATTATCAGTGACACCAAATACTGTGTTTGTCACATAATCTTCATGTGAGATCTTTAGTGGAGTAAGAGTGCACTTGATAATTTCACTATTTTCTAGATTACTCAATTAAGTAAATCATGTTTCAGTAACTACTTTTGTTAGTAAAAATGTTTCTTATATGGAAACTAGATGCTGAATTAGACTTCCATTAGGCTCGTAAAAATGTTGTGCCACGAAGAGAATTAAAACAGGAATAGCTCTATTTAACTTCACCTAAGCTTCGAACTTGACATTCTACTCAATCAGCTAGCTAGTTGGCTCAACTTGTTGTGCGAAAGCGAGCATGCGCATGCAGACAAAGGCCATGTCTTATTAGTATAAATTTCCTAGTTCCTCAAGAGAGAGCTAGAGCAAGTAGACTAAAATGCCTGGGATTTGCATATCTCGGAATTCATTTATGAATTGTGAGGTTTCAGAATACTAAAATAGTATATATTAAGAACATAGAAACTCATCCATAACTAATGAAAAGCATAAATAAACTTAATAAAGTGACCAACATTAAGACACATCACATTACGACCTACAAATTTACATGATACACTACCATAGGATGCATTCTCACTACTTAAAAAGAACATCATTGCAGAGGTGTCAGATAAGATGACAAAAGTACATTATGCAGCAAGTTCCTCTTGCCCCCCCCCCCCCCCCCCCTAAGTTCATATTTCTCACCTATGTCTACTAGGTTCAGATGCTAACCAATACTTTGTTCTTCATTCTTACCTCTCAATTCCCATCATCAGCAGCTTTTAAGTAAAGCGTCTCACCCCCATCATGGCTTGTGGAGCTTCCGCCTCGCCCTTCAGCAGACCCAGCACTCCCAATATCTTGCTTGCTCCCACCGGCCATCCCCCTACCACTCTGCAAGCCTTCTCCAGTAGAGCCACGACCAAAATCAGCAAAGCCACCAACCCCGAGTGTCCCACTGCCTCCTGCATGACTAGCATCACTTTGCAGCATGTGAAGCCCTGAACTTCCACTAGAATTCATGCCAAGCTGGCTGTGTAAAGCTTGCTGCTGTTGCAGTGCTGAATATGGCTGCTGGCTGTACAACATGGAGGAGCGTGCAGCCATGAGCGATTGTGGTGTCATCTGTTGAGCCTGTTGGTGCTGCATGTAGTGCGCTCCTGGCTGCATAATGCCACTTGGAGGAAACTGCATTGCCAAATAGTATTAAATATAGTGGCATTTAACTTTATGAATCCCTCAAGCTTTGTAAGCCTCAAATTTGCAGTGATTAATGCAAGAATGTATTACAATGATGAAAAAACACTGCTTGTGATGTTAAAAAAGTAAATTGGCCATAGTGATTACTCAATGCACATGAATTCTGATATAAATTCAATTAGGACAAAACTTAGATACAGCACCTTAGGTGTTATTCCTTAAGTTCTCCTCTTAAGATTCAGTCACATGGCTACTAAACTAAAAAATACACTTCCATCTCATGAGAAAATATTCACATGGCAAAATCTTAAAAGAAGAACCTAAGAAGTAGCACCTAAGTATTGTACCTAAGTCTTGCTCATTCAATAATATATGAGGACACACATGATAAGATATACAATCCAACAAAAATTTAATGAATTTTAAAAATATATATATCATGTGATTAAAATGGTTTTAAATGCAAAAGTAAAAACAACAGAACCCCATTATTTATTTAATAAGCAAGACATCAAACATGGGTCCAGTTACAAGTTTCACCTCAAAATCTAAGAAGGCAGGCTCAAATAAATAGTGCATCGAAAGTTACAAAAAAAAAAAAAATGCATAAGTTTAAAATAGAAATGTGGACTGTACCTGACCATGCATGGTTGGGGGTTGGGGTTGAGAATCTGCAATTGCCGCCAGGTACATAAGGTTTCGCTGTAGCCTTGCCTGGTTCCTGCAACAATAGAGAGAACTTATCGGCCCTTCTGGTATTTCAAACATTAAAAATTTATGGCCTGCTTACTTCCAACTATATATTGCTCCTGCTGCAAGTCTGGCTGGTGTTTATATGAATGAATTGACTTATGCAAAGCTTCAATCATTATACTAATGAATTAATGAATTAGTACAGCCAATTTCAATAAAGTAAAGGAAAATGATAAGGCTACTACAAATTTTACTACATAAAGCTTACAAACTAATGTGGTAATGAATGTGATTAGTGAGTTTCAACCACCTAATAAATGATTTTTTGGTGATACATCAATTTGTAAGCTCCATGTAAAACTTGTAGCAGCCCCAGCATAACTCTAAAGTAAATATGCAAGCTATTCAACATTTAAGTAAAATTTACAAGACATTCGACGTTCTTTTTGCCATTTCAATCAAACCAGAATTTCTCTTGATATAAACACTAGAAACACGATTATCGTTAGATTGGATGCATATACTAACCAAGGATGCACATGAGAAATTTTCTAGACAACCTAAATAATTCCTAATGAATAACCCAAGTGGCTAGTCTTTGATGCACGTGTGGCAGTACTATACTTCTAGCAAAAAGATGCAGAACAATATAATAGCATTCCTCTAGAGGAGTGTTTCAATTTTGTGTTTAAAGTCACAAACATCCAGTCACTAATGAATTAAATGTCACGTTATGGTTACCAGAACTAGACTAAATTTCTTTCTTCAACAAGTAATCAATACTGCAAATGATAAGTATTATGGAAGTTATGACAATGCAGCAGTTACAGAAACCTTTCAAGCCTTGGACTTGATTGCTTGGCAGAGAAACACAAACCAAAAGTACTGAGACATTCCCCGCACAAGCCAATGTATTTTAGTAAGTGGCTCAGTACCAAGTTATGAAAATGCCAGACAAGCAAAACCACATTTATCAAATTGGAAAACTAAAAAGATTACTGCTTACTCTGCACACTCGCTCATTTTTCCCGAATTCTGGCTCTCAACAATCTTCAAAATTAGTGACTTGTTCTCATCCAGATACTGCATGTATAAACAATGAAGTTAGGAAGAATTTAGCAGCAATGATACAATTAATATCCAGGAAATAGCAATCAACAATTATAAATGTCAAGAACACATTATTTTTACTTGTACCAAGGAAATTGCTCATGTAATTATTCTGAAAAGCTAACAAAAGAGTGCAAATTTAAAAGCAATTCGCTCTGATTTTTTTTTTTTTTTTTTGAGGGGATCACTCAATTCATGTGAAACACAGTTTTTAATTGGAAAAATGAAACTCAAACAATAATAATAAATTACCAAATATAAAATCATAAATCTAACAAAAATCCACAATTGAATGAGATTTAACATCCCATTTTATTCTCACTTCAAGCTCATGAATTTCCACTATTATACCCATGCAAATTATATAAATTTTCTCATTATGACTACAACTTCATGACTACGTAAGCTATAAAACATTTTCATAGCTCATTGGTTAAGCTTTGTTTTCTTTTGAAATCTGGCTAAGAATTTGCTTTGGTCAGCAGGTTAAACCTCCCACTTAATAATTTTTGAAATATGCATCCGATTAATCCTTGTTCTTTTTCACATTGAATTGTTTGAAGGAGCTGTTGAACCTATGTATTGCAGCTTTACTTTACCAAAAACATAAATCAAACAACTGAGATGTACCTTCCGTATTGCTGTATGATTAAAACATGCTGAACTTCATGGTTACACCAATAAATGACTAGGAACTAAAAGGGAAAATTTGTATGGGATAGCATTATATAGACCCAGTTCATATAATTTATCTTAGGGTCTTAAGCTATGAGTAACAAAGTCAGAAATATCCGCTGCAAAGTGAAGTCATCACGCAAAAACATCATTTCAGAAACTAAAATTTAAAACCTTTCTTACTTTCAGATTGATATTTGATCACCCATCTCAAGAAGCTCCACCTATTATATGAGATGTATCTTCAATGATCTAAACCATAGGGAGCAAGACCCTTTGAAATTTTCCATCCATTATTGGCAATACCATAGTTGGTGGCTACCAGTCTCCCGCACAATCTCTCCATAACAATTTCCTTAAAAGAGCAAATCTTAAATCCAATCCACCATTTAATTTCCATACTACCACCTTGCTGCGGTACTAAAAGGAACTAGTTTATTCCCGCTTGTTAGTTAAATCTATTGTGCAGGAGCAAAGAAATAATGATAGATTCCATTATTAGCCTCTAAGTAAAATCTTTAGAACTGCAACCCATAGAAAAAAAAATGATTTGGCAAACCTCTAGTCCTCATGAGACATGGACTCTTCAAAATGTGTGAAATGCCAGTAACAAAAATTCGAGACATGGAAATGAGGACAAGACAAACACTTGAAAACGTCCTAGATGGGAAAATACTCATCAAGTGTATGGAACAATGTAAGACAGGAACAAATTGTTAACTCAAAAATAAACTCAGTTACATATCTTGTTAAGCTTTATGGCAATAAATCTTCAATGTTATTAAACGGTCCGTCTAGTATGCTATATATTCATTTAAACCCTAGGCTACTGAATAAGAACACTTGGACAAGTTACAAACTGATTTAACTGTAATAGCGTGTTCTAGGAGCTTAGGCTAAGACAAATCTGCCACAGCACATGAAACTTCTGCTTGAGTGTAACATAGCCTAGCATTTGTGTAGTATACAGATGTGCAAGACCATAACACTTTGCTCATATACAGCAATGCACAAGTTTGTTTTGTCAACCTAAGTTTTAGTAGGTGCCACTTTGGCCACCCAAGAGACACTCCATTAGCACCCATCACATCTAAAGTCAAAACATGCACATATGGATCATGTGCTTAAAGAAAAAGTAACACTTTGCCCACCTACAATTTAAAATGGGTGCACTATATTTATTTGTATGCGGTTGTGGCTATTGGTTGCAGTCTGTTTAATGTTATAATTTAGCAGATACTAAAGGAGTGGACTTCATGTGGGTATAGTGCCATTTTCCAAACCACATGTTGTCAAACCAAACTTGCCCCATACTACTAATGGAGAGAGAGTATAGTTTGCAATAAATAAAATAAGGGCACCAAATTAGAAAAAACTATTTTTAATTAATACATAAAGGTTAAATATCTTTATGCATATTTTGGACCCATTCAACAGAGTAATATTCTTATAATCAACAACATAATAGAGACATTATAAATTTTACATGGAGGACTTATGTTACCTAACAGAAAAATGAATCCATATAATGATGATCAAACCATTCCATGTTCTATGATTATTACACTTGACTCAAACATCAATTTCTCACTCAAAATAGATATATCAAGTAAAAAATTTCCTTAAATTCCAGACAACATGAAAATGCTATTATGTGCAGCATAGCACATGGGCACGCGTCTATGAAGGTGGGTTTGGTGCATCTTTTACAGAAGAATTGTGAATAATCATCATAATCAAACCAAAATTTCTTAGTCAATGTCTCAGGGGACACTCATTTTTCCACTCTGCCTGCTTAATCATAAGCAAAGCCCGAATTAGGACAATACCTCATCAACCATGGTAAGTGCTAAGTCATTCACATATTCACCAACAAGATTAAGCTATGCGGATGCTAGTATTACTCAGTAAAATTTCATATATATATCAGTTCATTTCTTGTTTTCATTTCCTACAAAGTTGCATACATCCAAAGCATTTTTAATACATTGAAGATAATCTCATACAAATTGATGCAAGATTAAACTTACGACAGACTTAATTTTATTTACATGGAATTGTAACAACCACAATTAAAATTTTATTGATACTTCACAACCCCCAAGAAGAAAAGCAAAAAAGGAACCTTTTAACTTTTATCAAAAAGGATTCTTACTACTGCACATTCAAAGGGCATAACCCAATTAAAAAGACTTTCCTTTGTATGGGTGGTTATCTGATTTAAATATGATTCCATATAAGCCTCCAAAATTATATGAGCCCAAATTCCAAATGAATGAAAATGTGACCAAATTGATCCTAGTTACTCTTTGAGGCAAAGTGGAAGAAGGGAGGAGATTCTCGAATGAGGGAAAGGATCAAACAACATTGAAAGAATTGAATGAGGAGCCATAAGAGATGAAAATCTCATGTATGATTCTGTAGAGTGGCAAGGGTGACTTATTAATAAACTTTTCTACTATCAACCCCAAAAAAGTTTACAAATAAAGATGAGTAACATACCATTAAACCACATCAGCCTATTATGCCAGAAAATGTAGTAACTAATTGTGATGTATCCAGATAATCAATCATGAAATGGATCAACACAAGACTTTCTACATAATAATGCAGTCAACTCTTTCAAGTAAGGTAGTAATCTAACTTTAGTAACTTACGATGCATGAGACCCTTCAAATTTATAACCAACAATGATGGAGAGCTTTGCATTTGGGTTAAAGGGTTAGCTGAGTTCAGTTGATTAAAGCCTAGTCAATTACCTGCTAGTTTGGCTTATCACTACAGTAGCTATCTCCCATCTCATATATCCCCCACCCACACAGCATTCCAAGTAAATGCAGGATTTGAAATCAACCCCCATTTGCAACCTAGTAAACTCGATTAGCTGAACTAGTGAACACCTTCAGAAACAACATAGTTTTATAGCATCCCTAACAATCCCCATCCCCTGACATTAGTGCAACCTCTCAAACATTTTAGCTTGATATGCAGCCACAGCAAACATCTAGATTAATTTCTTTTCCCATAACAAATTATGAATTGGGTCATCCTCCTCCTAAGAACACCCATCTTTTTTTTACTTTTTTTTTTTGGTTTAAAATTTCTCTCTTCATCTTCGTCTCCAGTTAGTACTTGGTAATTTGAAACTCTCGACGGGACTTCATGAATGCAATTCAGCTTTAAACTTCATGACCTAAACTAAATCCCAAATCAATTTATATTATACACTACAAATGCACGTAAGCAAACAGATCAGCAAAACTCACATATTAAATGAAATTAAGGATAGAAAATATGCAAGGATAATGCTTTAAAGTGTTATGTACTGCCCCTTGTTGGTCCCAAGGGACGGAGGAGTCTAGGTTAGCCGAAAGCCGGTTATCAGTTTGAATTGTCATAAGCCATCCATCCATAAAAAGAGACAAAAAGAATCCAACAGAAGTTTAAATGGCGGAATATCGTGATAATATAAGTACAATGGTAAGAAATTTTTCCTTTTTTTGAATGAGAGAATAAGTAATTAAGATAACAGTATTAGACAGGTAGGCTTAAACTTTTGAGTTAATTTTGTGTCCTAACATATTATATTTTGGTTTCACTTCAAGACTAAGTAAGGTAACATCTCCTAACAACTGATGTCAGAGTTGATGGTTGTCCTCCTCGCAATTAGTATGGGAACGGGATTAAGGTAGTGTCCCAACATATCATAATAAGGCCTCACTAGAAGACCACCTATGGTGCTATCTTCTAACAAGTGGTATCGGAGTTGATGACGACTGTCGTTTTCGCAGTACAAGAATGAATTAAGGTGGGGTCCCAACGCATTGCATTAAGGCCTCTTTTGGGGACCCTCATATGTCCCTAACAAATTTCCCGGTTCACTGCTCAACAGTTTGCATGTAAGTCGTAGCCATGAAAGACACCAAAGCATTCTAGGCTATCTATTTAAAACTAATGCTTGAAGCATAAGGAGTTAACATGAGATACCAATATACTGATCATGTTCATCAATATTAAATCCTACCTGTCATTATCATACCAACAAGTCAAATAACACGAACAATTTCATAACTTTTTTCACGAGAGGTGGTATATGATAATTAGTGCACAATAAAAGTAATGTCAGTTATGGGATCATGAAAATGATATTTTATCACTCAGCTTCGCAACTTAACAAATTATAAAATAAATTGTGAAAAATTTAATGTCCTTAGCATTTCTGGATAACACAGGATATACAATTTTTAAAGAACACGCAAAGATAAAAAAAAATAAAAAATAGACTATTCAGTTCTTTATGAGATACAATAAACAATGAGGATATAACACCAAACGCTACTAATCTCTGCCCCTATAACTATATTGGTAAATCATTTAAAATAGTTTAAGAAAGAAAAAGGCTTTGAAAGAAGCACCAAACCTGAACCTTAAGCATAATCAGAAACCAATAAAATACCCAAACAAAACAAGAAAACCTATTTACCATAGCCCACACACACTCATTTGAACTTCAAATAATAATTCATGCAATAGCAAAATAAAAATACCAGTTAATAACATGCATCCTAACTTTTAAACAACAAAAAAGATCCACAACTAGCACACAAAAAAAAAAAAAAAAAAAAAAAACCATTTTGAGTAGGTAATAAGGAACCATGAATAACAAAAATAGAACAAGCAGATAGAAGGAAAATGAAAACAACAACCAACAAAAACAAAACAAAATCAAACAGTGAATACCCATTTAGCCCAAGAAGCTACAGGATAAACCAAAAAGAAAAGATTCATCCAAAGAAGCAAGAAACAAAATTTGATATAATCCAAAGGGTAAAGAAAAAAGAGCCAAGAAAAGGCAGAGAGGCAAAGAGAAGGGAAGAAACCTGTTGAATGTGATCAGTTGTGACGTTGTTGGGGTAATAAGGTGCCATCATGGGCTGCATCTGCATCAGGTGCTGTTGCATTTCTCTCTAGCACAGTCCCGAACTCTTATCTCTCTCTCTCTCTCTCTCTAAGCAGAGCAACAGAACTGATAAAACACAGTCACTGCAAAGGAATGCAAAGAGAAATAGATACCCTTCTGCTCTTTTTATTTTTCTCTTCTATGACTATTACAAACTTACAAGGACGATAACAACCAACAATAACAACACCCCCACCAAGTGAGAGAGAGACCACAAGTTACTATTCTCTTTGGTTTTGGTTTTGGTTTTGGCTTCTCTCTTGTCTATCACGTGACCCTTGTTTTGAAGAGAGAGAAAAATTGAGTGAGAATCTGAGAGAGATTTAGTGGCATTTATTTGATGTATGTCACATTTAACATGACATGACAAGGTCTGTTGCTGCCTCAGTCCAACTCTTTTGGTCTCACTTTTTGGTTAGTGTGACGTTGTTGCTATGTATAAAGGAGATTCCTCTCTACTTCACTATACTTTCTCTCTTTCAACCCACGCGCTTTCCTTCACGCGCTCCGTTCACGTGGGCGGGCCTCTCTTGTGGGACCCAGACATACACTAACCCAATTTCGAATTTTATTTTAACCCAAAAAAAAAAAAAAAAAAAACCCAACTAAAAATGAATTTTTAAAAAAAATGTGCTTGAGATGTCACGTCAACTTAAGCTTGGGAATTTATGGAGAAAGGTTTTAGTCACAAAAAATTTTGATAAAATTTTTCAAAGCCGCGTTAGAAGTAAAAAAATAATAGATTATTTGTAATTAATAAAAAAGATAATGTGAGTAATTATTTATGCAACTTTTATCATAACTTCACAGCTGTGAAAAGTAAAAGTATGATCTAATTAAATCTTATTCTTTTTTTTTATTATTCATAATTTATTATATGACAAATTGTGATAAAAATTATCTAAATACTAAATAGTATAAATGATAATTTAAATCCGCACTCGTTGCTATCCACCTCAACCACTCTTAAAGTTTTACCCTCTCCACGTAATAAATGGGATGGGGATGGGGATTAATATTTTTCCCCAGCTCCCGCCCCACACCTTTCTAACTTTAAATTTATGATTTTTTATTATTATTGAACTTATACTTTTATATTTTAATATTTACATTTTATTATATATTTTTTGTTGTATTGCTATGTTTGAATTGTTTTTTATTTCTTATTGATTGAATTGTTGTATTGTTGTATTGTTATACTTTGAGAATTTTTTGTAATGTTAGAACTTGTTTTTTTTTTTTAATGTTTTATGAGTTTTAATTTAAATTATTAAAAATGAATTTTTAATAAATTATATATATATATATATATGTGTGTGTGTGTGTATATATATATATATATATAATATTTGAGTGTGGCGGGATGGGCACCTACGGGTATTCACTAGAATAGGGTGGGAGAAAAAAACACGCATCGAAGCGGAAGTGGGGCGAGAGCAGGGAATAGGAAACCTACTCCATACCCATCCCATTACCATTTCTAGTAAATAGTTGTGATCCTAACATTTCTTACTTGATCCAAATGAGAATCAGTAAAAATTTGTCAACTCAATTGTTGTGCAAAAATATTGTAAAGTTTTTTAATGCTTGTAACATTACTCAGTCTTTATACCTTTTTTAGACCTAGAAAAATGAGACTCAACTCAGTAACTCAAAGGAAAATACACAACCAGAACTTGAGATTTTTGACACAAAGTAAAAACGAGTTGACCTATGACCCAAAATTTTTTTTTTTTTTAATTTCAAAGAAAAACAAATCAGACTATATAAATTAGCAAAATCACTCCAAATATTAAACCATGTAAAGGTAATAGATCAACCATCCAAAAATAACGACCATGTTGAATCAAATTGTGACCACAAAAAAAAAAAAAAAAAAAAAGGTTTTCATCTAGTTTGACCACAAGGCAATAAGATTCAAAAAAATTGAGTTTACAATGTATATTTTGAGAGCATCAAGTAGCGTTAGATTGAAAATTTTCTACATTGTTTAGTGTGCTAAAAGGCTTAAAGCATTGGTTTAAACCTCAAATTTCTACAATAAAAATCATAAAATCCTTGCCGATGTCACCCTAGAATGCCATAAAATTTCTACAATATTGTTTTGTGTGCTGTAAGTGAACTAACATCCTTTTCACTATCTCCAAGCAAAACAAAATATATATCCTAAAAGACTATAGTTGAAAGAAAGTGCCGATGTTGCTCAAGAATGCCATTAGATTTATGGGCAATTACTATTCTATATTTTCTTTAATTTATGTTTTCTTTTTTAATTTTATGGATTTTCTTATGTAAGAAAATCATTTTTTAAAAATACCATGTCGTTTTTGGGCACTTAGTAACTTTTATAGTGATGATATCATTATTGAACTTTAAATTGTGCAAATTTAAGAATATATTTATTTTTTTAACTTTTATTTTGGAGTATTTCATTATTTTTGACAATTAGTATTCTTTCATTCATTTTTTTAATTTTTAATTTGCATGTGAAAAAAATACAAATTGCTTGTAACCCACAACCTGATTGACTCAACTTGTTTGCAAACCATTTAGGATGACTCATTTTCGACCCAAACCCGATTAATCCAACCCTTTGCAAGATCTAACTTCTTATGACATGAAAATTTTTTTTTTTTTTTTTTTTTTATCTTGTTTGCTAACTTTTTTTTTTTTTTTTTTTTTTTGATGAGCTTTTCTGCTAACTTGTTTTTGTAGTAGATTTTAAGAATATATTCTTCTTGATCTCTACTAATAGTTCAAAATGAGAATTCTTATTGTGAGACAACCAAGTAGTAGAAGAGATATCCTGTGCCAATGTTGTAAACTCAGAAGCAACCTCTATCCTTGCCATCCTGAAAGAAAGTCTCACCAATTGGAAGTACAAAACCATGCCGAAGCATTGAAGCAGCGAAGTAAGAAGTGCATGTTTTGTTACTTTTGTAACAACCGCAAGTAAACTATCTTGGTGGGATCTTTGAAATTCCAAATGCTTAAGCTTGAGTTTGTAAGGATTTCCCAAAGTCTTTTAATAGAGGACATTAGAGTATTGTAATCACTAAAAGGGCGAGTCAGTACTTTTAATCCATTAGCAAACTCAATCGAGTGGGGAAAAAAAATATTGTCTTAAAGAAAACGATCTTTTCGTGCCTCTAAACCTATTTCAATTCCTTATTTTTTCCATTATCTATATCTATATATATCTAAAAGCTAAGACGTAGTATTTAATGTTGTTATACTCCTATTGAGCCATCTCATCAGCCACATCATATTCTTTTTCTTTTTCTTTTTAAATCATTTTTTCCTTCATGGTTTTTTTTTTAAAAATTTTTTATATAAAATAATTAAATACAGATCAAGGACAAACTTACTATTCATTAGATACAAATATTTGACTATTCAGCTACCCAAATTGATTTCAACTTTTCATTTTCTTCTTTCTAATTTCAAGGAATTGTTAAAATTGAATAATTCATTACCTTTTTAATGTCTCTTCGTTTATCTACCGTTATAGTGTTTCCTCTTCTAAAATTTCAGTTTTTCACAACCTTATCTCTCTCTCACTCATACATTGATTATTTATTTAAGTTTTACAATGTTATATATACCAATGCACATTCTAGATATAATCACCCGTCATTTACGACAAAAAATTAAGCGCAATACTAATTGTTCTCCATATATATTTTTCAATCAAGTTTTAGTTTTTACCATTATGAGAAGACATCAATTGTTTTTGTCAAAAACTTTCAAAGTTAAGGCAACAATAGAAAGACCATTGAGGTGAACAAAACACACAATCAAAAATGATTTTTTTTTTTTTCGTTTTCCTTTCTTTTTAGTATTCTTGCATTTTTTGAAGTGATTTTGTTGTTTTCCTTTCCAAAATTTTCAATGATATTGACTTTTGTTATTGTTAATTGACTTAGAATTGTTAATGCAATTTTATTTGGCCTATCATTGTTGTGAAAATTCTTGATGTTGATATGAAACATATTGATAATGAACATTTTCTTTGCTTATTTGTAGAGTGTCAAAAAGTATTCAATGTAGTAATTTTGTTATTGTTGCATCCCATGTGTTTGGTAAAATTTCTTTTAAAAATCTTATGTGTCTTTCTTAAATCCGTTTATTATTTTTATTTTGGTCATTCTATTACAAATAATTGGCATCTCTATCATTAAATTTTTAGCTAATTTGAGCTTTCTTGGTAAACTTTTACTTTGCTTAGTTGGTCATCTTTAAGAAAAATAGACAAAAAAGAACAAGACAAAATATAATTTACTCTAGAGCATCATTATGCTATTAATGTTTTTGTGTATAGATACTTGAGGAACTTGATTAATTCTTCGTTGGAATTTCTATTATCCTTACGTCTAGCCTCTTAGATTAATCTTTAGGGTTCAAACCCCACCATCCCCCTCCACCACCATTTACATATGTTTCTCTCTCTCTGTCCATATATATATATATATATATAATCGGTTGTTCAAATTAAAAATTATTGTTACTCTTTAAAGATTTTTTTTTTTTTTTTGATAACCTTTAAAAATTTTATTAGATTTATAGATGGTACTTTTGGTTTATAAAACAAGATCAACAAAATGTGGTTTTTATATAATTATATTTATACTATATTGCAATGTCATGATGGATTGATTAGTCTTATTTTACTATAAAATCTAAGTAATCATGTGGTTTATGAATTTGAAGAGTTATATATTGCGGAATTTGTTCATATGTTCATATGATGAAATAAAGTTTGCTTTTTGCATTTTATTTTATTTTATATTTTCACTTTATGATATATGATTTATTGATTATGATCTATTGCATAGTTATCTTTATTTACTTTTTCACTTAATTTCAATTGTGAGGAGAAAGAGACGTGGACCTATGTTTTGAAGAAAAAATATACCTATAAATGTTGAATCACATACATCTATATAGTAATAAACAAAGTATACATGGTTACAACTTGGTCTAATAGTTCTCACATTGTAAATTTTAAAAAAAAATTTATTGCATTGTGTTTTCATACATAGCTCACTATATATAATACCCAACTACAAAATATATTTAATTTGTTAGTTGTTACACTACAAAAAACTTCTAATTTCAAATATAATTTCAAATAACACATATTGACTTTTAAAAATATACAATCTAATATATTAATTTAATAATTATCCAATAAAAAATAATCATATCAAATTTTTTTCGCGTATCGCGCGAGTCTACGACTAGTTTCCCATAATTTCTCAACAAGTCAAACTCAACCCGAAATCAGCAACGACCCGCATAACTCAGTCACAAAAACCCCATTTTATCCTTACCAAATGTACCAAGAAAGACTATACTGCTCAAGGTCAATAGCCTAACTGAAAATTTCAAAATCTCCCATTATACCATTCCGAAAAAGAAAAAGAAGAAAAAGGGAGTGAAGGGGACACAATTTTTGCAACAATTCAGTTTTTTTTTTTTTTTTTGTTGAGAAAGTGCAACAATTCATTTTATTGTACATATGATATGTAGAATTGTGGAAAAATGGTAGAGAAATTGTAGAAATTTTTTCTAAATAATTTGTTTGGCAAGTGTATTACTTTTCGTAATTAACTCCTTATATAATGTACTGGAAATAATGAAAAGCGGAACTATATCTTTCCAAAAAAATAGTTTTTTCAAGTCAACTGCAAACCAGAGTATCAATTGTTGTTCCCCTGCTTCCAAAGATTATACACTATGGCTGCAAGAGCAATCTTCCCCACTTCCATAGCCAGATTCCTTCATATCAGCATTTCACCGTTGCATTTGATTACTTCCTCCCATTTGCAAGCCATAACATACCTCAAACGTGAGGTGGTATTACATGTTTCGGCTACAAGTATCAACCCTCTCACATGGAGTGGACTTCATGTGAAAGTGTGGATACATGTAGCTGAAACATGATAGATTGTCCCTTCTAACAAATACCCTTTGAGTTTGAGAGAGATTATTCAAAAAAATAAGTGACTTCCACATTCCATTTTATTCTTGCAAAAACTACATAAAATATCACCTTGCCAACCCTACACAACCATCCTCACAGAAGTAGAGAGCCTATTATTGATTAAAAAAAAATGAATTTGTTAGAATTGATAACCAAATGCAATTATATTCCGTATAATTATTTTCTGTAAAAGGTTAAGATAATACAAAAGGTAATTTCTTAAAAATATATATATATATATATAATGCAATTTTTTAGAATACACCAGCGGCTAGGGATAATTACCAAACACAACGTTGCAATTTTATTGTATTTGCAGCAAGTTCTCATTTTATGTGTTCTGTGGATAGCTGCATCATGAATGATTGACTTTGTGTGGCTTGTTTATTTGTGACATTAGCTTGCTCGTATAGAAGAATGTGCACATAGCACACCCATATGCAGCTACAACGGTGGACTGCAAAAGGACTTAAGAGTAGTGCCTGAGTAAGGATGGCCAAAATGGATACCCAATCTTATTTGACCAGAAAGTTCCAAGTAATACCCGATTTGTCATAGGTAAAAGTCAATTGCGTCGGATTTGAATATTTCCTAAAATAATTAGGTCGGGTTTGGGTATTACCCAAATCTGACCTAATTTCCAAATCTCTTTGCGTTTGCACCTCTTATTCCCAAATCTCATTGCTTTGCTCTGGCAATTAATTGATTGGAATAGTTCTTCTCAAAAAAAAAAAATTGGAATAGCGTTTAGATTAATTTTTTGGGGGGAAAAAATGATTGGTACTCTTAATTGTTTGTTTCTTGAGAGTTAAATGGCCCAAAACAAATTTTCTAGTTGGGTCAAAATGTTGGTCAACCCATTAAAACTAGACCTCTTCAACTCTCATCTATCAAAGAGTTCTCTTCCTAATCTCGCCTAGCTCTTTGGTGGTCATTTTTTTTTTTTTCAAATTTTTTCATAAGTTTCTTTCATAGTTCATTCAGTCTTTTGATTTACTTGCATCAAAGTTTGAATTGTGCTGGTTTATCCCATTACTATATCTTTTCATTTTTTTACCTGAGTTTCTTTCATAGTTTTGGTTAAACTGTTCTATCTATATATATATATATATATATATATATATATATTGTGTGGCTAAAATGCAAAACTCACTGTGGGCGCAATGCGTGGTTGGACCTTTTGGGGGGAGTACGCCTCGGCCGAGTGGACCAGGGCGGAGAAAACACAAGGAGTCGCCACCTAGTTTTATGGTTTAGGAACCATGAATATAGCACACTTACGTGGAAGGACTAGTCTTACTATCAGAGTATTTGTTCGGAGTTTAAGTACGGTCTTAGGAAGGTGTTAGGCACCAAAAATTGCCCGACTCGTGGGTCGGCTTCCACTCATTGTGTCCTACGTCTTAATCCTATTAAAGGCACATTCAGCATTGCGTCTTAACACACACATACGCTAGCATACATCTAAGCATACAACATGGCATTTCAACCCAAACCAACATTCATCTATCATGCTCATCAGCCAACCCTAGCATTCATCTATCAAGGCATCTCATATCACACCGTCCAAGGTAGCAAAACAAATCATGCAGAAAAGGTAGGCATGACAATATTCAAACAAACATGTGATTGTATCAAGAGTAAATTTTTCAAATGAAAATGGTCATATTTATCATCAAACATGTATCCAATGCGTGTTCATGTGAATGCATAACTTACCTTACTTATCTTACTGCATCTCAGCACCTATGCATCAATGAATGGACATATGAATGCATGTTCATAACATTACAGTAAGGAAAGGAAAGAAACCCTAATCTAGCATTTTAAAGCAAATGAACATACAAACAAAGAAATAGAGACTCAAACAGCATACAAAGAAATCAAACAGAGGCATATTATATGAAAGGAACAAAGAAACAGAAGGAGAAAACTCAGACTAGGGTTTTTGGGCTTGAGTACGCATTCGCATACATAGGCCTGCGTACGCAAGCCAATTGTATGCGTACGCATACTTCGAGCCTGCATACGCATGCGGAAGCATGAGCATGCAGACACGCCCTAAAGAACCCTAACCCAGAAAGCAAGAACAAAAGCTAAAGAACAACAAATCTAGCAACCTAGCATGCTTGAAAACATAAAAATAACTAAAACCTAAACTAAGCAAACATGTTAACATATAAACAAAGCAATAAAATAGACCAAAACACTATCAAAAAGAAGAAATGGAAAGAAAAGTTTTAGAACTCAATACCTCAAACAAGAAGCTTTTTGAGCTTGATTTTGTCCGTTCCTCTCAATTAAATCAATTCACAACCAAACAAGAATGATTAGTAAACTTCAAAATTCGAGGATCAAGACCAAAAAAGGTCTTAATCAAAATAAAATTGACATGAGGATGTTTTGTGAAAAATCCCTCTTGGATTCACTATTTCTAGTGAATCTTAAGTTTTCCCTTAAGATTTTTTGTGTTTTGAAAAGGTGCCATGTATGGCTTTATATAGTGCGAAAATAGGGGTTTTGAACAGTTTCCAGACGATGTGAAATTCATTCCAAACCTCAAAATTAATACAGAAAAATGGTCTTTCATAGGTTTCTGAAACCCTAGCTGCGTAAGCAGGTTTGTGCCTGCGTACACGTGTTAGACCTGCGTACGCAGGCTGAGGGTTTCCTTGGCCTTTTACTTTCCAAAAAAATATTTATTTACTCATAAAAAGTTATATTTTTCATTTTAACACCTTTCAAGTCAATTTTTAATCTGATTAGGCCCTAAACCAACATTAGGCCTTAGAATTTCAGCATCATTGTGGAACGGGAGCCCAAGTTGTAAGGGGTACAAAATGTGATGTCTATAGATACCCCTTTTTTGATTCGTGAGCTTCGCTAATGGAATCAAAAGAATGAGAGACAAAAAATTTTCGTTCGACGTACGGCTCGGGCCCAACCCACGCATACGACACATATCACACATACATGGGGCGGGGTGCAATCCGCAAAGTCACGTGGGATTTGTATGTCCGAATTCCTACCTTTGTTGCTCGGGAAATAAGCAACAACAGGTTCACTATCCTAGAATTTGTTTTGCCAATTGCAAGTAAAAGGCAAGTGACTCACTATCTTAGAGTCACTTAAAAAGAAGTAACCATTAACCAAACAAAAAAGGTGCTCTTACAAGCTTAAAATGATATATATCTATGGTGTCCATCTAGGGCTCTTGCCTCAAACTTCTCCGGGTGGCTTGTGTCTCTAGGTAATACCTGTCTTTTTCCATCTCTATCTCTACCTATTCTGGTGAGGCTCTTACCTCGGGGTGACCTCAGTCTCTGTCTTTATCTCTACCTCTTCCACTGTGCCTACATATTCAATTCCCTCGGGATATGTGCACAAGTTCTGTATGATGTGTTTGCATGTTCAATTCCTAGAGGATATGTGCACAAATTTTGTAATCTGACTTTGCTTGACTGGTGTGTAGCCCATGCTTGCATATTCAATTCTCGTAGGATATGTGCACAAGTGGCCTCGGTGTTCCGACCCACGAGGAAGTCTCAAGTGAAGAATCCACTAGGAATGATAAGAGACTCACTGGGGAGTATGATCTGCTAAGAAGTTTTGGTGACTCACGAAGGAGCCTCCTTGGTATGTAACTTACTGGGTATGGTAACTTGCTAAGAAGTGTGTTGGTGATTGCAACCTTCGTGTGGTCCACTGGGGAAAATTCTTCTTTTTCTTCATGGCTCACTGGGGAACTTGTGTTAATTCTACCTACTAGGGGGTCTTGTCTGATTTATGGGGAAATTTCTTCACAACTCGCAAGGGGCTTGCCTTTGTCTTTGTGTCCTTTACCCAACTGAGAATATTTCCTTCATTTTGGTGCATTCTTGAATTTTTCTTTTCCATTTCCTACCTTCTGGGAACCCACTGGGGATATTTGAAGTTTTATTATTATTATTATTTTTTATTTTTTTACTAAACTCCACATAGTTTAGTAGGGGTCTAAATTACATGTAGTTAAGCCACCAGGTGTGTTCCCACCTCTTCATTTTTCTCCAACGGTTACCAACCATTTCTTTTTTCTTTTCATTCTCTTCATCTCCCTCATCTCTTCATATTCTCTCTAACACTCTAACTTCCATCTCTTCTCTTTATAAAACTCTACCTCTTTCTCATTCCTGTGGTATGTGTTCTCCCTTCTCGTTTATTTCCCTTCTTCCTTTGCATTGCTTCACACAATGATGTTCACATGGGATACTCATGTTAGGCTGGCCCTGTTGCTAGTGCTCCTTTTGATCCTCCTTGCTTACCATGGTCGGTCTATGTCTACGGTCTTAACGGTTTTGCTCGTGAGCGTGCGGTGGGCCGCAACACAAATGTCATGGGTTACCCTTTTCTTGAGGTAACATGAGCGGTGAGTTCTTCTTCATTCTTGCCTCTTTCCTTTCTATTCTTGCATCCCAACCTTTGTTCTAACACTTTTTCCTTCAAAATTCAGCCCATTGTTTGGGAGCATTAGGAGCTAGTTTGGCTTGCGGGGAACCTTAAGCTGGAGATGACGAAGTACTCTCAGTGGATCTATGGTCCTAGAGGGCATGCATACCTAGGTGGTGATGATGATGATGATGATGGTGGTGGTGGTGGTGGTGGTGGTGGTGGCGGTGGCAATTCAGAGGTGACTTCTAGCTACCAGCCAAGGAAAAGGCGCTTCTAGTGATTTTGCAGACAAACAAACATACAACATATTTTTCTTTTCTTTTTATTAGCATGTATTTCTGCATTCTATCTTTTATTTGAGACATTGGGTTGTATTTAAGAACGTCTTAGCATGGATCAAGAAGCTTGACCCTAGTTTCAAGGAGGCTCTCATTTCTTTCAATCTCTCTTGCATCTTTCCATATCACTAAATCAAAGTGGATGAACCTCTCCTTCGTGCTGCTGCCAACTTTTGGATTCCCACTCGGCATGTTTTTCACTTCAATGGTGTGGAGATATGCCCCACTCTTGAAGAATTTAGTGTAATCATGGGTTAGCACTCTTATCCTTCCTACTATTGGTGAGGACTTTGCTAACTTAGCTCATGACCTTTTAGGGATTTCTCTAGCTGTGGTGCAGCAATGGTGTATGCTTGACCATTTGAACATTCACATGGTTTTTGCATCCTTATCTCGATTGGTTGTTCCTGTGACTAGTAGGAAACGCTCTCACTATCTCAATGCCTTCTATTTATGCCTCCTTGCGAGGTACTTCTTGGTGCATGAAACATATCGAGTAGACCCAAGGATGTGTTTGGTGGTTAACAATCTGGACAAAGGAAGTCCTGTAGGTATGATCTTGGCTAAAACTCTCAATAGCTTGGATGCTATTCATAGGGAGGAAGCGACCTTCTTCGTGGGGAGTCCTCTCCTCCTTTACGTACAATCCCTAATTTTTGCCTAGGTTCTCAACCTAGCGGGATCCCTCTAATTTTTGCATGGATTTCCTTTCTGTTTTCAACCCATCGAGGCTCCTTATATCGTCTTTGTCATTTTTTCCTTTTTATCTCTACTTTTTCGACTCATGCTTTCTTTTTCTTTTCTTTTTATCCTCCCTTTTCTTTTTCAGATATGGTTGTATGAGAGGCTTTGATTTCTCCATTCCCCTACTATTTCCCCTAGTCAATATCACCCCAAGCACTATCATGATCGTAGACCCAAGCGTGCTGAGATTAGTTTTGATGAGTTCACTAAATTCATGAAGGGCATTGATGTCACAGATATTCAATGGGTAGTGGAATGGTGGCATGTTTCAAGCATGGTTAACCATGTCATCAAAGACAACTGTGTTCCTTTGGTTGGGCTTCACCATTACTCTTATTATTCCCCGGACCATATTGCATGGAAATTTAGAGATCGCCAAGGGATTCCTTGTGATGATGGTGTCTTTCACATCTCTGTCTTCACTGAGAGGGTCTTGGGTAGGATCCGTGAGACATGGTTGAAGAGGATGGTGGCTAAAGACATTTGTTTCCCTCGATTTCTTCATCCTACTTCAGGCTACAAAGCTTGGCTAGAGGCTGACATGAAGTGGGTTAATTTGGATGAAAAGGCTTACAAGAAGTCCAACAAAAGAAAGGGGACTAACTAACTACCTTGATATGCCTCATGTCTTTTCTTTTGAATTTAATAAAGGATTGGAATGTTCCAAATCCCCTATGGAAACAATTTATTATCTTTTAATTTGAGCAATAAGAGAACCCTATATTTATTATCTTTGTTTATTTCATTATAATTTTCTTCTTCTTTTTTCTTTTTCTTTTCTTTTTTCCATGCCATGTAATTTTTACCCATGACGTCCTTATAGGAATTTTTGCCATGCCCATAGTCTTTCCCCCTATCTTTTGCCTAGACCACCCCTTTGGGTTTCCAATCTAGCTTGGTTTTTTTGCCTTAATTTTTGCCTAGGCTGCCCTTTCGAGTTTTCAAGCTTGTAAAGTTGTTATTTACAACTATATATTTTGTTGGCTTTTATTCCGTGCAAAATTTGATTGTAATTTTATTCAATCGTTTATACCCTGTATTTATTGTGGGATTTCATTGTAAGGGTTGTGTGTTAGAGAGAGAGAGTGTGAAGACTCAAGCATTTGAAGACTGAAGATTTCTCGTGGGTATGTCGCGACTTAGCTTCCCGCGAAGTGACACATGTGCCCTGCACATGCTGGAATGCGAAGAGTCGGGACAGATGTAGACAACTGTTTTTCGCGAGTAGCTCGCTGGTAAGGCCTTCCCGCGAGATACCCGCGAAACGCTCTGTTTAGCTGATCTGTCATTTTTGATACACTCTATCCTTGCCCACTCTATATATACCCTCATTACCCACATATGTAGGAGAGGCTATTCAGAGAGAAAAACCCTAGATAGGTTTTCTACAACACACACACCCATCTTTTTAGAGAGAGCTACTCCTCCTTAGTGAGAAATCATAGTAGTCACTTCTTCATCCCTCTCCCATTATCATAGCTTGAGAGGAGATTTGTACCCAAACAAAACCCACACCTATTCAGAATGTAGAGAGTGTTTTGGAGTTGCTGGGAAGTATTGGAAGAAGCCAAGGATGGCGGATGCAACATGGAGCTTGTTGCGGGATCCGGAGAACTAGGACAAGACATTGTTCCGAGAAGCCTTGTTGAAGTAGGAGCTTGGAGGGCTTAGGTACATCGGGTAGATTAGACTTGGAGGGTCTCTTACTAACCCATGTATCCCAACTGATTGTCTAGTGGATCGATTTCCGCTTGGAGGGCGGCGGAGAGGTTTTTCGCCGAGTTCTTCGGTTTCCTCTTCGAGAACACGTCTCGGTGTTTTCTGTGTTTGCATCCTTCTTCCCTACTCTTGTTTAATTCCATTATACTGCTGTGTTGCTTAGTTTATGGATTAGAGTAGCTTACTTGTTCATCCGCTCGCTTTTACACTATTCCGCACTTTGTATTAAAGTTGTGTAAAATCTATCGAGCCGTATTTTTAATTGGGGGTCTAAACAGCTCTTGTGTTTTCAACACGTTTTCGAGCTTTCAAAGCTAGTAGGCTTTTTTCTTCTTAAATGTTATATCTTCGGAGCCTATCCATGTTGATTGGGCGAAGCATCTCTTCCCCATCCAAATCTGAAATTCTTGTAACACCTCCTAACATGATTTTCTTGATGATAAAAGGCCCAGACCATCTTGGCTTCATCTTTCCCCTTAGATCAAAAGTTTCATCTCTAAGTGCTTTCAAGACCAAGTCCCCTTCCTTAAGGTTTCTAGGTTTCACTTTTTTGTTGAATGCTCTAGCAATCCTCTTCTGGTACCCTTGTGCATTGTATTGTGTCCTAGCTCTTTTCTCATCTATCAAAGTCAATTGTTCATATCTCCCCTTCATCCAGTCTTCTTCTAGGACTTTGGTTTCCACTAGCACCCTCAAAGATTGTATCTCTACCTCAATGGGAAAGACCGCCTCGCTTCCGTAAACCAAAGAGCAAGGCGTTGCCCTAGTTGATGCACGAATATAAGTTCTGTAAAGCAAATGGAAGTTTTTCGGCCCAATCCTTGTATGTCACCACCATCTTGGCTAGGATGTTCTTGATATTCTTATTGGCTGCTTCTACAGCCCCATTAGTTTGTGGTCAATATGGTGAAGACTTGTGATGCTCAATTTTGTACAACATGATCCCTCGAACCTCTCCCTTAAAGTGGGAGCCATTCTCTGAGATGATCTCTTGTCATACCCCGCACCGGTAAATGATGTTATTCTTTATGAACCGAGCCACATGCTTGGCTTTCAATACGGAGTAGGAGGCCGTTTCCACCCATTTGGTGAAGTAGTCAATTGCCACTAGTATGTACTCGTGCCCATTTGAAGCCTTTGGGGCTATCCTTCCAATCACATCTATGCCCCAGACCGAGAAAAACCAAGGAAAGGTCATGCTGTATAGCTTGCTAGGTGGCACGTGGTTCAAGTGTGCATGTGTTTGTCAATCATGGCAACTCTTCACAAAGTCTACACAATCAATTTCCATTTTATTCCCATAGTACCCCATCTTTAGGATCTTTTTGGCTAACATTCTTCCATTCATGTGAGGACCATTCAGTTGGCGTCAGTTCGTGGGGGTGGTTGTAGGTGTGTTCATGGTGGTAGTGGCTGGAATCGGGTTGGGTGTGGGTAGATCAGGTTGCTTGGTTGATTTTTTTTTCCTGCTGTGGGCTGTGGTGGTGGTGATGGTGGTTGTGGTTTTGCAAGTAGATCGGGTTGTTTGGTTGATTTTTTTTTCTTTCTGTTGTGGGTTGTGGTTGCCACAGTGGTGGTGGTGGTGGTTGTGTGGGTAGATTAGGCTGCTTTGCTTTCTTTCTTTTTTTTCTTTCTTTTTTTCTTGCTGTGGGCTGTAGTTGCCATAGTGGTGGTGGTGGTGGTGGTTGTGGGTGTGGTTGTGGCTGGTGGTGGAGGTGGAGGTGGTTGTGGTTGGTTCTTGAAGTTTGTGGTAAATGTTTTTATTATTATTCTAATCAGTGCTTTGTATTATTTTAATCAAATAGCTAAAAATATAGATCTTTTTATGTTGGGTGTTTTGTAAATTGAAGAGGTAAAATAGATAAAGTGACTTTTGTAGGTGCAAAATAGCCAAATTTTTGCCTCCACCAATGTGGATGCTCTTAGATGACAATAAATGCCCCAAAAACTATCGAAATGACCAAAATACCTCCCTAAACCTCTAAATGACCAAAATTTCCTCTAAGCTTTTACTTATTTTAGAGGTTTTAGATATATTTGGCCTATTTAAAAGTTTGGGGTATTTTGGTCATTCTAATGGTTTTTGGGTATTTTTGGTCATCTTAGAGGTTTTAGAGGTATTTTTGTCATTTTACTGATTACAAGGTATTTTGGTTAGTTTATAGGTTTTAGAGTGTTTTTCTCATTCTAGAGGATTTGAGGTTATTTTTTTCATTTTAGCTATTTCGGGGGAATTTTAATCATTTTAGAGGTTTTAGGGTATTTTGGTAAGTTTAGCTGTTTTGTGGTATTTTTGCTCATTTTAGCGATTTAGGGGTATTTCAGTCATTTTAGAAGTTTTGGGAGTATCTTGGTCATTATACAAGTTAAAGGGTATTCTTGGTCATTTTAGATATTTCGAGGTAATTTGGTCATTTTAGAGGTTTTAGGGTATTTTTCATCATTTTAGAAATTTCAAGGTATTTTGGTCAATTTAGAAGTTTCGGGAGTATTTTGGTCATTTTAGAGGTCTAAATGTATTTTTGGTCATTTTAGAGATTTTAGGGGTATTTTAGTAATTTTAGAAGTTTTGAGGTTATTTTGGTAATTATTTAGATTTAGGGGTATTTTGGTCATTTCAAAGGTTTTGAGGGAATTTTGGTTGTTTTGGAGGTTTTTGGGTACTTTAGGTCGTTTTAGAGGTTTTGGACATATTTTATTTTTTTTTATTTTTTTTTTATAGAGGTTTTTGTTTTTTGGTTTTTTGTTTGTTTGTTTGTTTGTTTTTTTGTCATTTTAGAGGTTTTTTTTTTGGGGGGGGTGGGGTGGGGGTGTAATGGTCATTTTGGAAATTTTAGGGGCATTTTGGTCATTTTTTTTAGTTTTTAGAGGTATTTTGGACATTTGGAGTTTATTTTAGTCATGATTCCAAAGATGTTTTGGTTTTTTTTTTTTTTTTAGAGCTTTTGGGCTATTTAACAGTTTCTTGGTATTTTATTCATTCTCTTGAGTAAAAGAAAATTATTAGTATAAGCAATTTTGTTAGTTGTATAAATTATTATATCCTCCACCAATAAGTAATGTAAGATTACCTTCATTTAATAAGGTAATGAGATTAGGGTGATGTGATATATTTTGTAATCTTAAATTACAACAATTTTAGAAAGAATCAAATGAACCAAGCACATTAATGTCACATTACGGTATTGTGCATCACATTAAGGACACATCAATGCGAACCAAACACACCCCTAGCTGTGTGTGATCACTTGTTATGTTTGGTGCATCCTTCGTTAGCTGATGGACCACATCATACATAATTGAATTAGGACCCTAGAATTGTTGGAATTTTTTTTTTTTTTTGGTGATAGTTACAACATGTTACTAACTCTGTAACTTGAATATTTTTCCCCCTAAACTTCCAAGTACTTCTTGTATTGGGAGGTGCCAATTGTTGGAATTATTGAATATGTCTATTGTTGTGTCCAGGTTTTTATGTGCATGAATTAGGACTAGATGGTGTCACCAAACTAGACCCTTTTTAAGTGACTACATTGCAAGATTTTTGTTCACCAAACTCTAATGTCCTCGTTGCCGAAAGGACATGAAAGCCTCACAAAGAGAATAATAAAAATAATCATTAATTATGAAGTATTTGTCTTTGTGAAAATCCATTTGAGAACATAAATAAATAAATTTCTTTATTTACGATAAATTTTTGTTTTATTTGAAGGGGAATGAACATCGCTAGGGATGGTAATTCATGATCATGTATGAAGTTTAGGCTCTTTAGAGCTTTATATAATCGATTAACAATTCAATATTCAAGATCATGTATGAAGTTTGGGCTCTTTAGAGCTTCATATATTCGATTGACAATACGATTTACATTTTAAAGACGATGGTTTAAAGCTTTATACAGTCTTATAGATAACTTGGTGGGTGTATACTTGAGCTGACTTAGAGCCGTATTGCCGTAGTATTAAGTTTAAAATAGAGACGTTCCAAGTCAAATACTAAAATTTACAGAACCTTAAATTTTGATAGAGTCTATGCCATTGGGTGTAAGAGGGAAACATTTTGTTTGGGAAAAAATTTCATAGCCTTCTTCATTGTTTGGAAAGTGGGTCAAGAATAACTCCTACATGTATCTACAAAATAAAAAATAAATTTATTAGAAACCAAAACCTTTTGTTCTTCTTGTCATTTTTTTAATATCCCCCCCCCCCCCCCCCCCCCTCTTTCTCGGGTGTTCAGAAAGCAGACCTAAATACTCCGTTAAGGATATTTGTCATGTCAAAAAGGTAAGGGATTCTGAAACCCTGGATTGAATTGGACAAGGATACATAAAACTATGTACATGTAACAATTAAAAATTCAATTTGACCTAAGTTTAAAAAAAAAAAAAAAAAAAAAAAGAGCACTATTGATCCTTGAAATTTAAAAAAATTGAAGGCTATCACTACAAAAAATGCTGCCTATAGTGGTATTTTTTTTAGTGGCATTCCTAAAAAACACCACTATAGGTTTTTTATAGCCGCATTTTGAAGGGTCTATAGTGACATTTTAAAACTTTGGGTCTATAGCAGCATTTGAAAGGACCTTTAGCAGTTTTTCAGAAACGCCACTATAGCCCAATCCCAAAAAAAAAAATTTTGACGGACCTATAGCGGCGTTTGGAAACACCACTTTAGGTCCAGCACAAAAAAAAAAATAAGGGACTTATAGTGGCATTTTTCAAATGCTACTATAGGTCCAGCACCAAAAAAAAAAAAAAAAACCATATTGTCAAGAACAAAAAAATAAATAAAATAAAATAAGGGACCTATAGTGGCATTTGGAAACACCACTACAGGTCCAGCACAAAAAATAAAATAAAATAAGGGACCTATAATAGCATTTGCAAACGCCACTATATGTCCAGTACAAAAAAGAAAAAAAAAAAAAAGAAAGAAAGAAAAAAAAGAAGAGAGCAATATCATCTAGCACAAAAAATAAATATACAAAATAAAAGGAACCTATAGCGGCATTTGCAAATGCCACTATAGGTCCAAGAAAAAAAAAGAAATAAAAGAAAAGAAAAGAGCAATATCATCCAGCACAGAAAAATAAAAATACAAAATAAAAGGGACCTATAGTGGCATTTGCAAATGCCGCTATTGGACCTAGGCCTATAATGGCATTTGCAAATGCCACTATAGATCCAACACACACACACAAAAATGAAGCTATTTTGAAAACGCGTGGGTAATAAAAATATCTCTAACTCTCTTATGTTTCACTCTCATCTCATACTCTCCGCACCGATCCCGCTGCCGTTGATCTACTACGAAGCCTACCATGCCTCTCATCTCTCTCACTCCACGCAGATCCCGCCACCAACCCAAAATGCCGCCGATCCATGCCTCTTTGCCCATGCCACTGCCGGCCCAGCCCTCCCTGCCGATGCCTCTCTTTACTTTTTTTTGTTCTTCTTGTCAGTAGATCTAACTTTGTTTTTGTTAGCTTTTTTTTTTGGTAGTAAGAAAATGAAGGAAATGATGAACATTTTGAATGATGTGGATATTCTAGCAATGTTTGTGTCTATGTTTTGATTTTGAATTTTTTGGATCTATGCTCATGTTTCTGATCTTGTGCTTATGTTGAAATTTGGGTTTGTGTTCTTGGATTTGTGCTATTGTGTTTCTGATATTGTGCTTATGTTTAAATCTGGGTTTGTGTTCTTGAGCTTGTGCTTTTATGTTCCTTGAATGGATTTAATGTTGGATTTGGGTTGGTTTCGTTGAAGGAGATGAGATTTATGAGTATGTGTTCTTATATTTTGGTGCATGTTGTGTTTGTATTGTGAGCATGTTGTGTTTGATTTTGAATTTTCAGGGTTTGTGTTTGATTTCAAATTTGCTAGGCTTGTGTTTGTATTTTGTTTTGTTTTTGTTTTTGTTTTTTGTTTGGAATTTCTTAATTTAATTAAAATTGAAAATCTAATTTTTAATTTTAAAAATTTGAAAGCATTAATTTTCTTAATTTGAATTTAATTTTTAAATTTAAAAATTAAGAAAAAAATTAATTTTTGGTAATCAAATTTTTTTTTTTTTTTTGGTTGGTGGTTTTTGGCTATAGTGGCATTTTAAAATGCTGATATAGCCTTTTTTTTTTTTTTTTAAATATAAGTGTCTATAGTAATGTTTTAAAAATGCCACGGTAGGGTATGGACTTATAGTGGCATTTTAAAACGTTGCTATAGCTTTAAAAAAAAAACAAAAAACAAAAAATTTAGGCCTATAGCAGCATTTACAAACGCCACTATAGGGTATGGATCTATAGTGGTGTTTTTGTAAAAGGCCACTATAGGTCTATAGTTACGATACGATAGTGGCGTTTATAACTGCCACTATAGCCTAAAGGGACCTATAGTGGCATTTTTAGGAGTTCTAGTGGCGTTTAACAAGCGCCACTATAGACCCCCTTTTTTTTTTGTAGTGTATTAGTTTATTTGTCAACTTTTATTAGTTTTCTAACTTATGTGTGTAACAACCTAAGAAAAAGCACTAATCACATGCTATATCCCAAAAAGACTATTCTAATCACAATTGGGGCTTATTGTAGTTGTTAATACAACTTAGATCAACCTAGTATATGCTTCGTATGGGTCTCAGAACACATGCACACAATACACACTCAATCAATGTCCAATCATATCTGGGGTGTTGCAATCTTCACCACTTAAATTCTTGACATTTTTATCAGGGCCTACTTTGCGTGGTTGTGAATTTGAACCCACATAGGATTATTGGATTGGCTCTAATACCATTTGTAATGACCTAAGAAAAAATGCTAGCCACATTTGTACTATGTCCCTAAAGAACTAGTCTAGTCAATTTGCTATATCATCCTAGTACATATATGCGAGGTGAGACTTAGAATACCTACAAAAGACGCACTTAATCAATATCCAATAAAATCTAGGACATCACAATGTATCTAACAGAACAATAACACTTACTTTTAAAAATTTAGGGATCAAAAGATCTCATTTTTCAAACTTTTGGGGCCAATAACGCTCACTCGAAACTTTAGAGACCATCAAAGGACTCTCATTTTAATTCGTTAATCAAGGGCGGCAGCATGTTAAGGTCAGGGTGGTCGCAGGACCACCCTGACCTGAAAAAAAAATTATATATACTAATTTAAAATTTCATATTTGTCTACCCTTAAAAATAAAAAATTTGTGACCACCCTAAGTCTTTTTAATGCCAATAAACTTAAACTTTGGTCCATAATTTGTTCTACTTAACAATATATTGGGACCTTTCAAGCAAAAAGAAAAAGCTCAAAAAAAAATTTGAACTAAAATCTGAATATATATATATATATATATATTGATATATGTTATAGCAAGCCTAAATGCCCAATAAAGACCTCAGGGAAAAAAGCCCAAGATCAATCCTCACTTACTACTCAAACAGATTGTTAAATCAACAAAAATAATAATAATTAAATTTTTATAAACTAAATACCCAATCCATCGATTGATCAAATTTTAAACCAAAATTGAGATCCTAACCTAAAGGGAAATAAGAACCTCAGGTCAGTGAGTAGTGCCTCCGCCTCAGGCTCAGCAACAGCAACTTAACAAGACCCCACCCTTGGTCCTAGAGCACATCGGCAACGACGAGATCAGAGATTGCCTTGGCCTCGACGTACTGCCGCGGTGCTACCCCTCAAGGTATTTCAGTTCTCTCTCTTTTTCTCTATCTCATCTTTGCTGTGCTCTGAGAGTGAGAGCAGGGCTCTCTCTATTTCTCTTTCGAACTGAAAAATGAGATTCTCTTTGTCTTTGGAATTGGATAACTTTGCCTAATGCCTAATTGCCTTTATTTGACTTTATTGATTTGTGAGTTTGTCTTTTTGTGTATTGTGAATGTTTTATATTTCTTTAATGTTTTGTGTAACTGTGTAAGAGTATGTAATATTGTTGATTGGCTCTTGTCTCTTGACTAAGAGTATGTAATATTGTTGAATGGCTCTTGTCTCTTGAGTGGGGGGTGGATGGGGCCGTGGCATTGGATATTTGGATTGGGGAAGTGGATAGGCAGTGAAGGCATTAAAAGTAAGTGAATAAGACATTATAAAAGACAAACAAATTAAATTATGTTAGGTAGTGGGTTGAGCCGGGTGGATGATGCACAGTGGGGTGTGTGCTGGACTACTAGTGGTTAGTAAAGAAAAATAATGAAATAACTAAACAACAATAATTAATAATCTTCTTAATATTTCAAATGAACTTATAGTTTATTGTTTATTCTTTTGCTAGAATTATGGACAAATATTTGATAAGAAAACCATGTACCCAAGATCCATCTCTTGTGCAAGATTCATTTCTTGTGCAAAATTCATCTTCATATTCTAAGCGAATTTGTGTTGACTTTAACTTAGAAAATTTTCGTTTAGATCCTGGGTTACGAGAAAAGATATCATCTTATCATCTTAATAATCATGATGAAAAAAGAAGATTTTATTTACAAAAAGGCCCTTGTCAACTTGTTCTCCATAAATACCCTCCAGTAGATTTTTCTGGAAAGACTCATCAATTTAGTTCTGATTGGTATGTAAATAGAAAATGGTTAGAATATAGTATAGACAACGATGTAGTATTTTGTTTATATTACTACCTGTTTGGGCAAGATGTTGGTAAGAAAGGAGGAGGAGAGACTTTTGTAACGAAGGGATTCAAACTTTGGAATCAGAAAGAGAAGTTATCATCCCATGTTGGAGGAGTTAATAGTGCTCATAAGTAAGATGTCAAGAAGAGTGAAGATCTAATGAAGGAAAAGCAACACATTCAAAGTGTTGGTTAAGCAATCAAATCAAGATAAAATTAAATATCGGGTTCAATTAAATGCAATAGTTGATTGCATAAGATTCTTTTTATGCCAGGGGTTAGCTTCTCGTGGTCATGATGAATCTCAAGATTCAAGTGATAAAGGAAATTTCCTTGAGCTTCTACAATTTTTGGCAGATCACAATGAATCTATTAATGAATTGTTGCAAAATGCTTTGAAAAATTGCAAGCTTACCCACCACGAAATTCAAAAAGACATTGTGAATGCAGTTGCATGTGAAACATCCAAAGTCATCATCAAGGATCTTAACAATGGGTTCTTTTCAATATTAGTTGATGAGTAGCGTGATATCTCAGTGAAAGAGCAAATGGTCCTCGTTCTTCGTTGTGTGAACAAGAAAGGAATTATTATAGAGCAGTTCCTTGGTATTGCACATGTAGCAAGTACGACCGCTTTGTCATTCAAATATGCTGTTGAATCTTTACTTTGTGAACATAATTTAAGTTTATCAAGACTACGTGGGCAAGGTTATGACAGAGCCAGTAATATGCAAGGTGATATCAATGGTCTCAAAACTTTAATTTTGAAAGAGAACAAGTCAGCATTTTATGTCCATTGTTTTTTTCATCAACTTCAATTGACTCTTATAGCCATTGCTAAAAATCACATTAACATTGCTAAATTTTTTTATGTGGTTAGTAATTTAGTAACTGTTGTTAGAGGCTCTTGTAAGAGACAAGATGTTTTTCGAGATGCACAATTTGCCAAAATTAAAGATGAATTAGAGAAGGGTGTACATAGAAGTGGGCAAGGTTTGAATCAAGAGACAAATCTTAAATGTCCGGGTGATACACGTTGGGGATCATATTATGGGACTATTCTCAACTTGATTTTAATGTTCTCTGCTGTTATTTATGTATTTGAGATTATTAAAGAAGATGGTCTCTCTGACCAAAAAGTTGAAGTTAGATCTATTATGAGGTCAATTGTATCTTTTGAATTTGTCTTTTCTCTACACTTGATGAAAAACATTTTAGGGATTACAAATGAGTTGTCAATAGCATTGCAAAAAAAAAAAAAAAAAAAAAATCAAGATATAGTAAATGCTATGGATCTTGTTAAAGTGTCTAAGCAACGATTACAAGTGATGAGAGATGATGAATGTAAATCTTTATTGACTAAAGTGTCTTCATTTTGTACCACACATAATATTCCTATTTTGAATATGGATGAAATATTTGCAGTTAGTGGGAGGCTGCGACGCAACACTCAACAAAATACAAATTTATATCATTATCGTGTTGAGTTATTCTACATAGTCATAGATTTTCAACTTCAAGAGTTTAACAACCATTTTTCAGAGGCGAATACTGAGTTGCTACTTTGTATGGCTTGCTTGAATCCAAGTAATTCATTTGTGGCTATAGATAAGGAAAAATTTACACGTCTAGCAAGGTTCTATCTATCTGATTTTTTTAGGACAGATATCTTGGCACTTGACCCACAACTTCAGAATTACATTTTTGATATGCGCAGCAATGACTCGTTTTTAGAATTTCAAGGAGTTGGTGAACTTACTGAAAATTTAGTGAAGGCAGAGAAGCACGACATTTATCCATTAATCTATTTGCTTGTGAAGTTAGTTTTGACTCTTCCTATCGCTACTGCAATAGTAAAAATAAGTTTTTCAGCAATGAAATATATAAAGAATGAACTGCGCAATCAAATGGGAGATTAGTGAATGAATGATTGCTTGATTGTGTACATTGAAAAAGATGTAGGTTGTGGCATTGATAATGAGACTATCATGCAACGATTTCAAAATATGAAAACTCGTAGAAGGAAATTGTAAATTTTATGTATTTGCGTGTTTTTTAATTGTTATTGTTGTCAATATATGAATTTCTCTTTTTAATAGATTGTGTAATTCATGCTTCTTAAGGAACACCCTAGGGAAAATTCCTAGAGCCGTCACTGTCAATAATTACAATGATGAATGAGAGATTTGAACTTTGGATATTATAGATCAGAAGATACCAACTAATTAAATTATAAGAATTTTGGCACCTTCTCATTATTCTCACTCTTGCTAAAATTGGCGATAAGGCCTATTTTAGTACATATTATGAGATCCATGAATTATTTTTCCCTTTTTTTCTTCATTCTTTGTTCTTAAATATATATATTTTAATGTTTTATTTATTTATTACTCTTCTCTCTTCCACCTATGACATGTGCAATCATAAATTTTGGCCACCAAGTTGGAAAAATATATCGAAATAGGGATGTCAATTTGGATTAGCGTGCCATGTTTGTGTCCTATCATTGTAGAGGTATTCAACTAATAGCTCAACCTAAACTTGACACATTTAATAATCATGTTATGACCATTTAACCCTAACATGACTTTCTGATAAAGTGGGTTGACACGACACGACCCATTTCATTCCGCTTTTAGGCACACATACCACTTTTACTTAAAAGTAATCAACCTACATCTCGTATGTCTCTTCTCACACAAGTTTCCAAATGACGCTTTAAATTTCCACTTCCATACTTACTTGGAACTAAGTAAACAAGTCCACATTTCTTACATTTGCATCTTGGCTTCTTGTTTGGTCCAAAAGAAAGCATTTTAGAATACACCTTTTTCTTTTTTTGACCTTCCATTTGATCTGTATCATCTTCCAGGTCATCATCTTCTTCCTCAATTGTAATCTTCATGTTATTGGTGTCATTGGTTTCCTCCTCCATCTTTACCTACATAGTTCACAAAATGAAAATAAATGACACATTAAAACACAAATATGAGAAATCACTAAACACATCGAAGAGATACTTATGAGAGAGAGAGAGAGAGAGAGAGAGCAAGTTTAGGCTTTGAGAGTGAGAGGGAGTGAGGACAAGCTGAATTTAAAAAATGAAATTGAATATTTATATGAAAGTTTAGAGATTTAGGGTTTGTAAAGTTGCAACTTACAATTAGATCAACTATATCACTTTTCTTCTTCAACTTGCATATATATAATAATTTTTTTCTAGGGGTTAAGGTGGTCCTGGCTTCAATCTGGAGCCGCCCCTCTCTCAAATAAAAAAAAAAAAAAATGCATTCTTCACTTCTTCAAGCTAAACATAATTTCGTTATGTTTCAATATAATATTTAAGAGAATATTGTAAAAAATACATCCTATAACAAAAAATGGCATTCTGCTGTATTCTTCAGTTAACATCAATGGCATCGCGCAAAGATCTGCACATGAACAAATTTACACTTGAAAAGGCCTTACTAATTAATTAATATATCTTCCACTCTCGTAGAAATTACCAAAACTCTAGCACCAAGCCAAGGAAGGATGCTAACATAGAGATGCTGTGAGAGGAACCTCCATGGTTGGCCAAGAAATGGATAACGATGATAATAACATTATCTGCACTGCCTCTTCAATATATATGCATGCATTAGTTGCTTTGCAGCTTGTTCCAGTTTCGTACATTTTGGTCAGGTCCTGTCAACTGCATGTGCATGGTGGAGTAGAAGCTTTGCCCACGTTAGTAATATCTGAGTTGACATGTAAAAAACAACAATGACATTTCCCATAAAATATTGTTAAAAAAAACTCAAAAATTAAGGCTTCGGTTGCCAAAAGTGTTTAAACAACAAAAATTGTTGTTTGAATACCACAACACGTATTTTTATACACTTTTTCACTCATACGTATATCCTCAAAACCTAAATAATGTTACTAGAAGTATCTTACCAAACAAACCTTAATACATACTAAAAAGTAAAAACTCTCATATTTAAATTTTAAATTTCAAATACTATGTATTTTAATATATGTTGAATTGACATGCGTGATCTTCACTCCATTAAACCTCTCTCTCTCTCTCTCTCTCTATCTATATATATATATACATATATGTGTGTATGTGAGTGCAAATGTTTGGATAGGACTCGAGATTCTCACCTTATATCATTCCCAACCATTGCATCCATTACGCAATGACTCCAATGAATGAAGAGAATTAAGGAAGATGGGGCTAGAAACCACCCTATATATATATATATATATATATATGGAGACCAACCACACCCACTCTAAAGTATGAAAAAAAAAAAAAAAAAAAAACCTCTTAGAAAACTTTGCTATTTTGTAAATTTTAGTGAGTTTTGACTTAAGCATTGAAAAAGTTTAATTAGACGTGCACCACACTGGTATCATCCGATTAAATGAATGTTTGGATCCCATGTCTAGGGCCCGTTTGGTTTGTGTTTTCAAACAGCATTTTTTAGTTTTTAAACAGCATTTCACGCATTTCAACACACTTTTTCACCCACACGTATTTCAAAAAACTACAAACAACAATTTTCAAACTACACTACCAAACACCCCCCTAGCGTCCACGTTTTGCGTTTTTTTTTTTTTTTTTTTTTTGAATCAACGCCTCTTGCACTGTTCATGAGACATGAACAGTGCATTAAAGCAAATGAACAGTGTTTTTGTGAGTGTGAACAGTAACCGAAAATTATTTTTTTTTATTGTTTTCAGTTTTCAGCAAAATAAGCGGTATCCAAACACACTCGAAGTGATCTTTTGTTGCAAGTCTTCCAAAACCTTTTATTTTATTTTATTTTTTTAACAAGTGACACGCTGAGATTATTTGCATATTATACCATATCAATTTTAAATAAATAAACATTCAAAACATAATCATTTCATGATTTTAGAATTGAGAAGCAATTCTCCTTATACTTTATGAATAATACTGTACACATGGAGGTCTATATACAGAGATTTCAGAGACACACGGAGGTCTTCGACCCCCTGCCCTCCCAAACAACTACCTTAGGAAAAGATGCTCTAGAGTGTGATGTTGAGGGGCTATTTGGTATTAGTGTTTAAACAACAATAACACTTCTAACACGTATTTCTATAACGCTCAAACACATATTTCCACAATACTGAAAACTGAACAATGATACAAAAAACCTCCAACCAAACAAGCCCTGAGTGTGTATGGAGAGAAGAAATACCTGCCTTTTTGCAGGTTGTAGTTGATATCTAGAGAGTCAGAGACACAGTTTAGTACATAGCGATAAAACTATCTACAATTTAACATCCTTTTTTTATTGCCCCCCTCCCTCCTCTCATCTACCTATATTAATTTTTTTTTCTTTTCAATACACTCTATTTACATATTATATATATTTCCTTCTTAAAAAATATTTACATTTTTATTTTTTATTTATGTTATGATTAATAGATTATTATTTCTTTTTATATATCAAACATTGAAAAGGTATATGAAATATTTTTCTTTATTATTTATCCATGTCTTTTGATCTATATACCTTTCAAAAGTGTTAAAATTTTGATAAAAGAAGCTATATTCTTAGTGTAATAATTTATATTTTTCATAAAACACTATGCATAAGTAATAAAATATAATGATGACTACACAATGAAGAAAATGTATGTGGGTTCCAATTAGCTGAACTGGTAAAATCTCTGATAGTTGAATATGAGATATGAGGTTAAATTTCCGCTTACATAAAAAAACTGATTAGTGTCTTAATCTGACAATAAAGAGCTATTATCGGAAGCAAATACCATAAATTGAAATTCTTTAATGAAGAAAATGTATAATATTTTTTTGAAATTAACCAAGAAGATTGAGGTAGATATATGTTTACAATATAGTTTTTAAAGTTACAATTTAAGCATTTTATAAATTTATATTAACCAAAATAGAATAATTCGCAAATGTTGTGCTTAGAGTTTGTCTAACTATTGTAAAACCATTCATGTAAATCATAAGTTGAATTTCGACTATAAAAAAAAATCACCTAATGGGTTATATTATATTTTATATATATATATATATATATATATATATAGTGTGGGTTTGGATACAATGGTTAGTTGCGGCGCATTTTAGGCTGTGCGTTTTCTCCCTTTTTTTTTTTTTGGCCAGCTTTTTTGACTTTGGGGGACAAAATTTACTGTGCATGTACTGTGCGTCACTGTTCACGCACTGTTCACGTAATATTTAATATTAAAAGTGGGTCCCACAATACTATTTACACATTTAAAAATTATTTTGCTACAGTGTTTTCAGCAACAATCAATTTTTAGCAACTTTCAGCAACAATAAGTGCTATCCAAACGGACCCATATATTGTGGAGTTTCTTACATTAACATATCGCTCTTTATTCACATGAATTATTATTTTTTATTTAGATTGATCTCAAATCTCGAGTACTGACATGCATGGGTGTATGTATATATGTCGTTTGGGAACATTTTCCCCTTTAAAAAGTACTTACTTTGCCACTGCACATAATAGTACACAAATAAAACAAATAGTAAAATAGTACAATCTAAGGTAACAGAAGTTACAGAATACAGTACTGACGGTAAGAGAAATTATAAGATTCACGATATACACAAGTGACGTGGTTTACTATTTCACTAAAAAAATTTATTTGTTTAAAATTGTTAGTTAAATTTTTTTTTAAATAAAAATTAATTAGTGACTTAGTAATTTTAAACAAGTGAAATTTTTTTAGTAAATAATAAACAAATGACATGGTCTACCAAAATACCCTATAATTTCTCCTACTATTGTGAGGACTATATATGGGTCAAAGTATGGGCCTGAGACTAATGTATAGAAAGTTACTAACGCGCTTTCCCGGAACTCAAGGCAGAGATCGAGTGAAATCAAACTTTTTTTTTTTTTTTTTTGGAGAATGATTGAAATCAAACTTGAGTTTGCAAAGTAGATCATGGAAATGTCATGAATACATAACTTAGAGCACCCACAGCAGATGTGGTATATGTATCAAATGTTAAATATTTGGCACATATCCCACACCAAACACTAAAAACTCATTTTATCAGATGTGCCAAATCTCAAAAATTTTGCCACATGTGAACAGTACTGTTGCAAATTTGCAACGGTACGGACGAAAAATGGTATAATTTTTATTGTTTTTTATTCTGTTTTCTCTCTCCTCTCTCTTCAGTTTATTCTTTTCTCTTCTCTCTCACCGTTCCCTCTCACCTCTGTTCTGTTGATCTTGATCTGTCATCGCCGATCCATCATCGCCGATCTCTCACCGGTTGCATTTTGCATCGTCATCGCCGATCTCTCCGGGCATCGTCATCATCATCGTTGATCGGAATCAACGTGGGCATCGACGTTGAGGTGAGATCGGAGTGTTCGTCTCGATCGTGGGCATCGACGTTGAGATCTTGATCGTGGGCATTGACGTTGAGGTGAGGTGAGATCTTGATCGTGGGTTGCCGATGCTAGTGGGTTTGGGTTGCCTGGGTTTTGATTGTGTTTTTTGGGTTTGAGTTGCTGTGCTAGTGGGTGTTGCTCTGTTTTTAATGGGTTTTGGGGTGGATTGTTGATGACGGTGGTTGTGGTGGTAGTTTTGCAATGGATTGTGGCTGCCACGGTGGTGGTGGTGGTGGCGGCGGCGGCAGCAGTGTTGTGGATGTTTTTAATTGTGTTAGATATATTATTTTATTGTGTTGTTTATATTATTTTAATGTGTAGTAAATATTATTTTAATGTATAGTAAATATTATTTTAATGTATATAATTGAATGATAAAACATCTGATAAATGAGATGTTGTAAAATGATGTGGTAAAATAATAAAGTAGGTCTTTGGTGTGGCAAAATGACATTTTTTTTTGTAACATCTGCTGTGGATGCTCTTAGTACCGGTTTAAAAATAATTGATTTAACTTTTTGCTAAAAATATGTTAAAATATATCTATATTAAAATAAATAAATAAAAATTTAAAAAATACATAAAAATTTAAAAGAACTCATAACATATTCCAATAAGCTTGAAAGTGGGGTTTAGTAAAGATGTCGGCAACTTGATATTCATAGGCAACAGAGTTCAACTAAAGGGAGGACACATAGCTCAATGTGATGATGCCACGTGATGAAATTTGAGATCGTCACATTGCAGCATTGGGACTTAGTAAATTGTGTGACTTTGCATTATAATTAAAACACGAAATTTAGCTAGCACTTTTTAACAAAAATGGCACAAAGCTTAAAAATAAATATAGGACATGTTTCCCAAATTATTAAAAAATTAGGAGAAATTTAAAGAGTTTTTTAAGAAGAACATGCATGCTCTACAGTAAAAATGGTGGAACCACTTTAACACACTGTTTGTTTACAACAAGAGGGAGAGAGCGAAAAAAAAAAAAAAAAATGTTTCCCTCACATATATTTGGAAAGAAGAAAGGAGAAAACAAAACAGAAAAGTATATTTATTTTTCCTTTGTTTTAATTGTAAATGGAAATAAAAATATATGTTAAAAAAAAAAACAATTATGCCATGATGAAGTAAAGAGGAATGAAAGTTTATAAGCAATAATTGAGTGGATTACAAAAGGTGGGCCTGGTGGAAATTCTCTCATTCACTTCTACTCCCTTCCTCTTCTCTAGTAACCAAATAGTGAAATTACTTTCCCACCCAGTATTTTCTTCCCAACACTTAACCTACCCTTCCCTTTCACTTGTTCCAAACACACTTTAAAAGAAAATTGGACCCAATAAAGAGATTGCGCATGTTCAAAACGATTCAAACAATTCCTTATATCCAATTATCGTATAACAACATGTCTCTAAAGAGAAAAAAAAAAAAAAAAAAAAAAAAATTCTCTTTAGGACCTGCTTTTCAAAGAGAAATGTGGTACGGGTACATTCTTCATGAATCCCAAGCGAATTTGTCAAGGTTTGATAAGTTCATCAACTTCATCAATTCACGCTATCATTTGTTGTAGATGAGACTGTGCAACCTTCAGCGGTTCAAATTTTAAATTAGAGTCCATCTTAAAATTTTATCGAGTTAAAATAAAATATATTAAAATATGTTAATGGTGATCGACTGCACTTGTAAGTTTGATTCAATTAAATATATTGAAAAATATCTAAAACTAATAACTAAATACCATTTAATTGAATATTGCGTGACTCCTCAAAAAAAAAAAGTTGATAAACTGCAAAAAAAAAAAAAAAAAAAAAAAAAAAAAAAAAAAAAAAAAAAAAAAAAAACTTAGTGTTGAGTATACACGTATAAGAGTGAAGTTTTACATTGAATAATGATGAGAAGAATAAGTAATTAATATAAGGGAAATACTAACGAGTGCCTTAGAGCACTGGTTAATAATCAATTGGCAAAAATGCAAAACTGACCCTCTAACTTTCACTCTTTTTCATTTCAGTCCTCTAACTTTCAGTTTTGTCAATTCAGTCCTCTAACTTTCAATTTTTGTCAATCCAGGATTCCGTTAAACCCCAGTTAAGGCTGCCGTTAACTTTCAGTTTTTTTTTTTTTTTTTTTTTTTTTAAATTTTAAAATTAAAAGAAAAAAAAAATCTGTAAAAAAAAAAAAAAAAAAAAATTTAAGGGGAACGTCGACGTCGTTCCCCTTACCTTAAATGTTTTTTTTTTTTTTTTTTTTTTACAGATTTTTTTTTAATTCCGAAATTAAAAAAAAAAAAAAAAAAAAAAACTTAACGGCAGCCCAGTTATGGAGTTTAACGGAATCCTACATTGACAAAAATTGAAAGTTAGAGGACTGAATTGACAAAACTGAAAGTTAGAGGACTGAAATGAAAATGAGTGAAAGTTAGAGGGTCAGTTTTGCATTTTTGCCTAATCAATTTTAAAAAAGTTTTGATATAACTTTTATGATAAATGAAAAAAGCTGTCAAAATATTAATTACTTTTTTTCATTTCTCATAAATTTTTTTTTTTTAAATGAATTATTAACCAGTGCCATAAGAGCACTCGTTAGCATTACCTTTAATATAATATAATTGAATACATACTCATTAAGATTTATGACTTTTAGGTTAAAGTGTGTCAAGAAACTTTTCAAGGTGTTTATCTTCCTACAAGTGGTATCAGAGCTGTGGGGCAAAGGTGTCAAGGTTATCAGGGTATGAGTACTTAAAGCCATTTCACAAATGGAGTAGGGACAGATCAAACCCATTAAACCCACACAAATGATCTTGTAAAAATGTTCATTTAATATAATTGAGCACATATCTATTGGGGTTTAACTCCCAGCACTTAGAAGAATGCACTTCAACACTTGTTTAACAAACCCAAATAATTAATTTTCTAAATATATCAAATGAAAAATGCCCTTAAAAGAATGCACTTTAACGGTTGTTAAACAAACTCAAATAATTATTTTTCTAAATATATCAAATGAAAATTTTTTATACCGGTAAGCTACCAGAATATATATATATAATCATTTATTTTTAAAAATATTTTATAGAGAATTGAAAAAACAGTAAAAAAGAAGAAGTTAGTAATTATTTTATAATTTTTTTAAAAAAAATAGTTTATTAGTGTGCACTATAAAAGTATACGTTAATAAAACTATATATATATATATATATAGATAAACAAAGGCAACTTGAAATATGATTATTGGGACCCATGAGTTCACATGCCCTCTCATTGTGCTGTCCCGTCCATTTATGATCTGTCCTACTTTGTGTTCTCGTGGACGATACTTTTTTGTTTTTGTTGCTAAATTCTCATTGACGATACATCGTCAAAACTTAAAAGTGGCCTTAAATGAATTAAGATTCTCCGAAGCAGGAGTGTCAAACACAACGACAACAATAACAAGTCTATTTCCATCATTCCTAATTGGGTCCTGATGAATGATATATACATGGGAAAGTAACCATAAATTCTCATATATAGTCTTCTACGGACTAGCCATCTCCCTTGTACTACAAGGTATGACACCAGCATAGCACTGAACCATAGCCTTCAAACACAGGGTGCCCCTTTTGAGACTTGAGATTCCAAAATTTTGACAATATTCCGAATAAAAAAAAAATGTCTAGAAAAAGTGAATGAAATGATCATGATCTATAGGTGGGGTGTCTCAATTTTTGTGTGCACAAATTCCAAAATTGTCTGTTTTTATTTTTGTTGGCTTTTCTTTTCAATGCCAGGAGGTGGGGCTTGTCCCTTTGACAAGAGTCACAAGACTTCTTGCGCTTTTCACTTTGTGCCCTTGGCCAGTGGCCAAGAATTTAGCTTCAATTCTATCCAACTTGTTGAAAAATGCATGTTTTAAAAGATTAGTGCAAAATGAATAAAAAGTTTTAGTAACGTTGTTTAAGTGTAGTAAAAATATGTATAAATTAAAAAATATTGTAAAAATACGTATTATATTATTTAAACACTAAAAATTATTATTTAAATAATAGTACATTTAATTTAAAATTTTCACTAACAATAGATGTTGTGGCCCAACTCTCCAAAACTTGAATGTCCTGTAAATCCAATAATGTTGAAAGGTACATGGACATTTCACTGATACAGTGATAGATGATATTGACTATGAATTAGGAAATACATGATTTAGGTTTATTTGGGTAAGGTTGGACATATATTAATCATCTATTCTAATAGATATTTTTTGATAAATTAAAAAAAATATCAAATTAATTAGCTGTATTTATATTTTTCATAAAAAGCTTTTCAAAATAATTTATTAACAACGGTTAATAAAACCCAATTAAGAATCAATTAGTCACTTTTCTTTAAGTAAAACTGATAAAGTTGTAATAGGATATTAGGATGTGCCAAGATTAATCAAATTCACTGCTCTCAGATCCCACATAAAAAAGTAAAAATTTTGTGTATTAGATATGGCATTTTATTTTATTTTTTGAAACCATTTGTATTGGCATAGCTTCAAGAAGGTGGATATAATTACTGCGTAGCTTCATCCATATATGGACAATCGAATCAAACTGATAAGGGTAATTTGGAGAAGGACAATAGTTTTGTTCACCTAAAATCGTCGAGCCCAAAGAATACGTCAGCCTTACTATGCAGAAGACGATGACTCCGCCTCCAAACCGATGACACTCAGTTGGATGACCAGACCTCTTGGACATAATAGAAAGTTGACGGAAGGAAGTTGACGGGAGTGACAAAGCTCTTGATGGGTCCAGCGTGGCTTTTTACTTGGGCTCCATGAATAGATATATAAGAAAATATCTTATGCCCCACGGTTAACCCTGATCAAACGAATCCCTATAAGGAAAAGATCCCGCAAAATACGCACATTAACAAGGATCTTCCCCACAAGGAAAGACCCTCTCCGCTAAGAAACAAACGTCAACTTTACTCTACTATAAAATCTCCAAAGCCCTCACAAACCAATGTACATATAATTTCCCTAACTCTGGCACTCTAGAGTTGTGAAAGTTCTCTAACTTGACTTTCGGAGGGTATTTGACTGGTACTACACTGGTACTCTCTACAAGGTCTTCTTTGTTTTTGTTTCGCAGGTGTTGTCTCAAGCACGTGAGGACTGTGTGATTTACTAATGATTTTCGGCATCATTAGTTGGCACCGTCTGTGGGAAAAAAACTGCGACTTGTAAGCCATACTATCGCTTCCTAGATAAAGAGTTGCATGGTACTTACTTGCTCGATGGTGACCACCAACAATGTTTAAGGAGATGAACCACGCACCACCACCCTCGAGAGATAGGTTCAAACTCTTGCCACTACCGTAGAGCGCCTCACCAAGCAAAACCATGATCTAGAAGAGCAGCTGCGCCAAACGAATATGAGGCTTGACACCCAGGAAGAGGACCAAGAAGGCACCAACGCTGAGAGAAAGGACCAAGAAGGGCCGGAAGGTAGTAACGCCTTAAGCAGACCAGAGCGATAAGACACGAGCTGTCCATTCGTCACAGATACGGCTCCACCTCACATAGTCACAGAGATGTAGATGATGAAGGAATGGATGGACTTCATGATGAACGCCCTTAGAGGACAGGTTTCTAGCGACCTCGATGACCTGGTCCATCGAACTGACTCGCCATTCACGGTATCCGTCACTTCGTTCCCCCTTCCACCAAAGTTCTGTATGCCACAGTTGGAGACCTACAACGGATCTAAGGATCCCTTGGACCACCTGGAGTCTTTCAAGACCCTGATGCACCTGCAAGGAGTGGTGGGCAAGATCATGTGCAGGGCCTTCCCCACTACGTTGAAGGGACCCGCAAGGATTTGGTTCAATAGATTGATGCCCAACTCCATTAGTACCTTTAAGGAGTTAAGCGCCCAGTTTGCCTCACACTTTATCGGGGGACATAGGTATAAGAAGTCCACCATATGCCTGATGAACATTAAGCAACAAGAGGATGAGACACTGAGGTCCTACATAACCTGTTTCAACAAAGAGGCCCTTTCAATCGATGAAACCAACGACAAGATACTCGTGGTTGCATTCACGAATGGGCTACGGAAGGGTAAGTTCGTATTTTCTTTATATAAGAATGACCTAAAGACCATGTCAGATGTGCTTTACAGGGCTACTAAGTACATGAACGTGGAAGATGCACTGCTGGCCCGAGAAGAGAAGCCCAAGATAAGGGAAAGATAGGAGGACGTACAGCAGGATAGGGGGCGGAAGAAGCCTAGGACTGGAGAACGGCGATAGGACAGGCACTCCAAGCCCCCCATGGGAGGTTCACAAGCTTCACCCTGTTGACTGCCCTGATTGACCAAGTCTTGATGCAGATCAAAGATGAAGGAGCCCTGACATTTCCTGGAAAACTGAAGGGAGATCCCAATAAAAGGTCTAGAGACAAGTACTGTCGCTTCCACCGTGACCACGGTCATGACACAGTCGACTGCTACAACTTGAAGCAACAAATAGAAGCTCTTATCAGATAAGGAAAATTGTAAAGATTCATAGCAAGGAAAGAGTGGACTCGCCACAAGAGCAGGTTCCCTGACTGGAGAATAAGCGTTCTAAGCCGCCCATAGGAGATATAAGAATGATTGTAGGAGGTACTACGGCCTCTGGTTCGTCCAAAAAGACCTGTAAGACTTCTCTCAGGATGGTTCAGAACGTCCAGCTAATTGGCTTCGTCCCAAAGATGGCGCAGATCAACAACCTCATCATCAAATTCTTAGAAGAAGATGCTCGACGTCTCCACCACCCGTATGACGATGCGCTTGTCATTAGCATACGGGTAGGAGACTACAACATACACCGGGTCTTGGTTGACAATGGAAGCTCTGCTTACATCCTCTACTACCCGGCGTTCCAACAAATGAGGATTGACAGAGAACGGCTGGTCTCAACTAACTCCCCACTCGTCGGGTTTGAGGGACGAAAGTATACCCCCTCGGCGTAGTCACACTTCTCGTTACGGTTGGTGATTATCCTCAGCAAATCACTAAAGATGTTACATTCCTTGTTGTCGATTGCTCGTTCGCCTATAATGCCATCCTCGGACGACCTACCCTTAACTCATGGAAGGCCGTAACTTCAATCTACCACCTGATGATCAAGTTCCCCACCGAGTACGGAGCAGGAGAAGTACGTGGAGATCAAGTGGCTGCGCGCGAGTGTTACATAGCAATGTTGGAAATGGATAATCATGTGCAGACAATGAACATAGAAGAGTAGCGGACAGTGGCAGAGCCCGTTGAAAGACTTAAAGAGATACTTCTCGACAACTTCAGGCCAGATCAAACAATAAGGATCGGCACCCTCGCCAGCCCAATGGTCCGCCAAGCACTCATGACTTTTCTTAAAGAGAACCAGGATGTATTTGCCTAGAGCCATGAAGACATGCCAGAATTAACCCTTTGGTCATGGTGCATAGGTTGAATGTGTCGCCCTCCTTTCCACCCATCCGTTAGAAGAAGCGGGTGTTCGCCCAAAAACAAGACCGAGCTATAGTGGAAGAAGTCCGCAAGTTACAAGAGGCAGACTTCATCAGGGAAGTTTACTATCCCGATTGGCTGGTGAATGTGGTGATGGTCAAGAAAGCTAACGGGAAATGGAGAATGTGTGTGGACTTCACAGACCTGAACAAAGTATGCCCCAAAGATAGCTACCCCTTCCCGCAGGTTGACGTCCTAGTTGACTCTACGGCTTAACACCAGTTACTGAGCTTCATGGACGTTTTTTTCAGGTTATAACCTGATCAAAATGGATGAAGCGAATTAGGAGAAGACTTCGTTTGTTACCAGCTAGGACCTCTTCTACTACAAAGTGATGTCATTCGGCCTCAAAAATGCGAGCGCGACATATTAGAGGCTCATGAACAAGATGTTCGCACATCAGATTGGAAAAAATGTCCAAGTCTACGTTGACGACATGTTGGTAAAAAGCCGAAGGGAGGACAATCATTTGGATGATCTCAAGGAAACCTTTGACAACCTTCGCTCTTACAACATGAAGCTCAATCCAGGCAAGTGTGCATTCGGGGTGATGGCATAAAAGTTCCTAGGGTTCATGGTGTCTCAGAGAGGTATCAAAGCCAACTCAGACAAGATCCGGGCCATAATAGAGATGGCACCCCCAAAGAACGTAAAAGAAGTACAAAGCCTCAACGGTAAGGTAGCTGCATTGAATAGGTTCGTGTCAAGGGCGACGGATAAGTGTCTACCTTTCTTTCGCACGTTGAAGAAATCTTTTGAGTGGACGGCCGAGTGTCAGCAGGCATTCAAGGATCTAAAGGCCTACCTCTCTTCCTTGCCGTTGCTGAGTCCCTTAAAACCAGGAGAAGAATTATTCCTCTACTTGGCTGTATCCCCAGCCGCCGTCAGTTCAGCCTTGATCAGAGAAGAAGACCAGGTTAAAAAGCCCGTATACTATGCCAGTTGGGCACTTCGCGGTGCAAAGGAGAGGTACCCACCGATGGAGAAGCTCACCTTCACTTTAGTTATAGTAGCCCGCAAGCTCAAGCCATACTTCCAAGCCCACATGATGATCGTAATGACTGACAAGCCCTTATGGCAAGCAATAAGCGATCTTGAAGCCGCCGGACAAATGACACTATGGGCAATAGAGTTGAGTGAGTTCGACATATAGTACTGCCCGCATATTGCCGTTAAAGGGCAAGTGGTCGCTGACTTCATTGTGGAGTTCACTAACGTGGAAGGCCAGGGGGCAAAAGAGTATCCTTAGTGGAGAATACACACGGATGGATCATCCAACAGACAGGCTGGTGGAGCAGGCATTGTACTTCGTTCTCCAAAAGGGGATGAGATTGAAAGCATGCTTTGTCTCGACTTCTCTACGACCAACAATGAAGCAGAGTACGAAGCTCTAGTAGCGGGACTAGATCTCGCTAAAGTGGCAGGGGCTATGAGTGTGGTTATTCACTGCGACTCCTAGGTTGTCACAAACCAAGTAAATGGTGATTACGAATGTAAGGGAAAGAGGATGAAGAAGTACCTGGAGCAAGTAAAGAGAAGGGTGGACGACCTACATGCCAAGATTGTTCAAATCCCCATAAGAGAGAACGTGCAAGCCGATCATTTTGCCAAGGCTGTATCAGCAGAACACATGATCATCATCGACAAGGTACTTTCCTTCGTTCAATTTTCACCATTAATAGATCCTATCAATATGCAGGAGATAGGTTTTGAAAGCAATTGGACCACACCATTAGTCTCCTACTTAAAAAACGGCGCATTACTAGATGGTAAGGAAGCCGCAAGGAAGTTAAAGGTCCAAGCAACACGATTAGTGCTGATAAAGGACGTCTTATACAAGAGAGGCTTCTCCCGCCCATACCTGAGGTGTTTAAGCCTTGAAGAAGCGGACTATGTCATGAGAGAAGTCCACGAAAGGGATCTGCGGGAACCACTCAAGGTCGCGGTCGTTGGTACACAAACTAATTTGAGCTGGATACTATTGGCCTACTATGCAGAAGGATGCCCAGACTTATATCAAAGCCTGCTACAAATGTCAAAGGTTTAGCAACGTCATCAGACAGCCGACAAAAGAACTGACCCCAATGATAGCCCCGTGGCCATTCACTCAATGGGGACTGGACATCATGAGCCCATTCCCAATAGCAACGTGGTAGCTGAAATTCCTTATAGTCGGCATAGATTATTTCACAAAATAGGTAAAAGCCGAAGCCTTGGCCACCATCATAGAGAAGAACGTGAGAAGCTTCGTATGGAGAAACATCGTCTGTAGGTATGGGATCCCTAGAGTCTTGGTCTTAAATAACGGGAAACAGTTCGACAATGACTTCTTCAAGGATTTTTGCTCACAGTTGGGTATCAAGAACCACTACTCCTTCCCCGCCCACCTTCAAGCCAATGGACAGGTTGAGGTCACGAACTGATCCTTGCTTAAAATCATCAAGACTTGGCTCGAGGGGGCAAAGGGTATATGGCCGGAAGAGCTGCCAAGCGTACTATGGGCATACAGGACAACAGCCAGAGCACCTACAAGAGAGACACCGTTTCGACTAGCATACGAGAGCGAGGCAGTTATCCCGGCTGAGGTCGGACTCACAAGCTACCGGGTGGACAATTATGATGAAAGAAAGAACGATGAGGCCATGCGTCTACAACTTGACCTAGTGGACGAAGTCAAGGCAATAGCTAAACAAAGGCTCGCGTGATACCAAGACCTTATGGCCAAGCATTACAATTCCTGAGTCAGACACAGAGACTTCAAGGTTAGAGACCTCGTCTTGAGGAGAGTGATGAGTGCCACTAGAGATCCCACCCAAGGAAAGCTTGGTCCTAGCTGGGAAGGGCCCTACAGAATCACTTCATTGCAGAGGAAAGGCACTTACCACCTGGAGACGCTAGACGGATGGAAGTTGCACCATCCATGAAACACCGAGCATTTTAGGAAATACTACCAGTAGAAGATAGCAGGAAGAGCGACACTCCTCATTTCCAGTTTATTTTTTTTAGTTAAATTTTGCTTACAGTACTTTCTAAGGCCAAAGGGCAGCATTTTTTTATCCTTTTTAAGAATTTTTTTTTTTACTTATGCACGCATTTATCATAATAAGAGGAGTTATTTAGATATGACATATGTACACATTTGTCTCTACAAAACTACTTTTGCAAGTCCTTAAGCGGACGAGTTCATTGCTAAGTCCTTAAGTGGACCTGTTCATTTCTAAGTCCTTAAGTGGTCGAGTTCTTTACCAAGTCTGCAAAGTGGACGAATTAAAATTACAAAGTCCATAAGTGGACGAGTTCATTGTTAAGTCCACAAGTTGACAAGTTCACTACCAAAGCCCACAGGTGGGCCAGTTTATTATCAAATTCCGAAAAGTGGACGAATTAAAATTATGAAGTCCATAAATGGACGAGTTCATTACCAAAGCCTACAGGTGGGCTAGTTTATTATCAAAGTCCACAAAGTGGACGAGTTCATTGTTAAAAAGTAGACGTGTTCATTCCATTGGGATACCGTAACATTATTAAGTCCACAGGATGACGGGTCTACAAATGGACAAGTTCAACCTTGAAAGTACTAAGTCCACAATTGGACGGGTTCATTATTAAGTCCAAAAGTGGATGAATTCACCAAATTAGGATGCCTTAAAATTGTTAAGACCACAAGTGGATGGGTTTGTTACAGTACACCAAGTGGACGAGTTCATCCTTGTAAGAAGACAAGGGAACAAGTTTATTATTTGATCCTCAGACCAGACGGGTTCGCTATTATGCCTAAAAAAGGACTAGTCCACCAAAGTAAATGGATTCACACATGATACCACTAGACATACGCATATCAAGCAATGAAGCACACATGCTAAAACCGACGGATATAAAATAAGAAATATATAAATAAGTAGAATTTTTATAAACAAAGCCCAAAAGACAAGAGGGCACATAATATTGTCTAGGAATTGGATGGAACACATTACAAATTATCAATAAAAATAAACAGCTAAGCTAAAGGGTCTTGGGCGTTGGGAGCTGAAGGGTTCTCGTCATTCTTTAAAGGAGGGTCCTGAACGTCTTGAGCAAGGGGGTTTTCAGCATTATGAGGATCAATGGACGGGATCAAAGGAGTGACGGGAGGAACTGCAGCAGGTTGAGCAAGGACAACACCATCATCTTTTGGATACCGCTCTAACTAAGTGGAGTCGTCGGTTTCCTTAAAGGTGGTGTCGCCGGCAAGAGTTGACGGCAGGGGGTCGTCTATAGTGACCTTGGATAAATCCAAGTGTGGGTAGACGAACTTGACCTTTTTAAGGAAATCCTCAAACCCGTCACCATAGTAGACAGTGCAAGAATCAATGAAAGGCTGTGAAACCTTGAATTCTGCCACGACGTCAACCTTAGCCATTTCCACCTGCCCAAGAAGGGCCGTTAGCTCCTTCTCCACGGTCCCCTTGGCCTTCTGCTCCTTTTCCCTCTGATGGGCCTCCTCTTTTAATTTTTCTTTCAACTCCATCACCTCCTTATTTAAAGTACGAAGGGCATCCTTGTACGGCCCTTGCTCATTGGTCAGGGTCTCGTTGCGCTTGTGCAGACGACTAATCACCCCTTCCTGGGTGACGCTTCTATCCTGAAGCGCCTTCATGCGCACCGACGCCTAGAAATAAAAAACAGCCGTCGGTTTAAGAAGCAAGCATGAAATAAAGCGAAGTGTAAGAAAAGCATACCCTAGCCAGGTCAAAGATGCCCGACACCCCTAGGTCCTCCGTCAACTTCTCAGCACAAGGATCCAAATCTGTATCCTTGATGATGAACTTAATCATCTCAACGACGTGTTCTTTGTGCGTAAGAAGTTGACAGACAGCTCCCTGGGTGACGGGACTAGTCTCCGTCATGAGACCTTTACCCGCTCTATGGACGGACTTGGGGAGTGACAGCTGCTTGGGCTTTTTATCAACAACGGGAACACCTGGTCCTTTTTTAAATGGAAATTCATCCTTCCCCGTTGCTTTTTCGTTTTGGCGTCCCCTTGCTGACGCCCTTAGGAGCTGACAATAAGGCCCCCTCTTTCTCCTTTTGCTTACGGGCTGCAGCTGATGCCCTGACTAAAGCCCTTTGCCTAGCTGCATCCATTTCTGCGAGTAAAAGATGAATGTTACACAAGCAGACATGAGTATAATACAGACGGAAGGAAAGGGCTAAGATACAAGAACTTACGCCGACGAGAATAAGCGTTGAGTCTATGGGCTGTTGGCGTCAGCTTGGGACCACCATAGTATGCGTGCAAGGTGTCGGGGTAATTAGATCCCTGCACCTCCGCTCATCAAAATTGATCTCCAACACCCAGTGGATAAACGCCTCCTGCTCGTCGGTTATATGGGGAAGAACCTTAGCAGAGGAAGAAAAAAGCAGACGACATTAGATACTTGAATAAATAGGAAAAGAAAAGTAGACGACATTGGACACTAACAAAAAAAGAAAAAAAGTGAAAAGCAGACAACGCTAAACCTGAGTCTTTGACAATGCCCCAAGTATTGTCAAAACCGTGAGGCATCGCCACCCACTCTTCTGATGGCACACCCAATCCATCCCTTGAACGAAGAAATATCTACCCTTCCAATTCCTATTGGAAACGGGCATGTCAGACATCAGCCTAAGGGTCTTCTTCCTTGCTGCAAAATGGTATATCCCTTGAGGCGACGAGGTGCGTTGGGGCCTGTAGCACCAGAAGAACTCATCCAAGGTAAGCTAACGATTCCCACCACTTAGATGCCCTTAGAGAATTTTGCCCCCTATGAATATCCTCCACGCGTTTGGAGCGATTTGGCTAATGGACAATCCTAGAAAATTAGCCAGCTGACGATGTAATGCCGTCAGTGGCAGCCTCAACCCTGCCGCGATGGCATCATACATGTTGACATTCGCGGTGTTCCCCGAATAGCACTTCTCAAACTTCCTAGGAAGACGGATTGGGATATGATTAGGAATTTGATAACGGTCCCGTAAATTCTTGAAGATCTTGGCTGTCATCGTCAGCTTAAAATCATTAACAGTCTAAATTTTGGGGAGAATGAAGGGACGAGTATGGCCGTCACCTGGGCTTCCTGAGCTTCCCACCATAGAAGCCCCCCCGTCGTTCTCGTCCTCGTCTTCGTCATCTCCTACCTTTAACTCCCCCCTTCGTTTTCTCCTTCACCCTCCTCATCATCGTCTCCTTCTCTTTCCTGTACCTTATCTCCGTCAAAGTCTTCATCGTCATCCACAGGAGATCCGGTGGACGGTTCCCTCTCTGACGACCAGGACAAGCCCTCCTCGGGCCAATGACCTGACGGGAATACTTTGTCGTAGCCCGCTCCCTCACGGACTGACGACTGCTCACTCATCGCTTCAATATGTCTCGACATCTATTCACCTACAAGCGACGGATCTCTCTATAGAATTAACGACCAACAAGAAAAACGAAAAAAAAAAGAAAAGAAAAAGAAAAGAAAAAAGAAAAGAGGACTTACGAAGTTAGAAGATGGTTCCTTGAGAAGTGACAACCTTAACAAAATTATGGTAGCAAAGGTGATGAGATGAGTAGGTTGACGGAAGCAAGGCAGACAAATGACTAGCTCTCTCTTAAGATCAGCAAGGTTAAAATAAGAGAAATGAGGGGAGGAAGTGAGATATATATAGGATAAAAAATGCATGGAAGACGAAGTGACACCCTTGTTCAGAAACAAGGCCAACTAGCCTGTGACATGTGTACTAGCATTTAATAATGGCTGCTCGAGGACTCATCAATAAATGCCCCCTCCTTTCCCAAAAGAAAGAAGAAGAAGTTACACATCAGACTCCATAACCCGTTAGCTTTTAGTTGACGAGGCCATGGAGTAGGGGGCAGCTGATAAGGGTAATTTGGAGAAGGACAATCGTTTTGTTCGCCTAAAACCGTCGAGCCCAAAGAACCCGTCAGCCTTACTATGCAGAAGATGACGACTCCGTATCCAAACCGACGGCTCTCAGTTGGACGACCAGACCTCTTAGACATAATAGAAAGTTGACGGAAGGAAGCTGACGAGAGTGACAAAGCTCTTGACGGGTCTAGCATGGCTTTTTACTTGGGCTCCACGAATAGATATATAAGGAAATATCTTATACCCCACGATTAACCCTGATCAAACGAATCCCTAAAAGGAAAAGATCCCGCAAAATACGTGCATTAACAAGGATCTTCCCCACAAGGAAAGACCCTCTCCGCCAAGAAACAAATGTCAACTTTACTCTACTATAAAAACCCCAAAGCCCTCATAAACCAAGGTACGCATAATTTCCCCAGCTCTGGCACTCTAGAATTGTGAAAGTTCTCTAACTTGACCTTAGGAGGATATTTGGCCGGTACCACACCTGTACTCTTTACAAAGTCTTCTTTGTTTTTGTTTCGCAAGTGTTGTCTCGAGCACGTGAGGACTGTGTGATTTACTGATGATTTTCGGCATCATCATTGGCATTTTTCAATGATCTTGAATTTTCATTAATCAGCCTTCCAAGCAAAACACTACTAACATTTTTTGAATGTGTCAATAATATATTGTAAAATCGGGAGCTTCCTAAATAAAAGTTTAAACTTTATTGATGAATTAAGAAAATAGACAGCGTAATTAAGTTTCACAAATGCTCAGGCATTTATACACTAATACAGAGAAAGAGAAGAGAAGGAATCCTAACTAACTAACAGAAAAGAAAAAACTAACTAACAGAAAAGAAAACTACCAATTAATGGATGACAGCTATTAATCTCATCCACTAACTATGTACAAACACGTGCTAAACTAATAGTTTTTTACTAAAAGCTACGACGCCGTTTTTAACTTGCACTTCTTTCTTTTAACTGAAACGACATCGCATCTTGCATTCTTTGTATTCTCTTCACAAAATTGCACCGTGTCATCTTCTTCTTTTTCCTTTAGCTTCAACACATATAAAGAAACACATATACATTAGACAACTTTTTATGAGCCATGTTAGGGTCATATTTTCTATGTATTGGCATATTCTTTGACAAAATTTACTTTACTTGTAATTGGGTAGATCAAAGTTTGGCTTAATGTATCAAGAAGTATGTGAAATTTACTTCACAAATGGTATCATTAAAGTCTTGAAGATTGAACCAAGAAACAAGTGAAGAAAAGTTAATTCAGTGAAGCTCGACACTAGTCTCGACACTAGCATCTATTGAGACTTAATAAAAAATTCTCGACACCTTCTCGACACTAGCTCGATCTATCGAGCTTTGTGATTTCAGAATTCTTAGATTTGAATCTCGGCCCATGATGACTTGGATTACTAGGGTTTCATCCTATAAACCCTTCGACAATATAAAATGCTTATTTTAAAGTCATCAAAGACACATAGACTCAATTAGAAAACTTATACACACTATGAGAAGGTAATGCGTTTGTGCGCGTTAGGGGTTTTGTAACCAAGTGCTTCTAGATATTCAATGTACTCTGGAGTGAAGAACTTTGCAACCAACAACAATCATTCAGTTGCTGAGAGTTAGTCACGTATTGGGACCTGCGCATGCAAGAAGTCTTCTACAAGATCAAGTCTAATAGGGGATTAGAGTAAAGGTTCAGATGTAGGTTGGTATTTTGAGATAGTCTTGGGTAGTGGTAAGATTCCTTATACTTGTAACCGTTTGTTATTGATTAGTGGATTCTTGGGAGTGGTGACTTGAAACTTACCCAGTGGGGTTTTTGCCTTACAAGAGGTTTTTCCTATTTGTTAACAAATTATTGTATTAATTTAATTTCCACTGCATTTAGTTGATTTGATGATTTGTTGGTGCCTCCACGATTTGCCTGTAATTTGACCTAATTAATCAACTTGGGTAATTGAATTAATTAACTGGGGTCAATCTATAACTCAACAAGTGGTATCAAAGCGGGCACACTCAAATTAGGTTTTAATATTTGTTGTGTGATCCATTGACCCCTGTAGTTATGGATCATGGACAATCATCGATCATTCCTCCTCTTTTTTATGGTACTAACGATGCATATTAGAAAGTACACATAAAGGCTTTTTTGCAATCCCTAGATGAAAAAGTCTGGCTAGCTATCAAAGTTGGATGGACTAAACCTGCTGAGCCCCCTGCTTCATGGGATGACGACAAGATCAAAGCTGCCAATTTCAATAGTAAAGCATTGAATGCCTTGTTTAGTGCTGTAACTAATGAGGAATTCAAGAAAATCTCATCCATTGAAAGTGCTAAGGAAGCTTGGACCATTCTTCAAAATACTTATTAAGGCACCAAAGCTGTTAAAGATTCCAAGTTTCAAAGGCTCACTACTAGTTTTGAAGAGATCAAGATGGATGATGATGAGACTTTTGATGAATTCTATGCCAAACTCAAGGACATAGTGAATTCAGCCTTTAACTTAGGTGAAAGGAGTCCTAAACCTTAGATTGTCAGAAAGATACTCAGATCTCTTCTTGAGCGATTTCATGCTAAAATTACCGCCATTGAAGAAGCAAAGGACATCGATAGAATTCCTTTGACAGAGCTAATTGGAAATCTGCAAACCTATGAATTAGGTCTAGTGAGAATTGGCAAAGGGAGTAAGAGCAAGAATATGGCTCTAAAGGCTAAGAATGATGAAGAGGAAGGGTCATTTGAAGATGAAAATTCGAAATTCAAAGCTTACATCACCATACAGTTTAAGAAATTCATCAAGAATGCAAATGTCAAGGTGAGTGACAAGGATCGCAAGAAGTCTGGATTCCCTCATCCAAATTTTCAAAATACCTCTCTTGGGATTAAAATTCATGAGCAACTGTTTAATCCTATCACTTTTGTTTCAAAATTATCCAAATTTTCAAAATACCTTTCTTGGGATTCAGATTCGGCAGCGATCGTTTAATCCTATCACTTTTGCTTCAAAAGTATCCAAATTTTCAAAATACCTCTCTTGGGATTTAGATTCAGCAACAACCGTTTAATCCTATCACTTTTGCTTCAAAAGTATCCAAATTTTCAAAATACCACTCTTGGGATTCAGATTCGGCAGTGACCATTTAATCCTATCACTTTTTCTTCAAAAGTATCCAAATTTTCAAAATACCTCTCTCAAGATTCATATTTGGCAATGACCATTTAATCTTATGTCTTCTTCAGGATTCAAATTCAACAGCGAACGTTTAATTCTATGCCTTTTTCGGGATTCAGATTCGGCAGCGATCGTTTAATCTTATGCCTTCTTTGGGATTCAGATTCAGCAACAACCATTTAATCTCATCGGGATTTAGATTCAACAATGACCGTTTAACCCTATGTCTTCTTTAGGATTTAGATTCGACAACGACCGTTTAATCTCATCGGGATTCAGATTTGGCAGCGACCGTTTAATCCTATGCCTTCTTCGGGATTCAAATTTAACAACGACCATTTAATCTCATCGGGATTCAGATTCAGTAGCGATCGTTTAATCCTATGCCTTCTTCAAGATTTAGATTCGACAACGACTGTTTAATATCATCGGGATTCATACTCGACAGCAACCGTTTAATCTTATACCTTCATCAGGATTCAGATTCGACAATGACCATTTAATACTATGCCTTGTTTGTGATTCAGATTCGGCAGCGACTGTTTAGTCTTATCAGGATGCAGATTCAGCAGTGACCGTTTAATCCTATGCCTTCCAAAACTACCCTCACTCAAAATCGCATTGTTTCCACATCTTCAATCCTCTCAAAATATCCCATCTTTATCATGCATAGTCTCCCATATTTGCCTAGCTTATCTTTTAGTTTTGTTAGTGTTTCATGTGTTTTCATAGCATCCCACATATGCAAGTTCGCTTATGCTACTTAGACATGTGAACAGATATATTTTCCAACATCATCATGGCATAACAGAAAAAAAAAAAAAAAAAAAAAGAACATATATGCAAAAATACTAAGAATAAAATAAGTACTAGCATGCTTTCCTAGTTGCACTGCTACTAACATATTTGCTGGAAAAATAAAGTGAAGACACTGACCTCAAGCATAGAACAGAAGATTGAAGCTGTGAACTGAAGTTAAAAGTTGGATTCGCAAGGCAGCGGCTTTCTCCAGAGAACTTTTTAGAAGTGAGAATTCAAAGAAATGAAGTCAGAATGGTCAAAATGAAGTTTTGTGGCCTATTTATAGGCCACTGTACGGCTTAGGTAGCCCGATACACCTTTAGTGGCTGCCAGGTCTGCCCAGTGCACCATAAGTGGCCGCTGGTCAGCGTTGATCGGGTCAACGTTGACCGGTTGACCATTGACCCAAAAAACAAAAACCAGAGTTTTTGCCTAAGCATTAAGGACCCAGCCAGAGGAAATTTTTCCAGACCAGTTACAACAGCACGACCTTGTTAGGTAAGTCCGGTCTCGACTCGTGAACAACGCAGTTTCCACACACAATTTTGGGGCGACAAAATGTGGAATCACGTTATTTATCCAACACCTCTCCTTACCATCAAAATGTCAGATAAAGAAGGGGCAACTGTAGACACCGTATTTTGTCTGCCCTCGATTTGCATGCTAGACCCCCAAAATCTCAAAAATATTAACTTTTCTCCAAGGGGCCGCGGAAACATCTAGATTGACGTGGTGCAACCTATTCAGGTATCGGAGCACTTAAAGTGCCATTTCAGGTCAAATTGATCAAAATGCCCCTAGTCAATCTTGGGTTGACCAAAGGTCAAAATTGGTTAAAATCATCCCAAAATAACATTTTTCATGTTTCTACATCAAACCCTAGCTACCTAGAGATTTTTGTAAACTTCGACCGAGTTTGACCAAGTTTGGCCTAGAGTTGACTCTCGAAGGCCCCAGAAACCCTAATTTTTATCCATCCATTGGAATAGGTTGGGGCTAGCATCATTGCAAATATTATCAAATTCCCTTTCCAACGACTGCTCATGGGTCGAAATCGGAGTTAAAATGGTTGAGATATCCTGAAAACTGCGCTGAGCGCGTCAGTTTGCTTCCCGATGTCATAACTTTTGATCCAACTGTTGGATTTCAAAGTTTTATACTTTTCTAGAAACCAGACATCAAGATTCTAGAAACACCACGATCGACCCAATCTGAACTCGGGAAGGCCTTCATCAGGCCATTCCAAGTCAGCGGCCACAAAGTGGCTACCTGCACTAAAGAGTCACTTTTCGCCTATAAATACCCCCAGACCCCCTTGAAAAAAAAAAAAAAAAAAAGGATTTTGGGCACTTTCTGGAAATTCTCTCTCTTTTCTCTACATTTCTCTCTAAAAAAACACATCAAAAAACCTTTGATTCCTCTTTTCTCTTAACAATCAAGAGGTAGTGTTCTTGCACTCTTTTCCCTCTACTTGGTCTTAGGACCTTGGATTTGAGGTTTAAAGGGTGTAGATGTAGCTTTTTAGATACAATCTACGCCCTTTACTTTATCTTTGTTTATAATATGCTTTATTGCTTTTCCTAGCTTGTTTCTTGCTTTATCTTGCTTCCAAGCATGTTCTATAGCTTTCCTAGCATGCCTCCTTGCTTTTTATCATTTTTTAATTCTTTAATGATGTTGGCCTAGCCTTCTTGGACTAGGATATGCCTAAGTGTTGTGTTTATGCTTAGATCCATGGGCCTAGGTGCCTTTTTAGCATGTTTGTGCTTAGATCCATGTGTTTATGTGCTTCGTGCCATATTTGTGCTTAAATTTACTTGTTTATATGCTCCTTGCCATGTCTATGCCTAGATCTATATCTTTGAGTGCTCTATGCCTTGTTCATGTGTCTAGATCTACATGTTGGTTGCTATGCCATGTGCTTCTAAAGCCTTTCTATCTCTTATTATGCCTTTTTCTTGTGTTTTGGCCCTTTTGGTAAGGCCCTAAACCAACCTTGGGCTTTAGAATTTTACCATCATTGGGGAATGGGGGCCCGAGTCGTAAGGGGTACAAAATACGGTGTTTACAGTAACCTCATAGGTAGTTTCAAGAATAGTCCAGATTATCTTAGCAATCTCAACATTTGAGATTCTCTTAATTTCCTCAAGGGATATAACAATAAAGATAGCTTTCAACACTTTTATGCTGTAATTTGCAAATGTTTTTTCATTAGTGGACCACTTAGCAGAAGACTTCTTAAGCTTGGTCCAACCAGTTTCAATAGAAAACCAAACTATTAGGTTTTAAATCTGTATAGTTTTTTTGGCAAACTCATGAACATAAACTTGTCTATTTTGGTCTAGACAATCCTCAAGGTACTTCTATTCAATGTGTAAGAACAAGATTTCAAATGATTCAAGGATTGAAAATTTTAATAGTTTTGACCTATCAAAACTTAAGTTCAACCAATCAAATTGCGTATATGCAAAATCTGAAATTTAGTCGATCAGTCCATTTGACTATTAGGATTTTAGACCTACTTCACTAAGTACTTAAAGAAAACCTAGGGCATGTTTTTCAAGACTTTGAAATATAAAAGATTTTATCAATTGCTATTTCAACCGGTGATCATTCACACACTCTTTGAATAAGTGGATTGAAGTTGTTGATCTCCAAATATAAAGTGTACTGGATTCAAATCTTCAAGGAGACATTGAAGTCATGGGCTGAAGGTTCACGTAGCAGTAGATTACTATCAAAGATGTCTATGGGATTCAGAGCTTAATTTGGTAACTATAGTTAGATTTATAGCGAATAAGGTTATTCCGATCGTAAATCTCTATCTAATAGTTTACCTCAGGATTGATAAGGTCAAGTCCCCCCCCCCCCCCCCCCCCAAGTTTTTTTGTGAATGATTTGTTTCATTCGTTTCCTAGGTCATCATATCATGTCTCTTTTAAATTTCCACACTTGCATGATATTGATGATTTTGTGTTTAACCTAAAGCTTCTATAACAAATCTAATAATCAAATTGGCTTTAAAACTAGTTAAATACATTGATTTAATAGGGGTCTAAACCCAACACATTTTTTTTTTCATCTAAGGACTTAAGAAAAGCCCTCCTCCTGACTTTCCAATAGGTATATTTAGATCTATCAAACCATGATCCATGACAACAAGGGTCAAGATTCAACTCAATGTAAAGACTACCTAACAAGAGCTAACTGGCTCTAATACTACTTATTGGTTTTTAGCTCTATTAAGTTTCCAACTAACCAATTTTAAGGGTACGTTATTAATTGAAACAATTTTACTAGGAATATGGTTATTCGGTTTTGTAAAACTTTTATTCTGTTAGAGGTTTTTTTTTTTTTTTTTTTTTTTTTTCTTCTTCTTTAGGAAATTACACTTTGCCCACCTGTGGTTTGCTCCAAAAACACTTTTTCTACCTGTGATTTAGAAATTGGCACTTTACCCACCTGAGATTAGCTCCATTTATCTATTTTAACACATTCCCCTTTTTCTATAGAACACACACATAAACAAAGCCATCTATGTGTAAAAAATAGACGTGGCAAAACTGGCGGGTCGGGTCGGGTTCGGGTCGAGTCAATCGGGTTGGCGGGTCAAACGGGTCACAGGTAAAAACGGGTCAATCGGGTTGCGAGTCAATCAGGTTACGAGTTGGGTCGGGTTGGGTTGACCCGTATTTTTTTTTTTTTCAATTACAAAAACAAATCAATGACAACCTGTTTAGAGAGAATGAATAAAATCAATTAAGCAAATGAATTGCACTTAATGTCACTTGTTAATATCCTTCCAATTCTAACAGTTTTGACTTTTGAGCATGACAAAAATTATTTATAGTCATAATTCATGATGGAAAAAGTCTTCAATGTTAATAGTTCACTGTCAAAATGCATATAATTACAAGTTTACAACTTCAAAAAGAGATAGATCTTAAAACAAACAAAACAAGTGAGCCAGCAAAGTAGCAAGTTATTGGTCTTCTTAAGTGCACATGTTCCTGTTGCATTTAAAATAGTAGCAAAGTTAGATTACTTAGAAAGGTAAACTAAACAAAAAAAGATTTAAAAATAAACATAACATATTAAGTAAAGAAGAATAAATAAATATTTTATAAGAATTACACCTCAATCTCAATCTACTTAGCACTGCAAATATATATATATATATTTTTTTGGTAAAGGAGGATATATGCATAAAAGTTAAATCATTCTACTACAAAAGGCCCCTTCCATATCCAAGGTGCAAAGCCGATCCACCACAGGCGGTGGATGGGCAAACAAAATAAAAGGAACATCACTACTACTACCAATACGAGCTAGGGCGTCCGCGCATTGATTTGCTTCTCTATACGCGTGCTCAACTCGCAGATTTGGGAACTTCCTTAAGAGGAGCCTGCAATCAGTAAGCAAAGGTTCAAGAGATACCAATTTGCAAGTATGAATATTTGCAGTGCTTCAGTATTGTTCAATTGATGAAGCACTGCAAATATTCATACTTGCAAATTGGTAGCAGATTCAACACTGCAAATATTCATACTTGCAAATTATAGCTCAAGTTGGCCAAATGTGTGAAGATTGAAGAATGGCAGAGACTGTGAACATGGAGGCGCAAGAGAACTTAGAGAAGTAGAAAGGTGCACGAGAACTTAGAGAAGTTGAGGAACTCAACTAAACTTTCAGGTTTGTTTGTATAATTGATTGTATTGTGCATTTTGTTTTGTGCTTTGGCTTTGGACAATGGAGTGAACCAAGTGAGTGATGGACTACAGCTAGCAAGCATTGACCATTGAATGAGATTTTTTTTTTTAATGGTTGTGAGTCGGCCAAGTTGGCCCTTGTGTAGAGTGTAGTGACAGTAGTGTTGTGATATGTCTTGTCTACTGTCACATAAATTGAATATATTATTGGTTATAATAAACATTGAATATATTATTAAAAGTTTTGGTACTTTGTGCTTTATGCACATAGTATCAGGACGTAATTAAAAAAAAAAAAAAAAAATTAGCGAATTTTTTTTAACAGGTCGGATCATGGGTTATTCGGGTCAGGTCGGGTCACGGGTCAACCCGTTTTTGCTTCGGGTCAGGTATTTTTTGGGTCGGGTCGGGTCGGGTCAGAAAATTCTGACCCGTATTGCCATGTCTAGTAAAAATGTTAGAATTCCATACCCCTTTGGAACGTTCAGAGGAAGAAGGGTTATTGCCTGTAATGCTATTCAGTCTGTTAAGGCTAAAGTCAGAAATGTGAGCTTGGAATTCATTGTCAATGAGGATATTTGATGGTTTAATGTCACCATGGACAAATTTTCTTGGACCGCATTCGTGGAGGTAGGCCAAGCCTCTGGCAGCTCCCTTGGCAATGAGAGGCTTGAAGATGACTGGCAACTTCTCCCTATAAGAATACATGTACTTTTATTTAGTACTACTTAGAGTTGTGTCAAACTGAAGTTACATGGCCCAAATGCAATGCAGGTAAATTAATATTGTCAATAGTCAATTATTTTTTTTCCTTCAGGAGTTTGGTAAGGTCCGAGCAATGTGGGTCAAGCAAGTGAGACATGAGATGACTTCAGAACACAGAAACAGCAAGAAGAGACCATAAGTTCCCACCTCGTCAACGGAGTGACTGTGTGTAAAAATGTTAGAATTCCATACCCCTTTGGAACACACAGATGCTTTGTTTATGTGTGTGTTCTATAGAAAGAGGGGAATGTGTTAAAATAGAAGATCTAAAAGTTGATACATGAAAAGAAGATGTAAAAAAGTTAGGCTTTAATTTTTACAAAATCTAGCTTTTAGATCTTTTTTTACCTTGATTTTTTAGTTTTTTATGTTTTAAGATGAGAGAGACATAAAAGGGTAATAAAAATACAAATTTACTCTTATTTTTAACAGAAGTGGGTAATGGGAGGCAAACGGAACTAACCTCAGATGAGTAAAGTGCCAATTTTTAAATCACAAGTACGGAAAGTGTTTTTCTGTCAAACTACAAGTAGGCAAAGTGTAATTGTTTTTTTTTTTTTTGCCTTGAGGCTTGCTAGGTCACCCCCCCCCAAAGGTCAGACACCAAATAAAAACGGAAATTGAACAGAACCTAGTGATACGGTAACCTAGGAAAACTAATGAAATAGAAATTCCATAGTAAAAACCTTTTTTGGGGGGGGGGGGGGGGAGGAGGGACCTAGAAAGTCTCAAGGCCAAAAAAAAAAAAAAAAAAAAAAATTCCAATAACAGAATAAAAGTTTTACAAAACCGAATAACCATATTCCTAGTAAAATTTACTAACTTTACCAAATGCCGCTCTAAGTCCACAGATTTCTTTAGTTATGGAGATATTGCAACGTGAACCCCCCTCCACACTTCAAGTACCCACTTGAAGATTTAGATCTAGTAGATGAAAGAACTTAAGACTGCAGCAACTTCGACACCACCAGTTCAAAATATGCTACACTTGATCACTAGTAAAGGCTTTTGAGAGTAGGAGGCACACTACTGTCATATTTACACCAAGATTAGCTCCTAAGTTTTACACGTGAATTAGGGTTTTATACCTTTGGCTTGTACTCACAAAACCCTAAACAATTCATGGGTTGAAAACACATTTTGGAAATCCCGCAATTTGATCTTTTGAATTTAAGCTCGATTTATTAATAGCTAGGCTTCTGAATCGATCGAACAACTATCAAAATGCTGAAACCTGAATAACAACTTGCATAACCTGGGTAGCAATTTTGACCTTGCATATGGACTCTAAAAGCACTATATAGGACATTTTGCTCACGGTTTTCCAACCTAAAGATAAAATCTGACAATACCAAACACAAGTAAGTAAATTTTGGACTCACTAACAATGTAGCCATATAAGAAGCCTGTATCACTGTGATGGACGCAATCAATGTATTGGGGCCAAAGAGGGTTAAGGTTCGTTGTAATACAATCAAGCTTTCATAAAATATCGTTATTAATTGAATAGGAGAAATACAAGAATCAAACTGAATCATCAAATGTCAAGGAATCTTGATGATTGGAACATTGTTTGCTTAATCACCATTGGTATTTCTTGTCCACGTACATCATGTAAATTTTCATCCGTAAAAAACTACATAGTGCATTATTATTTGAAATGTTGCCAACTAGAAATATAGAACCCACAAAATATATATATATATATTATTACACAAAGATATTATGTCAAAATAATAAAATATTCATTTCAAATAGAAGTAAGATAACTTGCAGGTAAATATTAAACCTGATATCCTTTTTTTGGGCTAAAATTCTCTAATGAAAATAATTTTGTAATTTAAATATGCAACAATAAAAATTCGGGAAGTACAATCCGTAATATAATATGACAACACAACTCAAAACAACAATCTTTTGTATTAAAAAAGAAAAGAAAAATAAAAGGTAACAATTGAAAATTCCCACGTGGCAAGTCTTCTTATTGCATTGATGCAAACATTACTCCAATTAATTCTGTTAAAAACGTCAGAAATAGCTTTGTAAATAACGCAAATAAAAACTAATGTTGAATAAGATGTTTTCCAATAATATAAGTAGGTGATATAAAATTCTTGATCATCAAAAAAAAGAAGAAAAAAAAAAGTAGGTGATATGTTAGGTTCTAAAGATTTAGGATTTTATGTATTTAAAACTCTAATGTGTAATATTGGCAAACCATGATCAAAACAATATGTTTAGTCTTGTTTAGGCTTGCTCAAAGTTGATTAATTATTGTAAAGTTGGAATCGAGAGGCTGCAAATGTATTGGTGCATTTCGGCCTGGCTCGATCGATCGAAGCTTAGACTCGATCGATCGAAAGTCGGCCAGATTGCGTTTTCTGCAGAGTTCCAGCTCAGCCCAAACTCTATTTAAACGTCTTGGGGTTCAAGTAAAACACTCCTATATATAAGGAAAACCCTAGAACGTTTTTGGGACTTTTGGGAGAGAGATTAGAGTGCCTCTTGTGCCTCCTTTTATTTTTAGGGTTTTGTACCCAAACCTCTCTAAGTCTTTGTTGCTCATATTTGCGGTTTATGTGAATCTCTTGTGAGATCCTTGAGGAGCTTTCCTTCACATAAACTTAGGGTTTTCAAGGTAGAGATATTATCTACATCTTGATGATCAACAAGGTTGCTGTCATTGAAGCTTAAAGAATATCAAGCGTGGGTGCTTGTAGCTGATTGAAGAATTCAAGAAAGAAGGAGTCCGTGGATTCGGAGCTTGCACGTGGTCGTGTCAGTAAGTTCTACTGGTGGGTAGCATTAGGAAGTTAAGCGGGGAGCTTGTAGTCCTTTTGTATGAACTTCGATTCTTTCATAGTGGATTCAGGTTAGCCTTGAGGATAGGTGAGTCAAATCCTCCCCAGGTTTTTACCGTGTGGTTTCCTGGGTGATCATATCTTGTGTTATTTATTATTCCGCTGCATTATATTTTTGATATGATTGTTTGATTGTTTTAACCTAGAATTGTTTAATTTGACTAAGTAACAACTTGGCTAATTAACTAGGCTACGCAATCTGGTTGGTTTAAGGGGTCTAAATTTCCTACATGATATAATGCGTAAGAAATAATAATTAATCCACAAAAGGAGTGGAAAAAAAGAGAAAATTTATGAACATAACTCTTATTTCATAAATTTTGCACAATTTTGAAATGTGCAAATGTGAGTGGTAGAAAAAATACGGTGGGTTCATGTGAAAATGATGATTAATATTCATGTAAAAGTGGTGGATTCCAAAACCTTAGTTCTTTTCTTTTGATTGTTTGCCCCTCTTCATTGCTCTTTTTTTTTTTTTTTTTTTTTTTTTTTTTTTTTTTTTTTCAGATTAATTGCTTGTTCAGTTTTACTTAATTTTAAAATAACCAATTCTAATTGAACTAGATTAGGATTTATTTAGTTGAGCTTTGGGTAATTTTCCTACATTCACATAAGTTCTTTTGGTTTTGACCTTGCCCATGTCAAACTATAATTTGGTACAATTCGTGCACTAGTGAGTATTTTAAAGTTTTAAAACAATTGTTCACAAATAAAAGTCCCATTTTTGTGGCAAATGGTATGATCTTTGAAAATTTGAGTAGAAAAAAACCTTGTTAAGTTTGAGTACAACTAAGAATGCCTATTGATAGGCCATAATCACAGATTAATCATATGTATCAGGAAGTTTTTGTTGTATCTTATAACTAATATAGTCTTTATATGCTATATCAAGAAATAGATCAAAGACATCATACGTTTGTGCATTCAATATGGGTGGATCAACTTACCCACTGTAGACATCTCATTTTGTACCCGTTAATAAATTTTGATCTTCACCCCCAATGATGAGCTTGACATATGCCAACCAAGGGTAATTAAAGAGTTCACAATAATTTGGAAGTAATCACAACTCAAAAGTGCTCAAATCGCTTTGAAATCGATACTGAAAAATAATATTTCCTCGCTCCTTTGACCATAACTTTTGATTCACAAAGAATATTTGAGTGAAGTTTGTCTCATTGGAAAGTAGACATCCTGAGCTTCAATTTGAATAAAAATATTTCCTAATTTGGACTTATATTAAGTAAGTTATGACCATTTGAAGTTGGGTCAACTGGGCAGTCCGATTTTCTGGGTTTTAAAATTTCATTTTAAGGGCCCAAAACATCATGCTTTGATGTGGGCCGGCCCATAGACTCTTGAGAACGTCCAAATATCAGTAAAAACCTCTAAAAATCCTAATTTTAACTTATAAATACTCATCTTATGTCTCCAATCAAAACTCTAACTAGAGAGAGTTATTTTTTGGCCCTCATCTTCTCAAAACCCTAATTCTCTTTTCCAAAACTCACTCATAGCCCCTTAGCACGTTTTTGACAAATTAAAAATCTCTATTTAGTTAGTTCTAAGGCATAAACTATTTTCCAAAATTGATTTCTCAAAACCTTTTTCAAATTTTTTTGTTCTTAAGTTGTGATTACTAACAATTGTGGTGTTCTTTGATTATCTTTGTCTTCTCCATCTAATCTTTGTGTTGTAGGCACTAAGGGGTTAGTTAAACAATCTCAAATTTGTGATTCTAAAGCAAGGTGAGCCGCTTTTCCATGATCTCCTCCATTGCTTAATATGATTCACATGATTTTCTTGATATAGTTTCTCCATTCGTTATATTTGTTTGTTTGATGTTCATGATTATGTTTGATATGTATTAATATGATTTTAGGGTTTATAATATGTTCTTTTTGTTCTTTTTTTTTTGTTATTTCAATTCCTAGGTTAGTTTGACATGATTTTAAGTAGATTAGTTTAATTGTTTGATTTTGTTTCTTGATTATTTGTTTATGTTGATGTTTGTTTTATTTGCTTCATGTTAGTTTAGTGTTTAGGGTTCTAACATGCTTGTTTAATCTCACATGTTTATATCTTTGAATGACTAAATTTGTAAAAATATAATTTTTTGAATCTGTGCTAAAGGATGCGTACACATCTTTGAGTATGCATGCGCATTGTTTAACCATGCATACGCTTAGTTGAGTATGTGTACATAGCCCGAACCCAGATTAGGGCAAAATCTTGTTATTATTATTTTAATCACATTTAACGTGTTATTTGATTCTGTTTGACTTTGTTTTAGGTTAATTATTTATGTTTAATTATTTACCATGTTTATTTGAATCTTTTTGCCATATTTAGTTTATTTAATATCTTTCCCTTGTATGTTTATATTTAATTGTCAACTTGCCATGTTTAATATATTTTGTTTGATTATGTTTTATTTGTTTCCTTTTATATTGTGATCTTTAACATGTTGTATGTGTTATTTTCCTTAAGTGCATGATGTATGTTTAGGTTATGGATTAGGGCTTCTTAATAAACTCTTTAATTAAGTATGGCCTAGCAACACATAATGGAAGCCGGCCCACAAGCCGGGCGGTCTTGGGTGCCTAACACCTTCCCAAGCCGTACCCAAACTCCGGACCCATAATTTGGTATGTGGACCCATGTATGTAAGTGATTGGCCCAAAAGGCCCAATATGGTTCCTAGACCTAATCTAAGTGGCGACTCTACTTTTCTCTGCCACGGTCTGCTCGGCCGGGGTCTACTCTCCTTTGTGCCCACACCCACTATTAAGAAAATTTAAGGCTCTTAATTTGTTTTTTATTTTATTTTTTTATGTACTTAGCAAATTCACAATTCATTTTACAAGAATATATAATAATCCATGTCCACTATAATAAAAAATAAGAGATTTTTTTTTTTCTAAGGTACAATATTCAAGAACATAAGTGAAATCATTTATAACCTAATTTTTCATACATAAGTGACTTCATGGAGAGAGAGAGAGGGGGGGGGGGGGGGGGGGGTTAGGACCACTTACCAAATCTTCTTTCCAGTACCTCGCTTGTAACATTTTCTTACAAAAACTGCTTGAAGGTAGGGAATTTTTCTGCGGCTTATATTTAGACATGCTTTAACAATATGATATATTGGCTCATTTAGGTACAAAGATTTCTTCATGCACTTTTCAAAAGATTTTACAATGCATTGTGAATTGTAAAGTTGTGATTTCTAACTATCTTGTGTTGGCTTTTATTCCGTTCCAAATTTGATTGTAATTTTCTTCAATCATTTTCCTTATATGTATGTGGGTTTATTTGTAAGGGATGAGTGTGAGAAATCGGTGAAGAATCAAGCTTTAAAAGATGAATTAGTGGAATTCGCGACTAGCTCGCAAGTAGCTCGCGAGAAACAACCCGCGAAAAGGCCATGTGTGAAGTACATGACTGGAAGCTGAAGAGTTATGCCAGTTTGTGAAGTTCGCGAGTGTTTCGCGAGAAGGGTCATCCCGTGATGTACCCATGAAACCCTATGTTTGGCAAAAAAATTATTTTCTTTACCAAATTCTTTATTCACACTATATATACCCTCATTATCCACGAGTTGTAAGCAATGCTTTTCAGAGAGAAAACCCAAGCAAATACACTTGAGAGTTAGAGATTTTTATATCCATAATCATCTACACATTTCCTTGTGGTTTTCCTCAAACTCCTACCTCTCCATCTCTAGATCCTTAAGAGGCTGTTAGCCCAAACACTTACCACACTCATTCTGAGTGTCAAGTGAGATTTTGGTGCTGCTGAAAAGCATTGGAAGGAGACATTCATTGGCGGATGCAATTAGATTGAATTGCGGGATTCGGAAAGCTAAAGAAGACAAGACTCTGAGAAGTTCATTGGTAGCAAGAGTTTGGAGGACTTAAGTACATGGGGTAGACTAGGCTTGGAGGGTCTTTTGTTATTCGTGTACTCCAACTTTATTTTCTAGTGGATCGATTTCGACTTGGAGGGTCGAGGTGAGGTTTTTTGCTGAGTTCTTTGGTTTCCTCTTTGATAACACGTCTAGGTGTTATCTTGTGTTTGCATCTCTCTTCCCTACACTTTAAGCTTTAATTATATTGTTGATGATGGATGAATATGGCTTAGGGTAGTGTAATCGGTTCATTGCGCTTATTTACTCTTGTTCCGCACTTTGTTTAAGTTAGAGTAAAAGCAATCTAACTGTAATTTTATTTGGGGGGTCTAAACAAACTCTTGTGTTTTAGCACAAATCTGAGCTTTCATGAATGATTATTACCATGATATCTTCGAAAACAAATGCTATTTTCATAGACAACGCATATATCTAATAGGACACCAAGTTGTTCACGTTTAGAGATATGAATAAGTGGGATTCGAACTTGAGCCGAATTGATAAGGATACGAGAATTAGTTTGTGCATCAATGAGAAAAAGGATAACTAATACCATGATACCATCATCCCTAACAAATGTTTTTTTGGAAATTTCCTATCCATTGATTCTATCCTATTTTGTATATATATATTTGAAGTTCAATTAAGAGTGATGATTGGGGGACATTCAGTAATGTCTTTTCGCTAGGGTCATTAGATTTCAAGTTGTTGAGTATATTGGGGGACATTCACTGGGACTTCAAGTTGTTAACCATGAAGTTTCTTTACATGAGCAATAGGGTGTTGTTACAAGGTTTGCAGCCCTTTGATTCAACTTTTTTGGATGATGGCAACTTGTTCAGTGGTACAACTATGAAAGGTCTAATCTTGCAGATCTCTTCCTTGTCTACTGCAGCAGTTCCATAGCAGCAGCTACCTGTAGCTTTGTCAGGCTTGAGGTGTATTCTAAGGTGTTTGAGACTCCACCACGGCTACCTCCCGTTTGTGAAAGGCCTTATAGGTAACCTTAATTTCAAAAGTTTGAGACTAAAAAGATTGTTAATGAATTGTTAAATGTTGGTTCTATTAGACCAATCCAACGTCCATTTTTGTCATCTATTTTACTATTAAGAAAGGTTGATGCTAGTTGGAGGATGTGTATTGACTAATGAGCTCTAAATAAAGCTACTATCAAGGATAAGTTTACTATACCTATGGTTGATGAAATGTTAAATGAGTTGGTAAGGACTTCTATCTTTTCAAAATTGGATTTATGGTCATGTTGTCATCAGATCAAAATGTGTGAGAAGGACATACCTAAAACAACTTTTTGTGCCCATGAAGGTCATTATGAATTCTGGTCATGCCTTACTAATGCTCCATCCACTTTTCAAGCTCTCATGAATATTGTTTTGAAACATTATCTTAGCAGTTTCTTCTAGTTTTCATTTTTTTTAATTAATTTTTATTTTTATGACATTTTGGCAAATAGTAAATGTTTTGATGATCACCTAAACAACTTGAGGGCTGTCTTTGAAGCTAAGTACCACTCACTAAACAAATTTATGCCAAGCAATCTAACTGTGTGTTTGGTTGTTCTGAGGTTGAATATCTTGTTCATATTATCCCCGGCCAAGGAATGAGAGGTGATCCTAAGAAAACTAGTGCTATGCACCTGTTTAAGATAATGTTAAGGTATTAAGAGGCTTTCTAGACCTTATAGGCTATTATAGAAACTTTATTCAAGGGTCTGGGTCCATTGCTCAGCCCCTAACTGATTTTCTTAAGAAGGATTCTTTTCTATAAAGTGAGAAAGCTCAATTGGCATTCAACCATTTGAAGGCAGTTGTCGCTATTCCACCAGTCTTGGCACTTCCTAATTTTAATTAACTATTCATAATTGAGTGTGTAAAGTTGTGATTTACAACTATGTTTTAGTCGGCTTTATTCCATGACAAAAAAATGTTGTAATTGCATTAATTTATTTCCTTTTATTTTATGAGATTTTATTATATTGGGTTTAGTATTAAATTGGTGAAGAATCAAGCATGAAAGGAAGATTAGTATAGTTTTGCGACTAGCTCACAAGAAGTTTGCGAGAAAGGTTCTCGCGAAAAGGGCATATGAGAAGCACATGCTGGAAGCTAAGATAAGGTTTGCGAGGTAAGATAAGGTTCCCGCGAAAAGGGCATACAAGATAAGGCTAAGATAAGCTAAGATAAGGTTCCCGTGAAAAAGGCATACAAGAAGTGCTAGGCTGCATTTTGCAAGTACTTCGTGAGACAGGCCATCTCGCGAGGTACCCACGAAACACTCTGCCTGGAGGATTTTAAGTGTGACTTTCTTACCCTTCACCCATACTATATATACCCTCATTACCCACACAAGTAAAAAGGGCTATTCAAAGAGAAAACCCTAGATAGGTTTCTACAACACACCCACCTTTTAAAGAGAGAGATACTCGTCCTTTAGTAAGAAATCATTGTAGGCTCTTTTCCTTCCCTCTCCCATTGTCAGACCTTGAGAGGAGATTTTATATCCAAACACAATCCACACCAATTCAGAGTGTAGAGAGTGTTTTGGAGCTTGGGAAGCTTTGGAGATTTGCCAAAAGAAGCTGGTGAGGCTTGGCAGACGCAATCGGGCATATTGCGAGATCCAAATAGCTAGTGAAGACAAGATTCTGAGAAGTCCGTTGGTAGCAGGAGCTGGGAGGGCTCAAGTACATTGGGTAGACTAGGCTTGGAGGGTCTTTCAACTTATTCACTAGTGGATCGATTTCGACTTGGAGGGTCGCGGAGAGGTTTTTCGCCGAGTTCTTCGGTTTCCTTTTCGATAACACGTCTTGGTGTTATCGATTCATTGCACATATTTACTCTTGTTCTGCACTTTGTTAAGTTAGAGTAAAAGCAATGTAGCTGTAATTTTTAATTTGGTGTCTGAATAAACTCTTGTGTTTTAGCACAAATCCGAGCTTTCAGAGTGTGATGCTTCTGGGTTTGGGTTAGGAGCTGTCTTAATGCAAAATTAGAGGCCAGTTGCTTCTTGTAGTCAAACTTTGAAAGGTAAGAACCTGCATTTATCTACTTATGAGAAGGAACTCTTGGCTTTGGCTATTGTAGTAAAGAAGTGGAGACCTTATTTTCTTGGCAAACCTTTCATTGTTAAGATTGATCAAAAAATTTTGAAGTTCTTGTTAGAACAGAGGATTGCTACACCAACTCAACAAAAGTGCCTAGCTAAGCTCATTGGATATGCATTTTTGGTTGAATACAAAAAGGTTGTTGGGTTTAGACTCCTATCAAAACATTGTATTTAACCGGTTTTAAGGTCCACTTGATAATTATATTAATTATGGAAGCCTTAGGTTAAATAAACAATCATCAATATCATGCAAGTGCTGAAATATAAATGAGACAAGATATGATAACCCAAGAAAGTAATGAAACAAATCATTTCACTAGAAAAACCTAGAGGGACTTAACCTTATCAATCTCAAGGTGAAAAGAATTCACTATTAGATTGAGATTTACAAGTAGAATAACCCTATCCATTGTAAATCTAACCACAGCTACCGAACCGAGTTCTAAATCCCATAGACATCTTTGATAATAATTTGCTACAATGTGAACCTACAATTCACAACTCCAAGACCACCTATGAAGGTTTTCTTCAACGTAGACCTCTAGTCTACAACTTCAAGATCACACTTGAAAGTTTAGATCCAACACTCTTGATGACTCGTATTGATGTAGGACAGAATTTACAATTAGAATTTTGTTATTTATTAATTTTGGTATTTAATTTGTAATTTTAGAATTTTAGGTTCAGGGTTATTATATTATTTCCTTGTTTTTACATACTTTTAATGTTTTTTTAGGTCAAATTTGGTTTCTATTATGGTTAGGTATTAATTAGGATTTATTTTAGAATTTATTTTCTTTTCAGTCAAGTTTTATGGAGCCCTTAAATAGTCCTCCAAGTCTATAAAAATTTTTTTAGTGCTATTTATACTAATAAAAATTTAGATTTTTGTCTATTTTTCTCTAGTAGATTCCAGAACCCTTTCTCCTTATGCATTCAGGGACCTTTGTGGATTCAGATATATTTTCAGAAGCAAATGTGTTTTGTTTCTTGTTTGCTAGAAGTAGATGTTGTTGGGTTCTGAAGATTTAGGATTAAATATTTAGAATCATATTTTATTTATGTTGGAAAACTGAGAACGAAACACGTCTAGTCTATGTGTTAGGCAATTCTTAAAGGTGTAGGTTTCAAATTTCAAGTTCGAGTTGACTGCAGAAAAGGAAAGACACATTCTGCCAAGCTCGATCGATCGAGAATTAGGCTCGACCGATTGAGAATCACAGAAATCAAATTCTGCAGAATGTTTAAACAAGGCCTAAACCCGCGAAAACGTTTAGGGTTTCATTCTAACTTGTCCACATATAAAAGGGAAACCCTAGCTATGTTTTTCAGACTTTTGGAAGACTTGTGTGTTACTCTTTGTGAGATCTGAGAGGTTTTGTACCTACTAACTACACAAGAATCTACCGTAGCAAGATCTACAATCAAGCGATGGTAGAACCTAGTTGCTGCTACAAGATTATTACTGATGGTGATCTGAAACCTTTGAGTGAGATTTCAAAGTCACGAGCGTGGGTGCTTGTGTTACTGTAAATCCAAGGAGAGAAAGAGTTCGTAGATTCGGAACTTGTACGTGGTTGTGTCAGTAAGTTACTACATGAGGTAGCAATAGATTTAGGGTTAAATCTGATTGTAAAAAATTCAATTCTCTTATAGTGGATTTGCTTTACCTTGAGGATAGCTAGGTCAAATCCTCCCCCAGTTTTTACCTTGAAACAATTCGTTTTATAAGTTTTCTTGGGTCATCATATTGTGGTGTTATTTACTTTTTCGTTATTGTGCATGATATTATATATGCTTGTTTAACCTAGATCTAAATAATAAACTTGGTTAATTAATTAGGTTAAACAATCTAGTTTAAGGGGTCTAAACGAACAAACAGACGTGTTCTGCTTGTTGATGCTTCCACATCCTGCATCAGTTGGTATCAGAGCCAGGTTCTTGACCTGGTATAATGGCTACTAAATGTGATAGTAACATTTTTAGATCTACAATTTTAGAAATCTCAAATCTAAAACTCGGCCTATGATGACTTGAATGATTAGGGTTTCTCTTTTTACAACCCTAGTCATATATAAGACTGTGGGGGCCTTTTTTGTGTGTTGGGCTGGGCTGCCTGCCGCGGTAGTAGGCCCGAGTATTCTGAGTAAGGGAGTCGAGACCGGTCCAACTGGAACTCAACTTGGGCCGGCTTGTGCGCAAACGTTGAGTCCAAGTCCAAGGAAGACGCTGCAAAATGGGCTTATCCTTTGTTCCTGCCGCAGGAACTTTTCTCCAGTTTCTGCCGCAGGATTGACTTTTCTGCTATGCAACAAGTCTGTCCGCCGTGCTTTAAAACTTCTGCTATGCAGTGAAGCTGCCTGCCGTGCTTCAAAACTTCCTGCCGTGCATTAAAGCTTCCTGCCTGCCGTGCTTTAAGGCTTCCTGCCGTAAAGCCTGGTGCAATAGAGTTGTCTGCCATGCTTTAAAGCTGTCTGCCGCGCTTTAAAGCTGTCTGCCGTAAAGCTTCCTACCGTAAAGCCTTTTGCTGTGCAACAAAACTTCCTGCCGTGCATTAAAGCTTCTGCCTGCCGTGCTTTAAGGCTTCCTGCCGTGCAGTGAAGCTGCCTGCTGTGCTTTAAAACTTCCTGCCGTGCAGTGAAGTTGCCTGCCGTGCTTTAAAACTTCCTGCCGTGCATTAAAGCTTCTGCCTGCCGTGCTTTAAGGCTTCCTGCCGTGCTTTAAAACTTCCTGCCGTGCAGTAAAGCCTTCGGCAATGTGAATGACTACCATTTTTACTGCAGAAACACATTTCTACTTCCTGCGCATAAACAAATCTAAAAAAATACCCAAAGAAAATACCCATCAAACAAGTGTTAGTTTAAATGGGTTAGCATATTCTCAAATATATACACACATATATGAATATATATACTTATACATATTCACATATACATATATAAAATATATTTTTTCCAGAAACATGAGAAACAGGGTATATGTGTATATATACTTACAGCAGGATAATGGTTAGTTTGTATCAAAAGCAAAATACGTAATAACAAATAGAGAAGAAAGCTTCGGCAGGAAATGATTAGCTTGTATAATAATTAACACGGTAAATATAATGAAAATGTGCTACGGCAGGATAACTAATACAGCAAGTAAAACACCACATCAGGACAACTGCTGCGGCAGACGTGAAAACGTGCTACGGCAGGATGACTAAATACGGCAAATATAAGTTATAAAATCAAGTATATTTGCAATCAAAATTAAGCATTAAATCTGCCCATGAGATAAGTAAACCAAGAAGGAACCCAAACTCCAACTTCAACAACCTTATCATGGCTCTTGCCGTAAAAGTTGTTCATTTTGGAGAATAGGCCTAAATGGCCACTAGCTATTACTTTTAGAGATTTCAAAGAGTGGATTTGCTAAGAGGGAGGGAAAAGATAGTCTATTGATGCATGCCCCTATTTCCTACCGCGTTTTCTCTCTTCTTTTTCTTTCTTTCTTTCTTTCTTTCTTTCTTTCTTTCTCCCCTGTTTTTTTTACTCTTTCCTCTGTTTTACTAAGTGTGTTACAGAGTAGTTTTTCTAGTATTGTATTGCCTTGCTCTTTCGTCTTGCTCTCCCCCTTTTCTGCCGTGGTTACCTCCCTTTTATAGTGGGCTAATTTAATGGATTTCTCCCTTTTACCCCTAGGGCTTCACCAACTGTTTTTTGGTTTGTTGTGGGCATCCTTTCAAGATTACCCACTCACCCATTGGTTGCCCCGACCACTGCCATCTGCTCAGAACATGTTTGTTGCACGACAAAATTCCATTTTGTTTGTTCCTCCCGTATACCTTTACCTCACTACCTAGCTCTATGGCATGCATCAGTGGTCCCAACCATTTATTACTTCTTTTGGGTAAGATATCATCCCAGCAGGATATGTTCCCAAAAGAGGTTATGGCAGGAAACCAAATATAGACCCCCTTTTCCCCCCACCACCAAACCACGCCCTCTGAATCTCTTTGACCGTGGGCCCACCTCCCTTGTATTGGCTGGGTACAGGTTGGTGGTGCCCCGGCCCTTCTGTTCTTGCTCCACTGTCTTTTGTTTTTGTCTCCCACGCCATTCCTGCCGCAACAGATTAGCTCTGTTTCGTCTGCTGCGTGTTTTTGTCTTGTTTCTTCATGCGTTTCCTGCTGCATTTGTCATTTCCTTTAGTTTGACTCTTCTTGTTCTTTGGTCTTCTTCGTGGGCCTTTGGGCCTTGCTCTTCATTGGGCTTTCTTCCTCATAAGCCTTGAGCGTATGGATTGAGCATATGGATTGCGGCAGACTGGTACAGATTTGCAAAAATGGGCATCAACATTTAGCCCCCTGAGCATATGGATTGCTCCTGCAATTCGTATGCGAAACTCATGCAGTTTTTCTTTTGCGAGTTGTTTAACAACTCTCATGCGAATGCTTCTCTTCTTTTCTTCACGTGCCTGCTGTTTCAATATTTACTCTCTTTAGGCAAGTTGTTTTCTTTCTTTCTACAATTTTATGACCCTCAAAGGGTAGCCAAAAAGTTGTTGTTCATGAGGGTGATGCTGGGTCTGCTGTATGCTTTCCTTTTGCGAAATTCCATTAGCCCAGTACTATCATTGGGCTTGTACTACGCAGTTTTGGGCTTCCTTGGCTCATTTCATTGCTTTCGGGCTCCTTTGTCCCATTATAATCTTTTGGGCATCCTCGGCCCGTTTCATTACTTTTGGGCTCCTTTGTCCCATTTTACTCTTTTGGGCATCCTTGGCCCATTTCAATTCTTTCGGGCTCCTTTGTCCCGTTTCAATTCTTTCGGGCTCCTTTGTCCCGTTTGGGCTCCTTTGTCCCATTTTACTCTTTTGGGCATCCTCGGCCCGTTTCATCACTTTTGGGCTCCTTTGTCCCATTTGGGCTCCTTTGTCCCATTTTACTCTTTTGGGCATCCTTGGCCCGTTTCAATTCTTTCGGGCTCCTTTGTCCCATTTGGGCTCCTTTGTCCCATTTTACTCTTTTGGGCATCCTCGGCCCGTTTCATCGCTTTCGGGCTCCTTTGTCCCATTTGGGCTCCTTTGTCCCATTTTACTCTTTTGGGCATCCTCGGCCCGTTTCATCACTTTTGGGCTCCTTTGTCCCATTTGGGCTCCTTTGTCCCGTTTCAATTCTTTACTCCCATGGGCTTTTACTAATTTCATTGGGCTTCCCCGGCCCAACTACTGTATACTCATCCTTGGGGCTCATGGGCTTGCCATCAACCCCTACTCTCTTTACAATACTTTTGAGCCTGCCACGGCTCATTCTTACTTTTACACGTCATACACTGCCCATGGGATTGTTATTCTCTCTTTCCTGGCTCCTTTAAGCCCGTTTGCTCCTTCAAGGCCCATTTGTTTATTTCATGGACCTGTGATCCATTATTCCTGCCGCTTGGGCTTAATGGTTTTTTTCTCACTTTACTAACTCTTTTCTTCCCATATGGTTTTCATTCAAAGGGATTGTTGATGATGATGATGTGTGCATCCTTCTCTTCGTCATTTCTTTGCTTGTTTCTTGGTTTGCTTCTTGGAAATTCCTTGTGATCTTGAACTTCTACAATGGTACTCATTTCTTTATGTCTGCGGCAATTTCTTCACGTTTCTGCAGCAGCACGTACTCATTTCTTTGCTTTTGTAGGGATAAATACCCTTTTTTTTTTTTTTTTTTTTTTTTTTTTTTTTTTTTTTTTTTTTTTTTTTTTTTTTTTTTTTTTTTTTTTTTTTTTTTTTTTTTTTTTTTTTTTTTTTTGCTTCCGCAGAATATGTAGACACTTTCTGCCGCAATGCACTTATTTCTCTGTGTTAATGCACCTCTTACTCTGCTTCTGCTAAAGCATCATCTATACTGTAGGAAGTGAAGGTTGTAGCAGATTCTGCGACAGAAGAATTAGGCTTGACTGCTTACTTTCCCCACGTATTCCTTAGCATCATCTCTTCATCCTTTCTTGTTAGGTTCTTCTTCATTATGATGTTTTACATTTTCTTATCTCTGCAGAATGCTCAAAATTGGCTCTTTTGGATTCTTTAACTCTTCTTTCTGCCAACTTTGCGAACAACACCTTCGCGGAGCAAGGATCCTTCTTACAGTCTTCATTTTTCTTTTCTTTTAGCCACTTAAGATTGCTTTACTTCGGGCTTCATTCATTCTCTAAAAATAGAGAAAGTGTTGTCTTCTACTCCCTTCGTATCTAAGCCGACGACTGAAAAGAGTTTCATCAAAACAACTCTGCCACTTCACTTTCTTCAAGTAGAGTTCTTTCACAAGAGGACAAGCTTCCTCTAAGTGTGTAAATCAAAGGGTGACTTCACTCCCTCTTCTTCTCTGCATCTTCATTTCTTTTGCTTTCCAGGATCAGCCCGAGCCCCTTTCCATCTATCGTCCTTCAGCCGAGGAGCTGCCCGCCTCCATGGGCACACCCGTGGCAGATTCTTTTGACGGGGTTGGTGAAGCTTCCCAGATGTCCATTGTTCCAGCTGCTGCACCTGGGATTCCTGCCGAGACTCCTAGCCCTCCTACCGGACCGGTACCCAGAGAGGGTACTCATACTGAGGGGGTTAGCGAGGCCACTCCCTTTTCAGCCGAGATGCCCATTTCTCCACAGGGATTTGCTCCTCCTGCCATGACTCAGACCGAGGCTGTTTCACCCGTTGCTCCTCTCGTCCTCTCTACCATTGATCCTTTTGTGACTCTGTCTCAGGCCGCGAAGGATGGTTCTTCCTTAGTAATCACTCCTTCTTCCATTCCCAGCTCGGCCATTCGCGGACCCGATGTTGATCTGTCTTCCAAGGAGTCCGAGGATGCTCCCGAAGATACTGATGGTGAGCCCGTCCTGCCGAGGAGGATTTCTGAGTCCGAGGAGGAAGAGGATGCTCCCGAAGATATTGATAGTGAGCCCGTCCTGCCGAGAAGGATTTTTGAGTCCGAGGAGGAAGAGGATGCTCCACCCGAGGCTAGATTCATGGGTATGTCCCCACTCCCCTCTTTTTCTTTTGTTGGGTTTGCTTTTCTTTCTTTATTCACGGGGCCCACTCTTCTCTTTTTTTTTTTTGCATGTCTATTTTCTTTTGTGTACAGAGACTTTTGAAGGGCTAGGCATTGCGGCCAGCGTAGGGACGCCTGCGGTAGTTAATCTTGCCGCGCCCCCAGCACCCATTCCTGCCGTATTTTCTGCACCAGCTTTTGCCATATTTACAGCGTCAGTTTCTGCCATTCCTTCTGTGCCTGCTTCAGTTCTTCCCACAGAAGTGACTGAGTTTGCCACTCATTTTAAGGTGCCTACAAGTGGTGCCGCTATAGATATTGTTTCCAAGGGGAAATGAGGATGCTTTTATGAGAAATCTTCACTTTCTAAACACTTTCTTTGTCATTCTGCCACAGCCGCTGTTGGTGAGGATATCACTGCCTCTTTGATGAAAAAGGCATAGATGTTGTGAACTAAATCTCTTAACTTTGTTGTAGTCTTCCGCAGATCTTATTTCTCTCAATTCTTCTTTCTCATGTTGCTAAGCTTGGCTGTGTCTCTCCAATTCTCATGGTCTGCCATTGAATGCGTTGCTCGAGAGATGTTTGGACTTCATCGTTGATTTCCATTTTTTGTTCCTTTACATATGTTTCTGTCGTATCTTTCTTCATGGCGGGCCAGTAGTAACCCATTTGCAGCAGGCATCTGTAAAGCTTTTCCTTCCTTTGGTGCTCCCCACACTCTCCTGAGTGTATTTCTTTTATCATTTCTCTTGCTTCTTTAGGGACCCAGACATCTTAAAAGGTTCTCATCATACCCCTTCTTGAAAAGGACTTCGCTATGCAAAAAGTAGCGTGTTGCCAACCTCTCAAGATTGTACCTTTTGCTGTGTTTTTTGCGGCAGGATGCCTTTTATCAGGTACTGCGTGAATGGGCTTCTCCAATCTCCACTGACAAACACAGTATAACTTTCTTCTCCGTCTGCCGTAAGCTGGAAGGTCCCACACTGGGTTTGGACTTGATCTGCATCTTTACCCATACTTGGCTAATAGAAGCCTGCGGTAAAGGCTAACCTCCCCTCGGTGTAACTTTCTTCTTTGTCTGCCGCAAGCTGGCAGGTCCCACACTGGGTTTGGACTTGATCTGCATCTTTACCCGTGCTTGGTCAATAAAATTCTGCCCTCTGGAGTCTACGGTAAAGGCTGACTTCCCTGCAGGATCCGTAAGTCTTGTCATACACTTCTTTTAACTTTCTTTGGGCTTCCTCCTGCCGCACGCACCTGAACAATACACCACCCGGCATCCTGCGGTATAATTCTTCTCTCACCAGGACGTAGTCTTTCAATACTTTTAGTTTTGCGTCATTTCCTTCCTTCATCAAAGCTTTTTTATGGGGATCTACAAATCTCCTTCACACTGTTCCTCCTGGAACCTTTTTTTTTTTCAACATCTCAATAGTAGGCTCTTTCCTCTTGCTGACTTCTATCCCGGTGCTATCCCCTTCGAAAATTATTTGTAAGCCTAATGCGGCCAACGCATCCGCAAACTGTTTTTCGTTCCTTGGAGCATGTTCTATTTCAAGAGTTGAAAACTTTTCTTCCATCTTCTGGGCCATTAATGCACCAATGACACATGAATTGGTGGCTAGGTAGAGTATCAATGGCCTTTTGGGGCTTGCACAGTAGGAAGGTTCATCGTGATCTGTTGTAGCCTTTTGAAGGCTGCCTGCTGTATTTCTTTCCTCAAAGCTTTGCCCCTTCTATCCCAGCGTGGAATAACTTGGCAGGCAGTGTGGAATGCCCTGGCAGGCTGTGTGGAATGCCCTGGCAGGCTGGGCTACTAGCTTAGCCTCACGGTCCACATTCAATGTATGCACTATTAGCCCAAGATCCCATCCTGGCATTTTTTACTGTAATCCCATGCGAAGACATCTTTGAATTTTTTCCGCAATAGTATCAATTATGATTTCTCCTTTTCTGAAAGTCTTGAGCTAATTGAGATGGGTTTTGGTTCCTGTGGGTCTAACCCCAGGTTGAATTTCCTCCAATTCTTCTTCTGCCACAACCTATATATCATTTTTTTTTGCCACATCTTCTTTGTTTTTCCCTTCATTACTCTCCTCCTCCAAGCTTTCTTGAACCACGCAACACACCAAGCTTTTGTAGAAGATACATGATGTTGCTACTTCATATTGGTACTCTAAGCACTTTGCGGCAAGCTTTCTAAATTTACTGCAGAATGGGCCTTAGCCCCCAGCATGTGAGACAACTGGATGAGTCATTGGCTTTTTAAAGAAGACTCCCCAAATTTTGTTGCAGAATGGGACAACCCCCAATATACGAGAATAAACCCTTAGCTTTCAGTAGGAGGCTTCCCTTGTTTGCTGAGAATAAGCTTTAGCCCCCAGCACGTGAGACAACTGGATGAGCTTGATATCACTTTCTCTTGGTGTTGATGCTCCGTCATGTGGTTCATGCATTCTTCAGTAAAGAAAAAATTAGATGCCATGGATCTACAAGTTGCCATATTGTAGAAATTCTTCGTTGTTAGAGAATTTGGAAAAAAGTTACTTCCCAAGCATGCTTTGACTTCGTTCCACTGCAAGCACAATTGCTTCCCATGTATTTTCTGCTACATATGATTGTGGCTATAGCTCTTCCGCAGATTCTTTCTAAAGACTTGCGATCATGGCTCCTTTGCGGGTTTGATTGAGTGTAGCCCCCATTATGGGCTTTTGCCAAGAGCTCATAACCATGGTTCCTTTGCTGGCTTTTAGCCAAGAATTCATAACCACGACCCTTTTGTTGGCTATTGCCACCAAGACCCATATTTCATGGGTTTCTTCTTCGCTTGCTTTGAGTATGGGAATATTTAGATGGAGCTTGCTACGTCCCTTGCTTCATGGTTGGCTAGTAATAGCCAAAAGTCAGCGGTTTCTAATATAGAATGACGTGCCAACATCTTCCTGAGACAGCATGCTTTTTTATTCTTGTGGCAGAATGCCCTTGCAGCAAAACGCCTTCAACAAAAACCACGTAATAGATTTCTGCGGTAATAAGACAAGCAACTCTATTTACGGCAGGATGTGAGTCAGCAATTGTTTCTGCTATTTCCCTTTTGTACACAAGCCAAAAGAAAGAGTTTTGAGTTTGTCACTATTGCAGAGTTCTTCTAGGATGAGACATAGGCATCAATGAGCTTCATGACTTGAAGAGTGATGGTGGAGTTGCATAGTTCGTAGGATGAGTAATCTGCTACATTCTTTCTTAGAAACATCATAAAGATAATGTTTTTAATGCCACTCTAGGCATAAATCCTCCGAGGTGCTTCACAGAAAACTTCTCAACTCTTTAAGGTTGTTGAATCGGTTTGCTAGACCCAATGATGGACAAAGAGCAGCTTGCAAGCAGCTTGTAGATTTGGGCTTCCTTATGGAGAGTACGCAATTACTGAGTGGTTGGCTTCATCCCAAGGTCTGGATTTAATTTGGACACTTCACCACCATAACACATGCCTTCAATGTATGCTTTGGTTGAAAGCGGATGTTTCGATATCGCCGAATCGATTACTTCTCCCTCCTCCCTTCATTGATACTGATATATTTGCTGATGTAGTAGCAAAATATGGATTCGGCAAAAGTGAATATGAAAGGCTTTGTATGCGCCTCTCTTACTTTGAGAACAAATCTCAAATTTGTTGTGCTGAACTTTGTGGTAGGATATTCTGTAAAAAGGGACTGCTGAAATACAAAATTCTGCTGCAAAATATTCTGCCGTGAACAGTCTGCCGAAGAACAGTCTGCCGTGAACAGTCTGCCGCGAACAGTCTGCCGTGAACAGTTTGCTGTAAATAATCTGCGGAGAGATCTACATTCTGGCTTCTGAAATTTTCTGCTATAAAATATTCAGCAGATGAACGTTCTGCACTTCTGAAATTCAGCAGATTCTGCCGTGAACAGCCTGCCGCAGGACCTGTACTTTCTGCTGCAAAATTTCTGCGAAGGGACATTTTGCACTTCTAGAAAAGTCTACTGGAAGATATTTCACGGAGGAAATAGTTATTTGCAACAGTATAGTAATGATGAAAATTTTCCTTTGACCACTGTAGCTTCATTTTTTTTTTGTTTCTAGCTTTTGGTTCTTTGAGGGGGGAGTAAAGCTAGAATCGCTATCATGAAGAAAATGATCGAAACCTTATGAGGGAATGAAGGGATTTTTCTCCTCTAAGTGTTGGACCCAAAGGTGAAGATGGAGAGAGTTTAAAAGCTTCTAGTGTTTCCTTGAAGGAAATGAGAGCAAAAGGTGATAAGTGGCTTAGAATGCTTTTTAGGAGAGTTGCATGTTTCAATGAGTGGCTTGCCACATGTCTCACATGCATGACAAGGGAAACAAGTGGCATTTAAAGGATAGGGCCAAGTATTGTGAAGGCCTTCTATTGTAGAGTTCTCAATATTTCTGCTCTGTTTTAACATTGCTGTGCAGAGTTCTGCTATGGTACTGTCCTGCGGTAACGCTGCTACTGTCCTGCGGTAACGTTGCTGTATTCTGCCGCAGGATTCTGTTATGGTAATGTCCTGCGGTAACGCTGCTGCGTTCTACCATAGAATTCTGCTATGGTACTGTCCTGCGGTAACATTGCTGTATTCTGCCGCAGGATTCTGCTATGGTCCTGTCCTGCGGTAACGCTGCTGTATGTATTCTGCCGCAGGATTCTGCTATGGTACTGTCCTGCGGTAACGCTGCATGTATTCTGCCGCAGGATTCTGTTATGGGATTGCTATGACATTTTGGATACTTCCCTGAGAGAATAGCTTGGAAGGTTCAAGAACATTTGCATGTCTTCCTTTGGTAAGGACTTGGAAAACATGTTTGCGGAGGAGAAATATCTCATTCTCCCCATCTTGATCTCAACTCCCCAGTGAAGTCGCCATTTTAAATGTGGGGGCCTTTTTTGTGTGTTGGGCTGGGCTGCCTACCGCGGTAGTAGGCCCGAGTATTCTGAGTAAGGGAGTCGAGACCGGTCCAACTGGAACTCAACTTGGGCCGGCTTGTGCGCAAACGTTGAGTCCAAGTCCAAGGGAAGACGCTGCAAAATGGGCTTATCCTTTGTTCTTGCCGCAGGAACTTTTCTCCAGTTTCTGCCGCAGGATTGACTTTTCTGCTATGCAACAAGTCTGTCCGCCGTGCTTTAAAGCTTCTGCTATGCAGTGAAGCTGCTTGTCGTGCTTTAAAACTTCCTGCCGTGTATTAAAGCTTCTTGCCTGCCGTGCTTTAAGGCTTCCTGCCGTAAAGCCTGGTGCAATAGAGTTGTCTGCCATGCTTTAAAGCTGTCTGCCGCGCTTTAAAGCTGTCTGCCGTAAAGTTTCCTACCGTAAAGCCTTTTGCCGTGCAACAAAACTTCCTGCCGTGCATTAAAGCTTCTGCCTGCCGTGCTTTAAGGCTTCCTGCCGTGCAGTGAAGCTGCCTGTCGTGCTTTAAAACTTCCTGCCGTGCAGTGAAGTTGCCTGCCGTGCTTTAAAACTTCCTGCCGTGCATTAAAGCTTCTGTCTGCCGTGCTTTAAGGCTTCCTGCCGTGCTTTAAAACTTCCTGCCGTGCAGTAAAGCCTTCGGCAATGTGAATGACTACCATTTTTACTGCAGAAACACATTTCTACTTCCTGCGCATAAACAAATCTAAAAAAATACCCAAAGAAAATACCCATCAAACAAGTGTTAGTTTAAATGGGTTAGCATATTCTCAAATATATATACACATATATGAATATATATACTTATACATATTCACATATACATATATAAAATATATTTTTCCAGAAACATGAGAAACAGGGTATATGTGTATATATACTTACAGCAGGATAATGGTTAGTTTGTATCAAAAGCAAAATACGTAATAACAAATAGAGAAGAAAGCTTCGGCAGGAAATGATTAGCTTGTATAATAATTAACACGGTAAATATAATGAAAATGTGCTACGGCAGGATAACTAATGCAGCAAGTAAAACACCACATCAGGACAACTGCCGCGGCAGACGTGAAAACGTGCTACGGCAGGATGACTAAATACGGCAAATATAAGTTATAAAATCAAGTATATTTGCAATCAAAATTAAGTATTAAATCTGCCCATGAGATAAGTAAACCAAGAAGGAACCCAAACTCCAACTTCAACAACCTTATCATGGCTCTTGCCGTAAAAGTTGTTCATTTTGGAGAATAGGCCTAAATGGCCACTAGCTATTACTTTTAGAGATTTCAAAGAGTGGATTTGCTAAGAGGGAGGGAAAAGATAGTCTATTGATGCATGCCCCTATTTCCTACCGCGTTTTCTCTCTTCTTTTTCTTTCTTTCTTTCTTTCTTTCTTTCTTTCTTTCTCCCCTGTTTTTTTACTCTTTCCTCTGTTTTACTAAGTGTGTTACAGAGTAGTTTTTCTAGTATTTTATTGCCTTGCTCTTTCGTCTTGCTCTCCCCCTATTCTGCCGTGGTTACCTCCCTTTTATAGTGAGCTAATTTAATGGATTTCTCCCTTTTACCCCTAGGGCTTCACCAACTGTTTTTTGGTTTGTTGTGGGCATCCTTTCAAGATTACCCACTCACCCATTGGTTGCCCCGACCACTGCCATCTGCTCAGAACATGTTTGTTGCACGACAAAATTCCATTTTGTTTGTTCCTCCCGTATACCTTTACCTCACTACCTAGCTCTATGGCATGCATCAGTGGTCCCAACCATTTATTACTTCTTTTGGGTAAGATATCATCCCAGCAGGATATGTTCCCAAAAGAGGTTATGGCAGGAAACCAAATATAGACCCCCTTTTCCCCCCACCACCAAACCACGCCCTCTGAATCTCTTTGACCGTGGGCCCACCTCCCTTGTATTGGCTGGGTACAGGTTGGTGGTGCCCCGGCCCTTCTGTTCTTGCTCCACTGTCTTTTGTTTTTGTCTCCCACGCCATTCCTGCCGCAACAGATTAGCTCTGTTTCGTCTGCTGCGTGTTTTTGTCTTGTTTCTTCATGCGTTTCCTGCTGCATTTGTCATTTCCTTTAGTTTGACTCTTCTTGTTCTTTGGTCTTCTTCGTGGGCCTTTGGGCCTTGCTCTTCATTGGGCTTTCTTCCTCATAAGCCTTGAGCGTATGGATTGAGCATATGGATTGCGGCAGACTGGTACAGATTTGCAAAAATGGGCATCAACAAAGACTTATTTTAAAAAGTCATCACACACAGAAACAGAGACCTAGAACATATACACTCTGTAAGAAGCTATTGCGTTTGTGCACCTTAGGGTATTATAACCAAGTGCTTCTTGATCTTTATCATTTATGAAGCAAAAAACTTTGCAGCCAACAACAATCAATCAAGTTGCTGGAGTTAGTCACGTACTGAGATCCGTGCAAAGGAGTTAGTCACAGATTGGAGATTTATGCAACAAAGGAAAGAAGTCTGCTACAAGATCAAGTTCAATTGGGTTTTAAAGCGAAGGTTCAACTGTAGGTTGGTATATTGGGATGGGCTAGGGTAGTGGTAAGATTCCTCATACTTGTAACTACTTGATTATTGATTAGTGGATTCTTAGGAGTGGTGACCTTAAATTCACCTAGTGGGATTTTTGCCTTGCAAGCGGTTTTCCCCATTTGTCAACAAATCACCATGTCTATTTAATTTTCGCTGCATTTAGTTTATTTGGTGATTTGTTGTTACCTTAGTGATTTACATGTAATTTGACCTAATTAATCAACTTGGGTAATTGAATTAATTAATTGGGGTCAATCTTTCTTAACCCAACAAAGCAGAAGTTCTTAGGAAGGAATTCCTTCAACTTCAGCATGATGTCCAGCAAGTATTACGTGAACTACTGCACCAACAGTCGCTACCTCTATTTCTAGGAAATCCTCCCAGAGCAACACCAATAGACACACTCCTAAATATAAGAAAATTACATTCTTTGATGGAGAGATCGTAAGTTGGATTTTATTGATTGGCTTCTTGATTTGAAAGAGTATTTTGATTATTTGGAAATTTGTAATGAAGAAAGAGTATGGCTTGCATTCAATAAATTGGATGGTGAAGCAGACGAATGGTGGGAAGACGAACAAATTGATAGAATGTGTAGAGGTAAGCATCCAATTCTCTCTTGAAAAGAATGAAAAATGTGTTGGTTGATTTATGGTTTCCTTACGATTATTATGATATATTAGATTAAACTAGTGTTAATTATAGATCTGTATATCCATATGATTCAAGAAAAGAAAAATGTTTAAGGGTCAACAAGATGAAACCAATTTCTAAAGAAAATATTGAAGAGATTGAAGAAAATTAAGTTTTATTATCACAAGTTGAATTTTTTTTTTTATGAAGATAACTTGCATAAAAATTATTTTAAAGCCAATAAGGAAAGATAGATGTTCTTAATACAGTTGGTGAAAATTACAGTGAAGTAGATGATTGCGAGGTAGAAATTGTAGAGAATATTGTCCAAGATCTTGATGAACCCAAATCAAGTGATTGCAAGTCCGACACTCATGTTATTTCTGTGATAGGCGATACACTAAAGTTTATTGATTTTGATGGGATTGAAAGATTTGATTAAACCATCAACTCTTATTTGGTGAATATTGTTTATTGCATAAAGGTTAAGGAAAGAGAATCTCAAGCTAATTTGTTTCTTCTATTGACGAGTTGCAAGTTTAGAAAGAAGACCAAGGGACTCAAGTATTCCAAGTATTTGTTTGCTTGGCATGGAAAATTTCAAATCTCAACTATCAACTCGAGGACGAGTTTTTTTCAAGTGAAGGGGTTTGATGTAGGACAGAATTTACAATTAGACTTTTGTTATTTATTAATTTTGGTATTTAATTTGTAATTTTCAAAATTTTAGGTTTAGGGTTTTTATTTCCTTATTTTTAGGGCTTTAATACTTTTTAGGTCAAATTTGGTTCCTATTATGGTTAGGTATTAATTAGGATTTATTTTAAAATATATTTTCTTGTCAATTAAGTTTTATGGAGCCCTTAAATGGCCTCCGAGTCTGTAAATGTTTTTTAGTATTATTGATAATAATAAAAATTCAAACTTTAGTCTATTGTTTTTTTGGTGGATTCCAGAACACTTTCTCCTTGAGAATTCAAGGACCCTCTTAGGCTCGAGGATATTTTCAAAAGCAAACGTGCTTTGTTTCTTGTTTTCTAGAAGTAGACATATTCTGTTCTTGACGCTTTCGCATTCCGCATCCCGCATCAGGTATGCAGCAACTTCTACAATACGAGATTTTGAGTTTCTTCAAAGAATATCACCAGTAGAAGATATGAGAGAAATTTAGGTAAAGTAAAATTTGTTGGGTCTCTTTTATGCTGTAAAATAAATGGCATGAAACTCTAATAGCTTGGACGGTGAGCATGGGTTTAAAATTTGCAAACTGATCAGATCTGTGATTTTTGATTGGTCGAACTAAAGTTTCGATCAGAAAATTTCCAGATTCACACTCAGAATTGCAAAACTTTATAGTAGTCTTGTTTTCAAAAATAAACTTCTAAAGACACTTAAAACATATGTTTTTCTCATGAATTGCCAACAAAAATAAAACCTAATACTTTAGCAATTCGTGACAAAACCAAATTTACAAGATAATTCCCATATACAATAAATGATATGATGGGGGGTGACTTTATGCGTATTAGAGTCCAAGTTGATGTTTCAAAACCACTTTGTCAGGGCCGCAAAGTTGTTTTCGAAGATGGTAAGGAAGGATGTGTGGCGTTTAAGTATGAGAAGCTTCCCAATTTCTATTATTGGTGTGGGCTTGTAAGTCATGATGATAAGGACTGTGAGTGCTAGTTATCTAGCAAAGGAACTTTGGCTATTGAATTGCAGGAATTGGGAGCCTGCCTTCAAGCCCTGATTTTCAATCTTGGTAAGAAGAATGTGGTTATTGTTGAAGGTTCTAGGGAAGAGGTTCATGGTGTTTCTTCACGGTCATTGGTGGTCGGGGCAGTTACTGTCACTTCTATGGATACAGAACAAGGAACCGTTATTCCACCAAATAAGGAAATTCAAAAAATTTCAATTGAAGGTACAACAACTGTCTCTCAAACTGCTACTCCACTTTCTACTGAAAATTTTCCTGATTTGGTGGGGATTAATCACTGCCTAAAAATCAGTAAGGATATTCCTTCGGATTGTCAAATTTCCACTCTGGATACTTCACTTTCAACCCCAAATTCTTTAGAAGCCGAAATTCTACAGATAGATGCTGAATTGAAGAATTTTGATAAGGTGGATTCTATTTAAAAAGGTGTGGTTTATCCAAACTCTATACTTTCCCCATCTTCAAAGACTTTATCTAATAAGCTAGATAAGCATTTATTAGATATCAATGTTATGAGGATGGCTAAGGATTCTAATGTAAGTATTGTACCTAGTCCAACTTCTACTCCCATGACTAATCAATCCAATGAAGATGACATGCCTCTTAATTCAAGGTCCTGGAAATGATTGGTCAGAAAGAAAAAATCAAAGATTGTATCCATTTATGATAAGTCTTATGGGAAGAGAGCAATGACTGATAGTGAAGAAAATCAACTGGATTTACCTAGCAAATGCTTGTAGGTTTTGAAAGGTGATGAAACAGTACCTTTGAAATTGGCGGAGGCTGTTATGCAGCCCCACCAATAACAATGAGTCTCTTAGTTTAGAACTATCGTGGACTTCGAAACCTATGTACAAGGAAGGAGTTTGGTGAATTAGTACGAGCTAAAGATCCCTCTGTCGTGTTTATAGCTGAACCATGGGTAGATGAAGTAAGGCTAAAACAAATTAAGAATGATATTCAATTTGACTATTTGTTTTTGTTCCAAGAGTGAATAGAGAAGGAGGTTTAGCTATGTTATGGAAGAATTCTATCAATTTGTCAATTAAATCTTTCTCTAAGAATCATATTGACTCAATTATTGATAAGGGTTCGAATGAAGCTTGGAGATTTACAGGATTTTATGGGGAACCAAATACACAGAAGAGGAAAAAGTCTTGGGATTTACTTTGTTTGTTGAATCGGCGTTTTGATTTACCTTGGCTCTGTGCTAGAGACTTTAATGAGATTGTAAGTAGTTCAAAAAAATTGGGAGGAAGTTCAAGAAGTCAAGTTCTGTTAGGTTCTAAAGATTTAGGATTTTATGTATATAGAACTCTAATGTGTAATGTTGGCAAACCATGATCAAAACAATATGTTTAGTCTTGTTTAGGCTTGCTCAAAGTTGATTAATTATTGTAAAACTGGAATCGAGTGATTGCAGATTTATTGGACTAAATCTGTAAGGCTCGATCGATCGAAAATTAGACTCGATCGATCGAACCACGTACAGATTTATTTTTCTGCAGAGTTCTAGTTCAGCCCAAACTCTATTTAAACGTCTTGGGGTTCAAGTAAAACACTCCTATATATAAGGGAAACCCTAGAACGTTTTTGAGACTTTTAAGAGAGAGATTAGAGTGCCTCTTGTGCCTCCTTTTATTTTTTAGGGTTTTGTACCCAAACCTCTCTAAGTCTTTGTTGCTCATATTTGCGGTTTATGTGAATCTCTTGTGAGATCCTTGAGGAGCTTTCCTTCACATAAACTTAGGGTTTTCAAGGTAGAGATATTATCTACATCTTGATGATCAACAAGGTTGCTGCCATTGAAGCTTAAAGAATATCAAGCGTGGGTGCTTGTAGCTGATTGGAGAATCCAAGAAAGAAGGAGTCTGTGGATTCGGAGCTTGCACGTGGTCGTGTCAGTAAGTTCTACTGGTGGGTAGCATTAGGAAGTCAAGTGGGGAGCTTGTAGTCCTTTTGTATGAACTTCGATTCTTTCATAGTGGATTCAGGTTTGCCTTGAGGATCGGTGGGTCAAATCCTCCCTAGGTTTTTACCGTGTGGTTTCCTGGGTGATCATATCATTGTATCTTTTATTATTCCGCTGCTTTATACTTTTGATATGATTATTTGATTGCTTTAACCTAGAATTGCATAATTTGACTAAGTAACAACTTGGCTAATTAATCTAGGCTAACCAATCTGGTTGTTTTTAAGGGGTCTAAAACTGTTCAAGTGGTATCAGAGCGGGTAGCTCTCTTGTTAGAAATTTTTTATCTCTGAGCTGATCCTTGACCCCTGTTGTCATGGAGCATGGACACTCTCTTGTTGTTCCTCCTCACTTTGATGGGAACAACTATGCTTATTGGAAAGTAAGGATGAAAGCATTCCTGAAATCTATTGATGAGAGGGTTTGGAATTCCGTTGAATACGGATGGGAGAAGCCCACTACTCCTGTGAGTGAGTGGCAAACTTCTCAAAAAGAAGCAGCTGGATTCAATAGCAAAGCTATGAATGCCATATTTAATGCTGTTTCTATGGAGGAATTTAAGAGGATCTCAAATGTTGAGGTTGCTCATACTGCTTGGAAAATCCTCCAAACTGTGCATGAAGGCACAAAGGCAGTTAAGATCAATAAACTGCAGTAATTGACTTCTAGATTTGAAAGCATTAGAATGTCTGAGGATGAAACTTTTGATGAATTCTATGCTAAATTGAATGACATTGTTAATTCTGCTTTTAATTTGGGTGAAATCTATCATCAACCTAAAATTGTTAGGAAGATTCTTAGATCTTTAACTGAAGACTTTAGACCCAAAGTGACTGCCATTACTGAAAGCAAGGATGTGGACTCCATCCCTGTTGATGAGCTTGTAGGATCTCTTCAGTCCTATGAGTTTGACCTACCCAAAGTGAACAAATCTAAATCAATGGCTCTTAAGTCAGTTGATGATGTTGATGGTGGTGGATTTGATGATGAGCTCTCTGCTACAGAGATTGCGTATCTTGCCAAAAACTTTAAAAACTTTCTTAGGAATACCAACAGAAAGGCAAGAGGTACAAACACTGTTGAACCTAGAAATTTTAGGAAGAATGATCCCACTAAAGTGAATAACTTTGAAAAACCTAGAGAAAAAGATGGTCAATCTTCAAATAATTCATTGGGTCCTCAGTGTTTTGGCTGTCAATGGTATGGTCATGTGAAATCTGAATGTCCTACATTCTTGAGGACTAAGGGTAAAGCTATGGCTGTAACCCTTAGCGATAATGTGGTTTCTGATGATGAGTCCGGATGTGATGAGGATGGAAACTTCATTGCTTTCACTGCTACAGCTGTAGTCAATGAAAGTGTATCTGTTGAAGAGAATCCTTCTGATGGGGAACTCTCTAAGGATGCAGATCTTCAAGAGGCCTACAATAAACTTTGCAAAATTGCTGCAAAGGATGCTATGAATGTTGAACTTGGCCTGAATAAAATTGAATCTCTTGAGCTTGAAAAGAAAAATTTGCTTGTTAAACTGTTTGATGCTAATGATCTTTTGAACAATGTTAAATCTGAGAACTTGCTTTTGCTTGATAAAGTTAAAACTTTGGAACATGATTTATATGTTGCTAGATCTGCTAGTTCTAAACTTGATCACATGCTGAATGTTCAAAAGTATCCTTCTGATAAATCTGGGTTAGGATATGTTGAAAGCATCTTTGTGTCTACTCCTCATTCCACGAACTTTGTTCCTTCATCTTCTTCTGAACCTTTTGTGAGTGAGGTTGCGAGTGAAATTGTCAAACCCCCTGTGAGTGAGGTTGTCAAACCTGTAGAAGTTTCACCTCCTAGGAAGATTAGGGTTGATGTGAGAGAGTCTAAACCTAAGGATTCTACCCTTTCTAAGGACAAGATGCATGATAAACTTGCTTGGGTTTGTCATTATTGTGGAAAATCTGGACACATTCGTCCAAAATGTTACAAGCTTCAAGCTGCTAAGAGAGCAAATAAACCAAAAGTGTCTGTGCCTCAAGCACAATATCCTATGGTACTTATTGGTGAATTGGTAAAGGTGTTGAACCTTTATTTCAAACCTGGAGTTGGAAATCACTCGAATGTGAATAGGAACTCCAATGCTCATAGTGCATCTAAAAGGTTTTGGATGCAAAAGACTCGACCTAATTGAGTCTTTTTGACATGGTCCTTATGCTTCATTGCTCATTCCCTTGTGACCATTGTTCTTTGGTTTTTGTGTTTCTTTTGTTTTTGTTTCTAGGATTTATATTGCATAACATTCATGCATTTCATTCTAGGATTTATTTGTTTTCTCTTTTAATAATAATAATAATAAAAAATAAAAAATAAAAAAAAGGAGAAAAGGAGAAAGCAAAAATATGTTTGACATTATGTTTCTTGGTTTTTGAAAACAAGGTTGGTCAATTTATTTACACATAACATGTCTTATGTACCTTATTTAGCTTTGATGAGCTTATTTATTGCACTTTACTAGTTGAAGCTTTGTAGTGCATGTTGTGTTGGAAAGATGTTTATGGTGTTTATCACTTTGTCTTGATCTTGAAGTCACATGTTATTTGACTGTAGGACTTGATCCTTTTGAGAAAGGCATAAATAACCATCTCACCACTGTTCACTAGCCAATCATGAACACCTTAGTGTATATTATAAGATTTTGTGCTCGAGAAAGTGTAACACATGCACAAAAAGAACGTAAGGTGTAGCCTCTGTTAAATGCTTAATGCTTAAAACTGGTGTGTACTATTAGGCTTGATGCCATTTCACATAATTTAAACTGGTGTGTACCATTAGGCTTGATGCCAAATTTCACCTACTAATGGGGCAAAATTCAAGAAACTTACATGATTGCAAGCTTATGTTCTAGGAGATGTGGGAGTTATAGGATGTAACTCTTTAGGTGATAGTCTCTTTTAAATTCTATGTGATGAATTTTGTAGACTTTGTAATTGATTGCTATTCACATATCACCTCACATGTATCTCAAACTTTTTGCTAGTTGCACACACTACACAAGTTACTCTTTGCTAAACTTTGTACATGTTAATGTGTGTGTTTTTGGTCTGACCAACCAAGTTTGAAAATACTTTGAGAATTATGCAAAACATTTTTTTTGCTTGAGAATTTAAAGGAAGAATGGCTGAAATTTTCTTTGGAGAAACTGGGATTAAAACTTGGGTTTTTGAAAAAGCATTCCATCTCATACTCATGCATTTTGTTTCATTAAGTTTAATGCTTTGAGGAGTTGTTTTCAAAATATGGTTTGTGATTTTCAAAACTGTGATTTTTCTCAAAAATTTTGTGAGCCTCTGCCCAGTTCGATCGATCCATTCTGATTTTCGATCGATCGAAAAAGTGCTTTAATTTGTTTCAAAATGACTGATTGATTCGATCGATCGAATGTGTTTTTTGATCAATTGAATGTCGCGAGTCAGGTGTTAAAACACTGTTCTTTGACTGATTCCAATCACCTTTTTCAAAAGTTTTTTCTCAAACTTTCTTTCTCTCTCCGATGAGGCAAGGCTCCACAGTCAAATTTTTGTCGTTTTCCTCCGAAATTTTTGCAAAATTTCTCTTTCCTCAAGCCGGTAAGTCTATTTTGTCCTTCATTTTTGAGTTTATTTACATATTTCATGCATTTTTGCTCAAAATTTCGGACCTTTTTCTTTTTGGGATTTGTGTTGATTCAAACCAAATTTTGTGAAATTGATCAATGGGTTTTTGTGGGGACATGATCTAAACATGATCTTGATAGTTTAATTTGATCAATTTTGGGTTTTGTGAGAAATTGAAATTTCTAGGGCTTGTAATTGATCCGAATTGGGGATTTTGTTCAATTAAGGTTTAATTGATGAAATTGGCTTGTTGTATTGATGAAATCGGTTATTCTAATCTGTTTTCAACCTTGTGTAATGATCAATTCATCAATTTGTTGCAAAATTTTCAAGTGGTTTTTCAATTTTTTTTAGGGTTTTTGTTAGAAACTCTATGTTCGAGTCAATTTTGTGTAATTGAACTTAATTTGAACTGTGTTTACTGCATTAGTTCATGCATCACAACATTGTTATTGTTCATGCATCATATAGATTTTTGTTCTATATTTTTTTTATTGTGCTAACTTGCAGTCTACCCTTGGTTTTGTTTTTTTATGTTCTTTTGGTTTTCACTTTGTGTCTCTGTCCTTTCCTTAGCACTATGCCTAGGAAGACTAGAGCCCGTAAGAATGTTTCCTCGCCTTCTCCACCCCCTCCTTCCTTTGACCGTGAGAAGTTTCCGAGTGAGAAAAATCAAGAGATTTATGAGAAGCTAAACATTAGGAGAAAGATTTGGGCTGAACGTTCTGTTCTCTTAGATGAACTTGATCCTGCCATTAGGGCAAACTTTGAGCGTAGGGGCTGGTTACCCTTGGTGGATATTTCTGATCCTCCTCCACCTTCTGCCTTGATTAGAGAGTTCTTTTCGAACATCTCTATCCGCATCTATGATTCCAACACTTTGGTAAAGAGTTGGATACGAGGCGTAGAGTACACCATTACTCCCAAGGTAGTGGCTGATGCTCTAGGGGTACCTTTGGTCCAGAATCCTGTCTTTCCTTATGATGTGTCTCCCGAGTTGAGTGATGTCTTGTCTTACATCACTGGGACTTCTGTCCAGTGGGGTTCTGATCCTAGGATCACCTCTGCTGAGCTTTCTAGGTTGCACTATCTTTTCTTTAGGATAGCCTGTCATTCTATCTGGCCCATATCTCATGTTCACACAATTCCTCTAGAGAGGTGTGTATTTTTGTACGCTTTGGTTACTGATGCTCCTATTAGTTTTCCCCATCTTTTTCTTCGTTCTTTGAACGATGTTTATAGGAGTTCATCTTCTGCTCATGCTCTTGTTCATCCTATTTTCATTCATAGGATTCTACCTTATCTTGATCTTGGTGGCTTCCCTTCTTCTGAGCCCGTTCATGTGATTGCTCCTATAGGTGCGTCTTTTCTTAGACAAAGGGCTGCTCATCTTCGAGCTAGCTCCAAACACCCTAGGTTTGAGCCTTCTGGGTCCGCACCTCCTCCCTCTTCTTCTACAAGTCCTGCTGGTGAGGCTGTTCCTGATCTTGATGCTGCTGCTGCTGCTGTTCCTCCACCTCTATCGGATGACTTTGATATCTGTCGTACTTTGGAGACTGTCATGACCGTTCAGGCGGCTCATGGTCAGCTTTTGGTGGACTTATTTGACGAGATCCATGCTTTGCGTGCTGATCTGGCGCATCTGCGTTCGCCCTCACCACCTCCTTTTGATGATGGATTGTGATTGCCCTTTGGCATTCCGTCACAAAAAGGGGGAGTAGAGTTTTGACTTGTAGAGGGGTTTTTGTAGTTAGGGGGAGATTTTTTTTGTTTTGAGGAGCTTGTGGAGTTTTATAGATTGTATCTAGGTGCTTCACTTTGTATATCATTTTTGGGATATTCATGTTAGGGGGAGTAACATTGATTGATATACATGATTTTTTTATTTGATTCTTGTTTCCTTGGATTCACTGTTTATTGATTTATATTCTATGAGTTATTCATTGATGTATGTCTTTATTATGTATTGTGTGAATCATACAAGAATGTTATACCTGTTTATATACTATTTTCTGTCACACATGCGTTTATGCGTTTGTTGAGTATTTCAGGAATATACAGGTTGATTCAATTGAGCTGCTGTCTACACTTGCAACTGATGGATAGTAGTTAGGATTGAATTTTAGTCTTTATGAGCATTATTTTTGTAATGGGCTTTTACTTTGTAAACTTTGAGCTTTTAGTTTGTGTTTTGTCACGGATTGCCAAAGGGGGAGTTTGTTAGGTTCTAAAGATTTAGGATTTTATGTATTTATAACTCTAATGTGTAATGTTGGCAAACCATGATCAAAACAATATGTTTAGTCTTGTTTAGGCTTGCTCATAGTTGATTAATTATTGTAAAACTGGAATTGAGTGATTGCAGATTTATTGGACTAAATCTGTAAGGCTCGATCGATCGAAAATTAGACTCGATCGATTGAACCACGTACAGATTTATTTTTCTGCAGAGTTCTAGTTCAGCCTAAACTCTATTTAAACGTCTTGGGGTTCAAGTAAAACACTCCTATATATAAGGGAAACCCTAGAACGTTTTTGAGACTTTTAAGAGAGAGATTAGAGTGCCTCTTGTGCCTCCTTTTATTTTTTAGGGTTTTGTACCCAAACCTCTCTAAGTCTTTGTTGCTCATATTTGCTGTTTATGTGAATCTCTTATGAGATCCTTGAGGAGCTTTTCTTCACATAAACTTAGGGTTTTCAAGGTAGAGATATTATCTACATCTTGATGATCAACAAGGTTGTTGCCATTGAAGCTTAAAGAATATCAAGCGTGGGTGCTTGTAGCTGATTGGAGAATCCAAGAAAGAAGGAGTCCGTGGATTCGGAGCTTGCACGTGGTCGTGTCAGTAAGTTCTATTGGTGGGTAGCATTAGGAAGTCAAGCGGGGAGCTTGTAGTCCTTTTGTATGAACTTCGATTCTTTCATAGTGGATTCAGGTTTTCCTTGAGGATCGGTGGGTCAAATCCTCCCCAGGTTTTTACCGTGTAGTTTCCTGGGTGATCATATCATTGTGTCTTTTATTATTCCGCTGCTTTATACTTTTGATATGATTATTTGATTGCTTTAACCTAGAATTGCATAATTTGACTAAGTAACAACTTGGCTAATTAATCTAGGCTAACCAATCTGGTTGTTTTTAAGGGGTCTAAAACTGTTCAAGTTCAAATACTGCTCTTCAGGGAAGAAATTGATGAATGTGGTTTTATTGGTTTGGGTTTATCAGGGTCTCAGTTTACTTGGCAGAAACACTTTTTTAACTATCATTCTATTTGGGAAAGGTTGGATAGATGTTTGGCTAATAATGATTGGTTGATTAAGTTTACTGGTTCTAAAGTGCATCACTTGCATTGTATTACTTTAGATCATAATCCACTGTGGATTGTCCCTGATGGTATAGAAACTGCTAGACCATCTAAACCTTTTCGTTTTGAAGAGATGTGGCTATTGGATAGAGGTTGTGATGAAACTATTGAAGTAGTTTGGACTAACATTTATCATGCAGATCCTAGAATTTGAGTTGTCTACAAGATTAATAAGTGTGGAAAAGCTCTTACTTCATGGAGCCGGAATTGTTTTGGTGGTGTGAGGAGGGACTTGGAACAAGCAAAGAAAAAATTAGTGCAGGCCGAGAAGGATGCTATGATTTCAGGGATTAATTTTTTTAGTTTTGAAATTGAGGAGTAAAGTTAATGATTGACTTGATAAATAGAACAAAATGTGGTTTTAAAGATCAAGATCTTTATGGACTATTCACGGAGATAGAAATTCAAAATATTTTCACAGTAAAGCTACTCAAAGGCTTAGAAGAAATAAAATTGGGGATATTAAAAATTCTGTCAGACTATGGGTTACAAATCCTACTGAAGTTACTGACTGACTTGTTAGCTATTACAAGTCCTTATTTACAACTGTTGGTATTTGTCAACCCGAAGAGGCCATCAGTACAATTCCAAGTATAATTACCCCAGAGATGAATGCAAAGCTTTCTACAGATTTCATGTTGTGGGAAGTCCAAGCTGCTTTTAAACAAATGGCTAATCTCAGAGCCCTCTTGATGGTATGCCTCCACTCTTCTATCAAAATTACTAGAATCTTGTAGGTACAGATGTTTCACAATCTATTTTGTCTTTCCTTAATTCTGCTTCTCTTCCCTAACATCTCAATCACACTTTCATTACTCTTGTTCCAAAGGTTAATAATCTGGAATTAGTTTTTGATTTTAGACCTATTAGTCTATGCAATGTTTTATACAAAATCTTTTCTAAGGTTTTGGCGAATAAACTCAAGAAAATTTTGCCTCATATTATCATAGAACATTAGAGTGCCTTTACCAAGAACCAGAACATATCTGACAATATTTTGGTAGCTTTTGAAACTCTTCATAGTATGCAAAATCACAAATCAGTTAAGGAAGGTTTTATGGTTTTCATACTTGACATGAGCAAAGCATATGATAGAGTAGAATGGTCCTTTTTGGAGGCTGTAATGTGGAAGATGGGGTTCAACAATCAATGGATTTCTTTGTTGATGCTCTGTGTTAAATCAGTCTCATATTCCATCCTTGTTAATGGTGAGCCTAAAAGAGTTATTCATCCTACTAGGGGTATTCGTCAAGGTGATCCTCTTTCACCTTTTCTTTTTCTCTTGCGCACTAAAGGACTTAATGGACTTATTTCCCAGGCAACTCATCAGGGTAATATTCATGTTTTTTCTTTGAGTAAGCACAGCCCAAAATTGACTCATCTTTTATTTCCAAACGATAGACTTTTGTTTTGTAGATCTATGTTAGGTTCTAAAGATTTAGGATTAAATGTTTAGAATTATATTTTGTATATGTTGGCAAACCGAGAACAAAACATGTCTAGTCTATGTGTTGGGCATTGCTCAAAGGTGTAAGTTTCAAGCTTCAAGTTTGAGATGACTACAAAAAAGAAGAGTCAGAATCTGCCAAGCTCAATCGATTGAGAATTAGGCTCAATCGATAAAGAATTGTAGAAATCAGATTCTGCAGAATTTTTAAACCAGGCCTAAGCCCATAAAAACGTTTAGGGTTTCAATCTAACTTGTCCACATATAAAAGGGAAACCCTAGCTACATTTTGCAGACTTTTGGAAGACTTGTGTGTTACTCTTTGTGAGATCTGAGAGGTTTTGTACCTTCTAACTACACAAGCGTCTACCGGAGCAAGATCTACAATCAAGCGGTGGTAGAGCCTAGATGCTGCTGCAAAGATCAACAATTAAAGGTGATTTGAAACTTTTGAGTGGGATCTCAAAGTCACAAGCATGGGTGCTTGTGTTGTAGTAAATCCAAGAAGAGAAGGAGTCCGTGGATTTAGAGCTTGCACGTGGTCGTGTCAGTAAGTTATTACTTGAGGTAGCAATAGATTTAGGGTTAAATCTGATTGTAAAAACTTCGAATCTCTTATAGTGGATTTGCTTTACCTTGAGGATAGTTAGGTTAAATCCTCTTCAGGTTTTTACCTTGAAACGGTTCGTTTCATCGGTTTTCCTAGGTCATCATATCGTGGTGTTATTTACTTTTCCACTATTGTGCATGATATGATTTATTATTGTTTAACCTAGATTTGAATAATTAACCTAAGTAATCACTTGGCTAATATATTAGATTGAATAATCTGGTTTATGGGGTCTAAACAAACAAACAATCTACTTTTGAGGAATGTCAGAAAATTATGGATATCCTAGGAGTATATCAGAGGTGTTCAAGTCAACAAATAAACAAGAACAAGATGACTATCTTTTTTAGTAAATCAACTACAGAAGCTAGCAGGAATCAAATTAAAGATGCTTTGGGGATTGTGGAAATAAAGCAATATGAAAAATATTTGGGATTGCCATCCTTTGTGGGAAGGAAAAAGAAGCAGTGCTTTGATTTCATTAAAGAAAAGGTTTGGAAGAAATTACAAGGGTGGGAGGAAAAACTTTTGTCACAAGCTGGGAGGGAAGTTTTGATTAAAGCAGTGTTACAAGCTATCCTCACTTACTTAATGAATTGTTTCAAATTGCCGTTGGGTTTATGTAATGACCTTGAGAGTTTGATTAGAAGATTTTGGTGGGGTCAAAGGGGTGGTCGAAGGAAAATTCGTTGGTTGAAGTGGGATGAATTGTGTAAGCCAAAAAAGGAGGGAGGTATGGGCTTTAAAGATTTGGCTTTGTTTAGCGATGCCCTTCTTGCTAAACAAGCTTGGCGCCCTCTTCACAATAAAAATTCACTATTTTATAGGGTGTTTAAGTCTAAGTTTTTTCCTCATTGTTCAATTTTGGAAGCTAAAGGAAATTCTGGAGGTTCATATACTTGGAGGAGTATTCTAAAAGGTAGAGATGTGCTTAAAAAGGTGTTCGTTAGAGGGTTGGAACAAGGGAAAGTATTAATTTGTGGGCAGATTCGTGGATGCCATCCCTTGAAAATACAAGGCTTCAATCTCCTTTGCCAGAATCTCTTATTTGAGCTCATGTTGCTGATCTTATTAATCCTATGACCAAACAATGGGATCTTTCACTCCTTAATAATTTGTTTCTTCCCCATGAGGTAACTTCCATCATGTCTATTCCTTTGTGTAAGAATCGAGTTGCTGATAAAATTTTCTGGCCTTTAGATCAATTGGGATTGTACACTGTTAAATCTGGTTATCAATTCTTAATGGACAAGCAGAAGAATTTTGGTGCTGATGGTCTGCAATTTGGTCAGGCAAATGTGTTGCCTCTCGGTCAAGCTGAATGGAAGAAAATTTGGAGCTTGTCAATTCCAAATAAGGTGTGTAATTTTGTTTGGAGAGCTTGTAAAACTTCTATCCCTGTCAAGACAAATCTGGTAAGAAGGAAGGTACTCAATGCATCAAATAAGGAAGGTACTCAATGCTTCAATCTGGTAAAAAGATTATTTGTGATCACTGTCATCTTTCCAGTGAAGATACAATGCATGCTCTTTAGAATTATCCTTGTGTTTCTCCTGTTTGGGATTCAGATTCAATGTGGAATTTTCGACGAAATTTAGTTTTTAATAGATTTGGGGGACTTGGTCAAATTTATCATTGATAGAGGGAAGAATCTAGAGCTGTTTGCTATTATAGTGTGGACAATCTGGTATAGAAGAAATCTCCTTCGCACATCAGACTAGCCTTTCCCTATTTCTCAAGGTTCTTCCTAATGCAATTGTAGTTCATGCAAATTTTATCCATACTCTCCCTAATGATTTGCCAGCTCTAAATCCACATGGCTCATCTAGAGTGGTGTTGTCTCCTCCCTTACCCCGATTTTTAAAGTTAACTTTGATGGTGCTGTGTTTAAGGAAAGTAATTCAGCTAGGATAGGGGTTGTAATCCAGGATAATCTTGGACAGGTTATGGCTTCCATGTCTGAAAATATTCCTTTGCCTTCCTCAGTGGATGAAGTTGAAGCTTTGGCTGTTGTAAGAGCCTTATGTTTTACTCAAGAAGTAGGTTTTTCTTCCATTATCCTTGAGGGTGACTCCGAGAGAGTTATAAAGTCTTTAAGGAGTAAAGAGTATTCTTTTGCTTCTTTTGGTCATTTTATTGAGGATGCAACAATTATAGTAGAATCCTTAGTTGATTTTACTGTTTCTCATGTTAAGGGACAAAGAAATTCCGTTGCTCGCAATCTTGCTAGATATGCAAGACATGTTAGTGATTTAAAGGTGTGGATGGAGGGTGTTCCTCCACATCTTAATGCTATAATTGTTGTCGACTTGGCATCCCTTGTTTAATAATATTACAGCTTTCTGCTTCTCAAAAAAAAAAAAAATATACTAAATTTTCAAAATATAACAAATTAAATTTCAAGCCATGTAAGTGAAATGACCTTGTGTTTGTGTTTGAAATTTAATATAAGCTTAAAGTTTAATTTTTTACATTTAAAATTATAAAATTTAATTTCTTAACTCATTAAATTATAAAGTTTAAAAATGTAAACTTTACTTCTTCTTTTTTTATCATTTTATAGATTGGTATTTATTTATTTTTTCATTTCCATTTTAAAAACAAATTAGAGTATAACTCCTGCATATGCAAGAATGCAGGGTGAGTATATATTATAATTGTCAATATTGTACGATATGATACGTACTGTATCGTGTACAAGAAGTTTCATATAGTAAGAGCGTATAGAAAATGCTCATGAATTGTACGATACATAGGTGAGTATCATATTTTTTTTATAATATTGTAAAATCGTACATATCGTACGATAAATAAACATGTTGGTTTAAAATAATGTCTTTTTTTGGTTAAATTTTTTTGCTTTTATTTAAGTCCAACATGTTAGGACATATGTGTTTCACATGTTAGGAACATATGTCACTATTTTATGTAATTGGATAATCCTTTGACAAAATGCACTTTACTTGTAATTGGGTAGATCTAGGATGTGTTTAATACTTCAAGAAACCTTTTTTCAAGTTCAAGTGTTAAAGCCATACAAGTCTGTCCAAGATTCAAGTGCTGAAAGTGTTGTTCATTAAAGCTCAATAGTTAGCTCGACAGCTAGCAATCTATCAAGCCTTAAAGAGCTGTTCTAGCTCGTGGCTCGACAGGAGCTCAACAGATAGGGCATATGTCGAGGTTTATGAAACTCAAAATTTCAAGTCTGTTTTTCATCCAATCTGTGATTGTATGTTTGGACTTTCTTTTCTCACAACCCTAGACATATAAAAGGATTATTTTAAGAGCCGTCAAAGGAGACACAAGTTGCACAAATGTTGGGCAAAGTTTTGTTCAAGCAAATTGTAACCGGAAACAGAATTTGCCCTAGTTCATCTTTCTTGTGAAGAAGCTACTGTGTTTGTACACCGTAGGGTTTTGTGACCAAGCATCTTCTTGATCTTCATCGTCTGGATGCACTGAAGAACTTTACAGCCAACAACCTTCTCTAGTTGGTGATTGAAGTTGTGCATTGGGATCCGCGCAATTGGTTAATCATGTATTGGGAGTCGTGCATTGAAAGGAGAAATTGTCACTACAGAACAAGTTTAATTGTATATTGGGGTAAGGGTTTAACTGTAGGTTGGTATAAGGTATTGAGATTCTTTTACTTGTAACCACTTGTTGTGATAATAGTAGATTCTCGGAGTGGTGACCTTAAAATCACCTTGGTGGGGTTTTTGCCCTATAGGTTTTCCCCATTCATAAACAAATCACCGTGTCAATTTATTTTCCACTGCATACCATAGATAATTGGTGATTTGTGTGTGCTACCACGCCTTTGCATGTTAATTTGATTAATTAATAAACTTGGCTAATTAATCAATTAATTAATCACAATGGGTCAATACATTCTTGGCCTATCACAACAAGTTATTAGACTTCTAATAAAAAAAAAATTGTTAGAATTATTTTTGACACAAAATTATTGGGCTACTTAATTGAGCCCAATAAAGTAACATGTCCGCGAGCTTTTGTTTTTTCCTCCTATAAATTTGAATTACATACTTTTTTTTTTTTTTTTATAACATTAAACTACATACTTGATACTTCACATATTTGCAGATTTCTTTTTATACTATGGATAAGGTATTAAATGACAATATAATTATTTTTTATTATTGTTATAAGTCTATATAGTTAAAATGTCAATAAAAAAATATAAAATAAAAATTATTAAAATAAAAAGAACAAGAATTAATAAGACAATGTTGATGATAATGGGAAAAAAATGACAATGAAGATATAGTTTTGCAAGATGATGAACATTATGATAACATTGACTTGATGGAATTGATTAGGCAAGATGATGAATATGGTTAAAGAAATTATTATTTTGGCTCAAACAGTGGTGGCTCCAAGATTATTTTTTAGGAGAGTCAATAATAAATATAAATTATACAAAATTTAAAATAAAAGAGAACTTGAATATATCGACATCACAAAAAAAAAAAATAATAATTTTACGATTGCTTTCTACGATATTTCATATTTTGAAATCATTACATTATATTTTCATTATCAATCCTATGGGTTACATCTCTTTCGATGTACACAGCCAAGTAATCATTCATTCATTGATCTCCCATTTGATTCATTTATTTCAAATTTGTTAATATCTAAATGTGCTTTTTATAAGATTTAAGATTAACAAATTTATACTTTTGTTGTAGGGTGTATCAATTTTTTACGCAGATTTTAGATCAAATTGGTTTGTTATTGAGCTTTTTTGTGTTAAAAATGCCATGATATTGTTAAAATGATCATATTCAAACTTCTTTTTGTCGGGCTTATAAGTTTAATCTTGGTGTTCGAGGACTTTTTTGCGTACAAAGAACTACATTTGAACAACCGCATTTTTTGCAGGTGTTGAAGGATATTTTCTAACACTTTGAAACTTTGATTATGGTATTAACTTAATTTGGGCGGTTGTTTTATTCTAAGGACAACATCTTTTTGTCAATCTTTTGATGATGGTATTATAGACATTGTTATGTATTTTGATAATATATTTCTATTTGATCCTATGTTAATATTGTGTTAGTTTAGAGACATTTGTGGTGTTGTCTTAGTTACATTTGTGGTATTGTGTTAGTAGAGCCAAAACTATTACAAGTTCTTTGTAAACAGGTTATCAGGTTATTAGCAAAATAGTGGTTTTAAAGCCTAGTGGAAAAAAAAACAAAAATAAATAACCTATAGCAGTGGTCAGAAGCACTGTTAAATGTGATGCTACGAAGGGTTGCAATAGTAGCCGTTAAAGGTCAGATGTGCCTTAAGCGATGTTTTTTTGGGTTTTAACAGCGCTTTTGGCTTGCTGCAATAGCCCGTTTTTCTTGTAGTATACAATAAGCGATAAATGTAAAGCTAAAAGGGTAGGGAAGAGAGATGCAAATACAAGATAATACCGAGACGTGTTATCAAAGAGGAAACCAATGTAATCGACGAAAAAACCTCTCCGCAGCTTTCCAAGCCAAAATCGATCCACTAGTGAATAAGTTGGAGTATACGAATATCAAAAAGACCCTCCAAGCCTAATCTACCCAGTGTACTTGAGCTCTCCAAGCTCCTGCTACCAACGGACTTCTCGAAGTCTTGTCTTCACTAGTTATTCCGGATCCCGCAATTCCATCCGATTGCATCCACCACTCAATGGCTTCTTCCAATGCTTCCCAAAGGCACTAAAATTTCTCTCAACACTTAGAATAGGTAAGGTAAGTGTTTGGCTAAGAACCTCTCAAGGATGTGTAGATGGAGAGGTGGGAGTAAATGGAAACTTTAGAAAATGATGTAGAGGATTGTGGGTAAACAATCTGTAACTCTCAAGTGTTTAGCTAGGGTTTTCTCTCTCAAAAGTTTCTTGTGAATACTTCTTCTTCTCCTTACATTTCGTGGGTAATGAGAGTTTATATAGTGTTGGTAAAGAATTAGAAAAGTCACACTCAAAAAGCAATCAGGAAGAGAGTTTTACAAGTCACTTGTGACTTGACCTAAGTTGCGAAAGACTCGCGAAATCCAGCCTGTCATGGACTTTTCAAATTCTAGCATGTACTTCTCACGTGGCTTGTTTCGTGGGTCAGTAGTCACGAAACTGTGGCGAGCAAGTCGCGAAATCCATTTCTTCACAGGTTTTTCACCAAACTCTCACACACAGCCTTTACATTAAATCCCACAAAAATACAGGGAAATGATTGAAAAGAATTACAATCAAATTGACACTGAATTAAAGCCAACATAAAACATAGTTGTAAATCACAACTTTACAAACTCTCCCTTTGATTATCCTTTGATTATTCCGTGATAAAACCCCTAAATAGACTCTAGACTTAAAATGTGAGTATGGGAACAGAGGTAAAACTCACTTACACCTAAATCTAAAACCTGTGAAGCACTTGAACCATATACACCTATATCCTGAAACACTTGCACATTACAAATAACTTCATTAAATATGAGAAAAGTAGAATTCAAGGCATGTATAAAGATCAAGTAAAATGTGATAAAGTAAAACTAATGATATAAGAACTTATAGCATAACTTGATCAAACATGAACAGTCATTAAGAAATGACCATAATGAACATTTAACAAGTAAATGATCATCCGGACATGCAAGCAATTAAGAGTAGTGCAAAAATTAATTGCATGTCCAACAAGCACATGATGCAATAAAGAAACTAAAGTAAGAAGCAATAGAAAACTAAAAGCGTCAAGAAACGACAATAAAAACCAAGATACACATAGTACTAAAGTAAACTGAGTTTTATACTAAAGTGCAGAAAGCTTTAAACTAAAGCAATGTAAATGAGCAAAGCAAACTAAATAAACTATAAGAGAAATAAAATAGTCTCAAAATTTTGCTCCCCCTCAAGATATACTCCTCCTCAACTAAATACTACTCCCCCTTTTTGACTAGAATGGCCAAAGGTGCTAGTCCTCGCTCACCAAATCTCTACTCTGAGTGAAGAAAGCAGTGATTTGCTCTTGAAGATACGTCATCTGAGTGGTGGCGTATGCACAATGATCATCCAACGTCCGTTGCATAGCTTTATGTGAGTGCTAGAAATATTCAAATCTGTCAAGAAGCAAATCGATGCAGTCGAGAGCATGAGGTGGTGCATGTGGCTGTCCTTGAGGCTGAGCTTGTGGCTGCTCCTGAGGCTAAGCCTGTGGCTGCTCTTGAGGCTGAAAGGGCGAGGCTTTCATATCTTCAGGATCAATGGTGAAGTTGTCAATGTCTTCATCAGTGTTGCCACCCTCATGAGCAGTGTCCTTACCTTCTGCTCTCTCTTCTCCTTCTTCAAGACCACGAAGTCGAGCTTTGCTCCTTGTCATCGTTTGAGTAGAAATCTGGTTTTCCCTCTTTATAACTAGCAAACTAGGGGGAATCCTGACTCTCTCATGTCGCATGATAGATATGATCAATCCAAGGAAAGGTAGAGTCATCCGAACTTCTTCTTGTTGACACACTTTGCAAGGAGATGATAGATGTAAGCACAGATGTCTATGTCCTTCTTTTGGTACAGGTCATGAAGGAACAATGCTTGTGGTTGGAAGAGAGTTGTTAGATTTCTCACTGGGAAGAGGTTGAAGATCATGATATACGCCAATGTCCTCATGGTAGGAGAGAAGTTGGTAGCGAGTCGGCACTGTTTCTTTCGTTCTCCCCCAAGATCTGGTGCTATCACCAATACCGACATTGTCCTCTTATCATAGGGAAGAGAGGACTCTAGGATCACTGGCCTTATCTAAAGGAAGTTCTAGATAGACATGGCGAAAACCATGAACTCCTTCCCTCTCACCCAACAATTGAGGTGATCTTCCTCCACAATAGCATTCAAGAAGAACTCCCGAACTAGGATATGATGCACATCCACCGAGCCTATGAGAAGAGGAGCCCAAGTGTAGTCTCTAAGCACATTAGGAATGAAGGTGCCCTCAAGTGATCTAAGGTCCACCTCTCTTTCCACAATAATGACTGCATCCTTATAGTACTCTGAGAATGCCATAAATGCATCTCTATCTCGTAGGAGATCCTCTTCATATCATTGACACCTAAAAGGTTTCTTGGTAGTGTTCTTCTTGCGAGGAGACATCTACAAAAATGAGCAAACACACAAACCATACACAAAAATGGTAACAAACTTGATTAGAGACAAGTTAGTTCAAAAACCTAACAAAACATAAGGAAGTGCCTTAAAATATGATTAAACAAGCATAACAAAGACAAATGAACACGTTGAATGTGCTATTAAGTCTAGAAAGACATAACTAACATGAATGAATGCAAAACATGTCAAGTGGTAGGGTGTGTGCATCAAGAGTGCATCTGCAATGCATAACCAAGGCATGAACAAGCACTCATGGGGAAAAGTATGTAAAACACACAACCAATGATCAAAACATGTTAAACATGAGTAAATATAGTAAAGCTCAAAATTTGGTACTCATCGGAGTCCAAAAATATGAAGAGGAAACCGAAGTTCTCAGCAAAAAAACTTTTCATAGGCCTCTAAACCAAAATCGATCCACTAGTGAATAAGTTGGAGTCCACGAATATGAAAAAAAGACCCTCCAAGCCTAATCTACCCAATGTACTTGAACCCTCCAAGCTCCTGCTACCAACAGACTTCTCAGAGTCTTGTATTCACTAGTTATCCGAATCTCGAAATTTTGCCACTCAATGGCTTCTTCCAATACTTCTCAAAGGCACCAAAACTTCTCTCAACACCCAGAATGGGTGAGGTAAGTGTTTGGGCTAAGAACCTCTCAAAGATGTGTAGATGGAGAGGTGGGAGTAAATGGAAACTTTAGAGAAATGATGTAGAGGATTATGGGTAAACAATCTCTAACTCTTAAGTGTTTGGCAAGGGTTTTCTCTCTCAAAAGTTTCTTGTGAATACTCCTTCTTCTTCTTACATTTTGTGAGCAATGAGGGTTTATAAAGTGTTGGTAAAGAATGGGAAAATTCAAACTCAAAAAGCAATCAAGCAAAGAGTTTTGCGGGTCATTTATGACTTGGCTCGAGTTGCAAATGACTTGCGAAATCCAACCTGTCATGGACTCTTCAAATTCCAGCATATGCTTCTCAAATGGCTTGTTTCGCAGGTTAACAATCGTGAGACAATCGCGAGCAAGTCGCGAAATCCACATCTTCACAGGTTCTTCACTAAACTCTCACACACAGCCCTTACATTAAATCCCACAAAAATACAGGGAAATAATTTGTTAGGGACATATTTATGTAATTGGCCAATCCTTTGGCAAAACGTACTTTACTTGTAATTGGGTAGATTTAGGATGGGTTTAGTACTTCAAGAAACAAGTGTTCAAGTTTAGTATTGAAGCCATGCAAATCTGACCAACAAACAAATGAAGAATGTGCTGCTCATTAAATCTAGACAAAAGTCTCGACAGAATCCTTTCTATTGAGAATTACTACTGAAGCTCGACACAAGCTGTATTTATCGAGAATTACGAAATCAGGTTTTCCAGATCTGATTACACGTATATCCTTGAGTATTTGTGTAGGGTTTCTTTTCTCACGACCCTGGACATATATAAGGATTATTTTAAGAGCTGTCATAAGTGATACAAGGTGATACAAAGTAATAATACATGCATATTATGACCGGAGACAGAAATTACTCTAGTTCATCATATTCTTTATAGAAGCTACTACGTCTTTATGCCAAGAGTTTTGTGACCAAGGAGCTTCCTAATCTTCACTGTTGATGAATTGAAGAACTTTGCAGCCAACAATCTTCCTCAAGTTGGTGTGTTAGTCACGTACTGGGATTCGTGCATTGAACGGAGAGATTGCCGCTACAATACAAGCCTAATTGGGTATTGAAGCAAGGTTTCAATTGTAGGTTGGTATTGGGTACTGGGATTCCTTTTACTTGTAACCACTTGTGATTGATAATAGTGGATTCTCGGGAGTGGTAACCTTAAATTCACCTGGTGGGGTTTTGCCTCGGTGGTTTTCCCTATTCGTAAATAAATCACTTGTGTCAAACTTATTTTTTGTTGTATTTAGTTATTTGGTAATTTATTTGTGCTACCACACTATTGCATGTTAAATTGACTTAATTAATTAACTAGGATAATTACTGGAAAGTACGCATGAGAGCTTTCTTGTAGATTTTAGATGAGACGATATGGCAAGCTGTGGAGATTAGCTGGGATGTTGCAAAGATCAAAGCGGCAAACTTCAACAGCAGCGCATTGAAAGCCATTTTTAGTGTGGTCATGAATAAGGAGTTTAAGAAAATATCCTCGACTGAAACTGCAAAGGAAGTATGGACCATCCTCTAGACAACCTATGAAGGGACTAAGGCTGTCAAGGATTCAAAGCTCCAAAGGCTCACTCCTAGCTTTGAGAAGATAAAGATGGAGGAGGATGAGTCATTTGATGAGTTCTATGCCAAGCTGAAGGACATAGTCAACTCAGCCTTCAATCTTGGGGAAATTATTCTCGAACCCAAGGTTGCGAGAAAGGTGCTCAGATCTTTTCCTGGGAGATTTCATGCCAAGATCACTGCAATTGAAGAATCAAATAATATTGACTCCATTCCTTTGACAAAGCTAGTTGGCAACTTACAAACCTATGAATTGGGTTTGACTAGAATTGGGAAAGGAAGCAAAAGTAAGAGCATGGCACTGAAGGCCAAAAGTAACGATACTGATGAGTCTTTTGATGATGAAGATTCCAAGATGAAGTCCTATATTACTAGGCAGTTCAAGAAGTTCATGAAGAATGCCAATGTGAAAGGATTTGATAAGGACCGTAAGCAATCCAGTTCTTCTCAATTCAAAAGCCAAGACAAAGGAAAGAAGGATGCTAAGGATGGCGGTCAGTACACTACTCCCTCCGGACTAAAGTGCTTCGGATATCAAGGTTTTGGACACATGAAACAAGAATGTGCAACATATCTCAAGACAATTGGGAAAAGCAAGGCTCTTGCTGCTACCTTGAGTGTCACCGAGCCTGAGATTTAGTCAGATGATAGTGATGACGAGGGAATCTTGAGTGCCTTCACTGACACAGTTGATCCTACTGAAGGGGTTAAAGAAATAGTAGATGATGAAGAGGACTTGGTGGAATCAAAATTTGAGAAAATGGACGATCAAGATGACATCCATTCAGCCTATGCTAAGTTGTACAAGGTTTCCGAGAAGCATGAGAAACTGTATAGGCTGGCCACCAAGGAGCTGAGTGATGTGGAGCTAGATTGAAAGGAGCTTTCAACAAAGGTTGATGAAGCAAATCAAACCATTGGAGCTTTGCGGTTCGAGAACAACTTCCTTGTTGAAAGGACAAAGAAGCTTAAAGCAAAACTATTCCAGGTTAGAGCTCAATTGGAGAAGACTTCCAGTGCAAAGCTAAATGAGATGCTAAGCTTTTAGAAAGCTGGTTCTGATAAAATCGGTTTGGGGTATGATTTCTCTTCTCCTAATATTGCCTCATCTAGTACAACTGTGTTTGTCTCACCTGCTGATAATGTTAATTCTAAGAATGATGAAGCTAAAACCAAAATAGCTAGTGAGAACTTAGATAAAGGAAAATCTATTTTAGGCACACCCCCTAAGGTTGAAAAGAAAGAGGCTAGAAAGCCTAGGACTAAAAGGGAAAACAACAAAAAGTCTCAACAAAAAAAGCCGCATTTCTGTAATCACTATGGAGCTTCAAGGCCTACTCGTCCAAATTGTTACAAGTGGTTAGCCACTCAATAAAGCAATGGTATGCTCTCGTTTGGAAACCAGAATTAGTTTCCATCCTCTTTTGCTCCTCTTCGAGATCTTCTCAAGGCCCTCATGTTCCTTTCAAACTTAAACGGTTTCAATTCTTCTCCCTCACATCTAGATCAAAGGTTCGCGCAAAGGAAAGGTTCTTCCAAGGTGTGGAAGGAAAAAGGCTCAAAGTGATTTAGTCACACACACACACACACTTTCTCTCTCTCTCCTTTTGGTTATGCATTACTTGTTTGTTTTGCTTTCTTGCTTTGAGTCAGTCTAGTTTTATGCTTTGTGTTTTCTTTATGTGTTTGTTTGGTTTCTTTTCAGTTTTTGCTTTATTTGTTTTTCATAAAAATAAAAACAATTTGAAAATAAAAAAAATACAAAAACAATGTGTGTTTGTGTATATTGGTACTTGTGTACCTTGGATGGCTATTATAACAAAGTTTTCTAAACTTTGTATCTTTTGTAGCATAGATGAGCCTCTTAATGTACAACAAAGCAAGTGAGTTTTGTGGCTCGTGTTTGTGATGAGTAGGATTAAGTAATCTCTTATACTTAACACTCATATCACTCTTTTTGACGGGAAGGACTAGAAAATCCCAAGAGAAATGCATAAATAACCATCTTACCACTAAAGCCCTCCAATCATCTATAACATCTGTGTGCTTCGGCATAGCAAAATTGTGATGTTTAAGCTTACATAATTTGGTACTTCTTCTCTCTCTCTTATATGCCCATGCATGCTATGCTCAAAAGAAAAATATGCAAAGAATACAAAAGCAAAAAGAATCAAAATGCTTTTAAATGTGATTGCAAACGTGTTTCTAGAAGATGTGGGAGTTATAAGATGTACCTTGAAGGTGATAGTCCCCATCAAGTAGTTATGATTGTGTGTGAGTGTATTTGATTTTTCTCATATCTCAAATCATCATAATATAAGACACTTATGCATTCTTGCTATGTTTTCACACACAACACGCAAATTCTTTGCTACTTTTGATACATGTGCAGATACAATGTGATTTGGCCATCACAAGGAATACATGTGTTAATATGTGCTCACTAAACTGTCTTAACTTGTTTTTGAAATATAAAATTGGTTAGACTTGTTTAGTGTGTGTGTGTGTGTGTGTGTGTGTGTGTTTTGGATCTATGAATGTTTTGCTTATATGTTGAGAGATGTTTTGAGAGCTTAATATGTTGATTGGATCTATGTTTGAGTAGCTTGCTTGTTGCATTCATCTCTATGTGTTTTTCCCTTCTTGAAAAACTCCTTTTCTTCAAGCTCGACAGCTCCTCGACAGATTTCTTTCTATTGAGCCTTTCACTCTCTTTTCTCGACAAATCTTGACAGATCCTCGATCCATCAAGATTTCTGGGTTTCTCTTCAATAGTTTCTCGATAGCCTCTTTAATCCATCGAGCCATTTTTCTGAACCTTCTGTATTCTCGACAAATTCTCGATCCATCAAGGTGATTTTGTCGTCGATAGATCCACGATAGCACCTTGACAGATTCATTTCTATCGAGATTTAGGGCTCGACAGATACTTCGATCCATCGAGCTGCGATTTCTATATATACGCTAAGCGCAAATCAGATCTCATTTTTTCTCATTCTTTCTCGACAAAAATTCTTTTCACTCCTCCCAAACACTTTTCTTTCTCTCAAAACCTTCTACCCTCGTGATTTTTGGCCTAGATCAAGCCTTAATCACTTGGTATGTGTTCTTCAACCCTTCATTTACATGCATTCATGCATTTTAGACCTAGGTTTTAGGATTTTTGAAAATCTCTGGGGGTTTTTGAGTTTTTTTGTGAAATTGTTGGGTTGGGTGCTGTTGATTTGTTGTTATATGCTCATGCATTGCATTTCAACAATGTTTCATGTATTTTAGATGTGTATTTGTTTATTGTTGATTGTGTGCTAGTAGGTTTGGATTGGATTTTTACCCATGATGTCTTTAAATTTTTGCACGTCACATGTTCATGCATTTTTCATACATACGTCTTTTCTTTTCTCTTCTTTATTTCTGGTTGTGATTGTGTTATGCTCTTTCTCTTTCTCTCTCTCTCGGATAGATTGCGTCATGGCACCCAAAGCGTGTAAATCCACTTCGGCTCGAAATCCTCTTGGTTTCGGGTCTTCTTCTTTTGATCCCATTCCCCCTCTTCACGTTCGGTTCCGTGATGAGAAGGCTCGAAAGGACTTCTTGGAGAACTTTCAGAAACGTGGCGTTCATCCGGAGCGCCATGTTATCCTGTTGGATTTTTCCAACACTCTTCTCCTTGCCATCATTTGGGCTCGGGGCAGGGAATCTCTACTTGAGAGTCCCTTGAGGTGTCCCATCATGTTTATATAGGAGTTTTACTCTAATATACACGGTATTGATACCTTTGTACCTCGGTTTGCCACTACATTTCGAGGTACACATATCGTAGTTACCCTGAATCTTATATTTGATGTACTATATGTTTCACGGGTAGCGCATCCTAACTACCCCGGCTGTGAGCATCTTAAGACTGTGTCTAGAGATGAGCTTCTATCTCACATTTGTGAGACACCTTCCATATGGCGTGGTAAGCAAAACACCCCATGCTCAGGCTTTGCAAAAGGTTCGAGGTTCCTTAACATGGTGATGACATTTACTCTTACTCCATTGTCTCACTATAACTCTATCACTGAGCCTTGTGCTCGTTTTCTTTTGTCTCTTCTTGAGGACCTCTATATAGACTTTCCTTCTCACTTCATCACATCTATCCTCGATGTGTATCAGGACACGGCGATCCGTGATAAGCTTATCTTTTCTTCAGCTATCACGTGGATCCTTTGCCACTTCTCCATCCCCATTCCTGACTCTCTTTATTTCACCATTATGGGTGCCATCAACTCCGGTTCTATTCGGTGGAGCAAGGCCCAGCTTCGACCGAAGCAGCCATAGACAGAGACGAATGCTCCAGCTTCTCCTGCTGCTCCTCCGTCCTTCTTGGCTCCTTCCACCTTTGCTCCTTCTTCTTCGGCAGTTGATGTGACCTTGGAGGCTATCATGGCACAGCTTTAGCGCATGGATGCTCGCCTTGACTCTCTCACTGGTGAGATGTGTCAGGTGAACACTTGCGTCGGACGCATTGCCTGTCAACAAGCTCGCCTTAGTGGTTTCACTGCTTCTCCATCTCCTTCTTCATAGGCTTCGGCAGATGAGGATGGTGATGTTGGTGATGATGAGGATGATGATGCTAGCTCTTCCAGTGATAACGAGATGATGACCTCTCAGTGACTTACCCTTTGTCATTTGTGACAAAAAGGGGTAGTAGTTTTGGGTTTGAAAGTAGTCTTGTACTTAGGGGGAGAGTTAGTATATGACATTTTTGTTAAGGGGAGTGTTTATACTTTTTGAGGGATGTAGTAAGGTTTACATGTACTTTTCTTTTCTTTCTTTTTACATTAGCCTCTTGTATACTGGTCTTGTGACCCTTTATTGACATACATTGTACTTTATTTTCATATATATATGATGATGTATGTTTCTTCACTTATCTCTACATGTGCTGTTTCTTTTCTATCTTTATACACATATTTCTTTATGTATGCAATCCTTATTTCTATTTCACACATGATGCCTTGATGAGTTTTGTTTAAAGTGTATCAGAAAGACAAGTTGTAAAAGTCTACCAAGCCATGAACTCTCTTCTTGCAAAGTTTTTCAAGAGTTTATGTTAGGGTTAGGGTTAGATTTATTTTGTATTTCAGCAAGTGATTATGAGTTTAGTGATTTAAGACTCCTCTCATGATTCATTTTTTTGTTGTAGTTTTATCATGGATTGCCAAAGAAGGAGATTGTTAGGGACATATTTATGTAATTAGCTAATCTTTTGACAAAACACACTTTACTTGTAATTGAGTAGATCTAGGATGGATTTAGTACTTCAAGAAACAAATGTTCAAGTTTAGTATTGAAGTCATGCAAATCTGACCATGAAACAAGTGAATAATGTGCTGCTTATTAAATCTCGACAGAAGTCTCGGCAGAATCTTTTCTATCAAGAATTACTGATGAAGCTCGACAGAAGCTGTATCTGTCGAGAATTACGAAATTAGGTTTTCCAGATCTGATTACATGCATATGCTTGAGTATTTGTGTAGGGTTTCTTTTCTCACAACCGCAGATATATATAAGGATTATTTTAAGAGCTGTCACAAGTGATGCAAGGTGATGCAAAGTAATAATACATGCATATTGTGACCAGAGACAGAAATTGTTCTAGTTCATCATATTCTCTATAGAAGCTACTGCGTCTTTACGCCTTTACGTCAAGGGTTTTGTGACCAAGGATTTTCCTAATCTTCACTGTTGATGAATTAAAGAACTTTGCAGCTAACAATTTTCGTTAAGTTGGTGTGTTAGTCACGTACTGGGATTCGTGCATTGAACGAAAAGATTGCCGCTACAATATAAGTCCAATTTGGTATTGGGGTAAGGGTTCAACTGCAGCTTGGTATTGGGTACTGAGATTCCTTTTACTTGTAACCGCTTATGATTGATAATAATGGATTCTCGGGAGTGGTGACCTTAAATTCACCCGGTAGGGTTTTGCCTCGGTGGTTTTCCCATTCATAAACAAATCACCTGTGTCAAATTTATTTTTCGCTACATTTAATTATTTGGTTATTTGTTTGTGCTACCACGCTATTGCATGTTAAATTGACTTAATTAATTAACTTGGATAATTAATTGATTAATTTACCAAAGGGGTCAATTTTTCTCTTTTTCATCCTCCCACAGTTTTCTATCTTTTCATTTTTTTTAATCTCCATTCTAAACGGATTCTAAAAGTTTTTTTTGTCAACAACATCCATGGCACCACAAAGATCTGCACATGTATAATTATTATTATTATTTTTTTTTTAAATCATGGTTAAAATTTTTTCCCGAAATGTCTATCCCACTCTTACTCCTTGGATCTTGAATCACAGATCCCTCTCCTCTTCTATAAGTACTTCGTAGGTAAGAAGGTGTCATCAAACTAAAGTTGTCTCCTGGTATCAGGGATGGAGGGAGACTTGGATTCCAACATCCCCCCCCCCCCCCCCCATTTTTTTTAATTAATATATACAGTCACTAATTTTAGCAATTTTGTTCTATAAAATCACATTTTGCCCCTTAATATTATCATTGATTCTTTTAGGAGTACTACTCCAGCTATAAAAGTTTCTATAACATTTTTACAAACTGTTGTGGTAGTAAACTTTTATTAGTTTGCATATGGGCTTATCACTTACATTACATTTTTACTTACTAATAACCACTCACCACATTAATAATTTGTAAAAAAAAGTTTGTAATTTTAGCATTTTCCTTCTTTTAAAGGCCAGATTTAAAATCTAAAGCAAAATAAATAAGCCCAAAAAAATTATTCAACAACAAAAATTACCAATAATAAAGCTAAAAACAATTAAACTTAATCAACTAATTTTATCTAAAACAAACAACTTAACCTTTTAAAAATTTTTAAACAAAATAATTTTGACCATACCTAAATGCACACGTAAAAAAATACAAAAAAAACTTATTGACTGTTAAGTAACTGAACTAAAAGTTAAAACCACTGCAGGTAACTAATAATAAAATTACTTTTAATTTCAAAGTTCTGATTCCGTACCTGCCGGTGTTGAATGCCTTTGAGTGTATTTGTACGGTTGTGTTGTTTGTTCATTGAAAGTCTAGCTAAGGCTACTACAATTATTTGTACTGCCAGTTTCTAGGACTGTCCCGTAGACTAGGGGGCATTGTTTCTCTAGCTGTCTGCTGTCTATGGCTACTAAGATTTTTTAGTCTATACAGTGTCACATAAATTGATTTTCTTTTATGCTTTTAATTGAGAGACACCAGTCACACCACCACCAATGACAAGCGACATCTTCGGTAACAAAGATTTCGTTTGGATAGTATTTATTTAGTTGAAATTAAAAATATTATAATAAAATAATTTTTAAATGTATAAATAATGTTATGAAATTTATTTTTAATGAATTTTTTTTTTAAAAGTGATATTTGTAGATTTCGTGAACAGTGTATGAATTTATTAATGTGATAAAAATGACGAAAAAGTAGGAAAAGTGTGGTTACTGTTCATGAACAGTAGCCACTGTCCCCTGCTGCAACTAACAAAAAAAAAAAAAAAACCTAACACAAAATGCAAACGTGAGATTCATTGCTATCCAAACGTTCACAAAATTTTGTGTATTTTTGTCTCTTATTTTAATATATTTTTTTGGGAAAATTATATTTCGATGAAAAGTATTGGAGCCTTGTCTAACCGTAATCAATGCTAATCTAGCTAGCGACCTTCTTGTGACCTTCAAGTTAGAAATAATGAACACTTCATTAAAGTGTGGTATTTGTGTTATACTAATATTAGATGTGAATTTTATTTAAAACACCTATTACAAAAACAAATAAAAGAGACACATTACACAATAGTAATTCCATCATTTTTATACGTTTGTTTTTATGGGAAAACACTAGAAAACAAAATTTTGAGAATTATTTCTAAACACAGTTTTTCAGTGATGTTTAGAACACTTTTAAAAATGTTAACCAAACATGCCTAATTAACTTACTAGTTCATAGTTGTCATGAATGTGCAGCTAAGTTTCTCCTTTTCCTTTCCTATTGTAAGTTATTCATGCATTTATGTGGAATTAATCCTGTGGTTTCATCCTAGAACAAGATCCTTTCCATTTCACTTGAAATGAAGAATGTACAATTCAAACCTCTTTCCATCTCCCTTGTGTGTGTGTATGTGTTTGTTTCTAAAAAAAAAAAAAAAAATGTACAATTCATGATTAAAATTATATCTCTTGGATTTGATCGTGTCAAGTTATTTAAAATTTTAAATAATGTAGTACTAGGTGTCCGTTTAGTATTGTTAGGACATATGTAGTTCACTCATTAAGAACATATGTCATTCTTTTATGTAATTGGTTAATCCTTTTGACAAAACGCATTCTACTTGTAATTGGGTAGTTCTAGGCGTTTTTAATACTTCAAGAAATAAGGTTTCAAGATCAAGTGTTGAAGTCATCAAGTCTGTCCAAGAAAAACAAGCTGATAGTGCAAATTCATTAAAGCTTGACAGCTGCATCTATCGAGCTTAAGTAAGCTGTTCAAGCCCGTAAGCTCGACGCCTGCTCGACAGCTTCTCGACACCTCCGGTCGAGGTTTATGAAAATCAGAATTCTGATCTGATTTCTTGGGATCCGTGAATATGTCTTTGGGCCTTCTTTTCTCCTAACCCTAGACATATAAAATGATTGTTTTTAGGGCCGTCAAACTGTACACAAGTTGCTCAAGCATTGAGAAAACTCTGTTGGAGCAAATTGTGACCAGAGACGAAGTTCTTGCCCTAGTTCATCTCTTCTGAAGAAGTTTCTGTGTATTTGCACCTTTGGGTTTTGTGACCAAGCATCTTCTTGATCTTCATCGTGTAGGATGAACTGAAGAATTTTGCAGCCAACCTCTCTTTCAGTTGGTGTTTGAAGTCGCGTACTGGGATCCGCGCATTGGTTAGTCACGTACTTGGGAGCTGTGCATCAAAGGGGGAATTGTCACTACAGAATAAGT